>CM024242.1:40239790-40321629 GCA_013421045.1 Propylea japonica | reverse complement strand
GCCACTTTCTGGCTGCAGAAGCTCTTGGTGGCTCCGGTATCTATTAGTGCTCTGAAACATTTACTAACTACATGAATGTCTATTAACGGACGATTTTCATTACAGACGGACGGTGACATTGGAGTCAATGTCCCCAGAGATATGGCCGACCCAAATTCCATACCTCCATTTCTCGAACACGGACAGTCTCGGGAGAGAATATTCTCCCTCTGGCACCTGGAACAGAACAGTTTCGGCGGTCTGCGACACTCTCGGCGCATGTGGCCGTATCCACCACAGCGGAAACATTGAGTCTGGTAAGAGACCCTCAAATTTCTTTCTTTCTGTCGGTCGGTCCGGTCCGGAGTTACAGAGGTCTCAGTCCGGTTGTCGGTGTCCAGCAAGCAATTGGCCTGATAGCGGTTTCGCTGCTGTATGTTGTAGGTCAGGTGCGGTTCATCAATGAGGCCCGGTTTGGAGGGTGGCCTGGTGTATTGTTCATCTGCCATTGAACCAGTTCCAACACTTTTCCCTTCTGTAGGAGCTCATCATAAGTCCTAGTTTCTTGGAAGGCCAGGGCTTGTTGCAGAGACGGTAGTAACCTCTGTCTAATCAGACGGATCTGTTCCTCTTCGGACGGTCGGTTGCAGGATAATTTCTGGAACAGATTCTGCATTCTTGTAACATAGAGCAGAAATTTCTCATCCGGGCCCTGCGTTCGCCTTTTTATTTCCTCCAACAGGTTTTCTTCGTAATTCACCGGTAGGAAAGCGTCTTTCAATTGGAATTTGAAGTCGTCCCAGTTTTGAAACGTTCCTCTACGGGGGATGAACCAATCCCGGGCGTCTTTCCTCAGGAGTTCGTATACAGAGTCGAACACCTGTCCTAGTGGTACTTTGCGTGACTCAGCCAGTCTTTCCACCTCATCGATGAAATCGGTGACACTTTTGGTACCATCAAATGAAATTGTCCATTTGTACAGGGGAACAGACGGTGTTGATGTAAATCGGGCTTCAGGCTCAGGTCGGTAATTGCCTTGTGCCAACGGTCTGAGGGGGTTTCTGGCGGTATATTTGCCGGAAAAGATATCTCTGTAGTATTCTCTGCATGTCCTTCTGGTGTCATTTATAACTCGATCTAATATAGAATTTCTTTCAGGTGTGTGAGCTCGTGAGGCTGCACCAGTGGACGGTGGACAGATGTCTTCTCCGAGGTCAACAAGTGATGGTTCGGCTGCTGCTGCTCGCTGGGGCTGCATAGGGGACACCCCAGGGGAAGACGGACCTCCAGGTCTAAGAGAGGTTGTTGAAGGCTGCCCTTATGAACTTCCTGCAACGCATCCAAGGCTCTGGCTGTAGCTCCTTTTAGCTGACGACCAATTGTGATTGTGATTCATCAGTGGTGTCAATAAAGTTCAATCTTCCTTGAACGTGTTTTAGCCTTGTGAAAATGCGCGAATATTCGTTATCTGCATTGTCGTGGTTGAAGTGTTGAATTGATTCAACTAAATCGGTCAGTTTATTCTGGCATATCTCTATATCCAAGGTAGGATCCATCCATGTCACAGATTGTAACGTTGTATTTGATTGAATGACCCGGTGTAGTAAATTTCGCTTAGGCATCACTGTGCCTGGTATTGTTTGTCCTCTGAGTTGAAGTTCGTAGGTTAACTCATCACTCAATAGCCGATTCACATCCATGTTCACTATTCGCGGTTAAGTCTTTCTACGTAAGGTTCGGTTAAAAGTATATACAGTTCCCGGTTATATCACTCACGAACTATCAACTATTTGTTCACTCGCACAGAGTTCAACGAAGTCCCGTCACAAGTTAGCCGAAGATTGTTTAAATTGTCCCAGAGACAACGCACTACGTGTAGCTGTAAAGGAATTATCAAAAAGAAAAGTAGCCAGTATACAAGTAATCAATCAGCAATCAAATAGAATAGCATAAATGAAACAGATAGGTCAAGTCCAGATAAATTCAAAGTCCAACAACAACAGAATATTATACCAAGGTCTTATTAACAGCAATGTTCAAATAATTTCAGAGTATTTTGGTGTACGGTGTCAGGTTAAATAGCAATCAGAAAATATAACAATAGCAATATAGTCCACTGCTAAAATGCACCAAAATTCAAACAGTTTACAAATGTCAGGTTTAAAACGACGCACTTGGGTAATAATCAGGTATCACTAAAATAGCAATAGTTCATAAACCGTTGACCGAAAAATTCACTGTCCCAGCGGTTCAGTTCAATCGCACAAGTAATAGTCAAAATATCAAGGTCGCAACAGTTAACAAATGAAATAGCAGAAAAAAAAAACACCAAGTCCTTTATTTCATTCACCAATAAATGTTCGGGTCAAGGGAGATAAAGAAAATGTTCAGTTTCAAGCACAAATTACAAATCTACCTACCTCGGAATAATCAATTCAATTGCACTATAACTGCACCTGTATTGAAATAATTCAAGAAAAGAAAAAAAAAATCCAACAATATCAAAAACAAGTTCAACACTGTTCAGAAATAAAACACTATCAGAAAAAGAATTCAAGACTTCATTTCAGTTTCATAAATTGCAATAATTAAACTCAGAACAATTTATTTTATTTCACACAGGTTTCAAGGAAGGAAAGGTCAGAAATAACAGGTTTCAAAGTTTCCACTGATTAAGAATAAAACTCAGAATATGTCTTTACTTCACCAATGAATAAATCGAAAATCAAATCAGTTTAGTATATCACTTTCGGATGGTATAAATTGTACAGTATCAGAACGGGGCGCAAAATATTTCACTGAAACTCTATTTCTGACGGTCCCTGCTCGGGCGCCATTTTTGTAACGTGGTTTTCTCGGCGAAACTTACCTCGAGCGCCAGCTATTCTTTTTTCTAATAAGGGAGAATAGCAAACCTACCAGGGCAGCTGCTAGTCAGAGACAGAGTTCGTCGTTATCTAGGATATTAGCGATAACAGAGAAAATCAGAAATAGAGCAAATTTACACAGTTTATTCAGATAGCGAAAAATAGTTATATAAAAATACAGTGAAATAAACGCTATATGAAATCAATACAAAATATAAATTGGTCAGTCTTGTCTGACTGCGAGCACTTTCATAAGAAACAAATATTTTCCCGGTACGAGTCAGCCAGAATAGAAAGAAAGTTAAATTTAAACGGTTAATTCAAATATATATGATAAAATCAGGAAAACAGGAATAAAAGGGGTCAGTATAAGAGTGCACAACGGTTATACTTGTCCGATATTCTTTCAGTCCTAGAATTCACCACGTAGTCTACCACTTTGCTTGTTTCTCGTATAAACAGGTTGGGGTTTGGCCAGGTGAAAGTAGAGGGTTGAAAAGGATATGTCGAACTTGCTAGGAGCAGGACAAAGCAGGAAAGGTATTCGGTTGAACGTACTATAGCATAGGTTTGCATCAGCCCTCCGGTCTGACTATGAGTTACACGCCATAAAGGACAGACTAACTACGGGCACCGGTATACGGCCAAACGTACTATAGTAGGCTAACTACGGATACCTGGACAAACTAGGAAAGGTATTGTTAAGGAATCTGAGGAACAGCTATTTAGGTAGACTCAACGAGGAATAAAAAAATAGGACTGCAATAAATCGGTTCGGTACTTACAATTCAAATGCACTTGCACTCACTTTAAAGAAAACGCGAAAATTTAGAAGCTTGGAAAAATTTGGAAAAGTATAGGTCAACGAAAAATTCGGAACTAATTTAATGCGTCTAAAACAGAAAATAATTTGGAACTAACTTAACTCAAGCAAAACTGATTCGGAACTAATTACCGATGTAGGGAAACCCCGCCTTTTATAATCTTCCGGAGGGGGGTGGAAAAGGTAGGCGCAGAAACGTTAAAATTTGCAGGAGAGTACCTCGGTAAAAACATCTTAAAACTGGCTTATCGTACGTATATGCAAAAAAACGGCGTTATCGGCGATCGGCGTTGTTCTTGCGGACGGTTCTACGATGTTTTATGTATGAAAAACAACATCAATCGCTAAATGTTCGGTTTTTCGATTGTTTTGAATTAATTCTGAACGGAATAAAAATTCACGAATTTAAAATGAAAACTCGGATAAATTAAATGAAGACTACGGTTTTTCCTGATTGTTGTGAATTAATTCTGAACGGAATAAAAATTCCCGAATTTAAAACGAAAACTTGAATAAATTATTTTAAAATGAAGATCAATTACTCATTAACTCAGTTATAAAATTGAACTTCATTACAATACTTTCCTTTTAACACTGTACAGAATGTAAGAAATTTTGTCAAATACTATTAGGTCCGGTAAGGTTTTCGAAATACAGGGTGTTGAATGCAAATAATTCCATATTTCTATTCAACCGGAGAAACGATACGCTACTGCTTTTTTCAAAAATAAAATAATTTTCGTATTTTTCCACTAGATTTCAACAAAAATTGCCTCCGGACTTTAACACATGAGCTCAGAATAACGATTACAACAAAACAGTTTTCGAAAATTTTCGACTATTTGGTAATCAAGTAGTTGCGAGAATGAAAAACTACAGAATGCCTAGGCTTATGATACCTTTTTGGAATCTGCGATAACTGAGCAAGTTTTTAAGATGATGTGTACTAGGGGCGTCCTACATTTTTTTTACACTGTAGCTCATCAAACTTGAAGGAAATTTCATTTAGTTTTCAATTTTTCTTTGTAAATCACGAGTTTTTAACTTTTTACACTAGTTTAATGAATTTAATTCTTTGTTTCCGATAGCTGAACCATCTCATGTGAAATTAAAAAAAACCATATCGAAATACATCTTCATTTGTATAAATGGCACTAGAAAAACTAATCGCACTTGGAAATTTTCTAAAAATACGAAAACCATGAATATCTCGGAAACCGTGGAATTTTCATTAAGGTAAAAATTTGAAATAATTTAGACCTCGACAGGGTCTATCTATAGTTGCAGGCTTATCCATTGTTTTCGGGACACCCTGTATATAGACGTTGGTTCTTATGGAACAGCTAGTGATTCGGAAATATTTTAATCATCAGAAATGGGTAAACGGCTGTCACAAAACCGATTAAATATTCCATCCGGAAGGCATTTGCCTAATGATAATGTCGGAGATGTTATTGGCAATCATATACTACGTCCATATGCAAAAAGAAATTTAAACTACACCAAACGAATTTTCAATTATAGACATACAAGAGCTCGACGAATGGTTGAGTGTACTTTTGGGATTCTTGCTAACAAATGGCGTATATTTCACCGACCAATGGATGTCAATATCAATTTTTGTGTCAAAATAATTAAAGCTTGCTGTGTCCTGCATAATTATGTAAGAATCAAAGATGGAATAAATTTCACAGAAACTCTCTACAATTGTCCCATGAATAACTTAACTATAAATGAAGACAACCGAGGAAGAAATAATATGAATAATGTGCGACAGTACATGTCGTCATACTTTATTTCTCCCGGAGGCGCGATTCCGTGTCAATATAACAAAGTGTAATAATTGTAAATAAATAAATAAAAATTCACATAAATACTCTAATATTTTTATTTTTACGTTCCTACCTTTGTTTGTTTTTTCCTCGGCGTTAAGCCGATTCCAATCAAAAACAACTGCTTCGCAAACTTCCTCCCACAGTTTTTTCTTCACATTCGCGTCGGAGTACTCTTTTAAAAATTTTTTATAAAGCGCAGGCCTTTTCTCGACTTCTTCAATTAACTTTTCGACGGAACTTTCTACAATCAGCAATTGTGATTGGGGCGACGCCATATTCAAAATACACGACGCCAAATCACAGAGCGAAATGACCTATCGGCCGACTAAACAATCAGCATGTATGCGCAGGCATGTATGCTCCAATACTGATTAAACAATCGGCCGATAGTTGGCCGACAGATTAGTTTGAATGTGATCGGGTAGCCCATCAAACTTTTTCATCGGCCGATACTGAATCGCTGTAGTGTGCGCATATGCATTCCTCTCCATACTGATTAAGAAGCCGACCAAACTATCGGCCGATAAAAAGTCTGCAGTCTGCGGAAGGTTGAAAATTCATATGCGCGGTTTGCCATAGTCCGAATGATAACTGGCGGTTTCGACGTCACAACTCATGCGTCAAATGAACTGAAGGGCAAACACAAGTTTATTCAGCATGTAGAACCTCAAACTTCGTTAGAAAAACGTGAGAAACCAGTTGATAGTTGTCATTCAACGTGTTAAAATGCCGGCGTTTTGTTAAGTTGGTTGTTCCATGCGAGGAGAAAGACACAATGTGAAATTTTATAGAATTCCTGCAGCGCTTCAAAGGGAAGGTGATCACTTGAACGAACCGTCGAAGAATAAGAGGGAACGTTAAATTGAATTACTTAAACGTGGACCTTTAAGTGAAACCATTTTGAAACATGCTCGTATATGTTCCAGACATTTTTTAATTGGTGAGTTGATAAATATTTCCGTGAAATATTGAGCTGTTCACCAAATATCACTTTTCAGGAACCCCAGCTCAACTGGAAGATAAAGACAATCCAGATCGGATACAAAACCGAAACATGGGATATGAAAGTTGTTCTTTCAAAAACGAAGAATCATTGGAGAGGTATGCAAGACATAGGAGTCATTCTAGGAGGAAGGAATCAGTAGAGGTATGTTAAATAAATATTGATTTACATCTAACACACACATTTATATAGAATTCTGTGCCTCAAATATTTATGGGTCTATATTTCAATTTCCTATTACAGAAATCAGAGCAGTCGTCACAACCAGTTGAAGAATACATAGAAGATAACTCAATGGAGGGAGGTTCATATCAGGACAATACAGTTAGTGGAGTGGCAGCTCAAACCTTTTTAATGTTCTGCAGTTCTGCAATAGCACTATACATTGAAAGTGGAAGAACTGTCTCTCTAGTCCAGTCCTTCGAAAATGACGATTCTAAAACTTTATATTTCACCGGTCTCCTAAGTTATAAAGTAACTAGCAGACCCAACAGACGTTGTTCTGTATACACAAATATTCATTCAATTCGATACAGCCGTTTAGTTGCAGAGTAGATGAATAACCTAAATAACGACTACAGCGCCATCTGTTGATCTGATTTGTGATCATAAACATAAGAGCATCAGGCAATCCAAAATACATTCATATATCCCTCACACTTCGGTACCTTCTCCTACCCGCCTAGTGCCTACCTCGGAGACGCATTTTGGTGCGATTTCATCTTCAACCTGCCATATCTTTTGATGTATTCATCATAATTGATTGATGTAAAAGGCAATTTCGTTCTAGATTAAATACTGGGTATGAACGACGTATTTAATTGGATAAGGATCAATAGTGTATTCATAAAAAATACTCCCAATTAATGCATAATTTTGAGAAACATTCGGATACCTTTAAAAGGTAATACCGAGTAAACCTTGAAAGATAGATATATGCTATCGTGGACTCTTTTGTAGAACTATCGAAGAGGTACATTTCCGTCATACATTGTTTCCATGTACGTCTTACGGTTTTTGCAGCGCACCTGAAAATAGCTGATTTTGCTACTCATATTTATTATCATTGAAGTTATAGTAGGTTGAAAAGTATAGCCTATGTTACTCAGGGATAGTGAAGCATTCTAAGGGTGAAAGAATTATTGAAATCGGTCTAGTACCTTATGAGTTAACTCGTATCAAACCCACAAACATACAAATCTTTCCTCTTTATAATATTAGTATGTAGCATTCTAAGGGTGAAAGAATTCTTGAAATCGGTCTAGTAGCTTATGAGTTAACTCGTATCAAACCCACAAATCCAACAATCCACAAACCCACAAACATACAAATCTTTCCTTTTTATAATATTAGTATAGATTAGTATAGATATAGATTCATTGGAAGTTTTTAAATGAAACTTGAATAATTTATTCTCTATTAACAAATGCTCGTAAATACTTTGCACTAACATCCATATTTATACAACTTCATTGATATATTCCAGGATCAACAAACAAAGACATCGAAGAAATTTCATTTGAAATAGTTGGTTGATTGCATTTTCAATGAAACTTGCGATTAATTGCATTATTCCAATCATTCCCTCGAGTTCTAACACTTCCATCCCGCAAATGCAATGGAAATGCTCCGCAGTGACGTCACATCTCGATGCGCATCGGCATACCGGTGTTTGTGTATCGTGCTCGGAGACGCATTTTCGTGCGATTTCATCTTCAACCTGCCATATCTTTTGATGTATTCATCATAATTGAATGATGTAAAAGGCAATTTCGTTCTAAATTAAATACTGGGGATGAACTACGTATTTAATTGGATAAGGATCAATAGCGTATTCATTAAAAAATACTCGCAAATAATGCATAATTTTGAGAAACATTCGGATACCTTTAAAAGGTGATACCGAGTAAACCTCGAAAGATAGATATATGCTATCGCGGACTTTTTTGTAGAACTATTGAAGAGGTACATTTCCGTCATACATTGTTTCCATGTACGTCTTACGGTTTTTATAGCGCACCTGAAAATAGCTGATTTTGGTACTCATATTTATTATCATTGAAGTTATAGTAGGTTTCCTTAATTTTCTCGGGTGAAAAGTATAGCCTATGTTACTCAGGGATAGTGAAGCATTCTAAGGGTGAAAGAATTATTGAAATCGGTCTAGTAGCTTATGAGTTAACTCGTATCAACGCCACAAACCCACAAACATACAAAAATCTTTTCTCTTTATAATATAAGTATTAGTATAGATGTTGACAATTTTCAATCATATTAGTTCATATCTGTTTCAGAAAAGTGCTCTACTCCCATTTAAACAGTTTTGTTAACTTTCATGAAACTTCGGTTAAATTTGTCTTTCAAACACTTGGGATATACTTTTGGAGTATGCCCTCAAACATCGTCTGAGATATTTTATGAGTGCACTTCATTCCAGATATAAAAAATTAATATCTTGGCCAAACCGTGAAAAACCTCACACAAATGTATCTTTATGTTTCAAGGAAGTTTTTGGAAACAAGGTAATAGTGATAATTGATTGTTTTGAAATATTTATTGAAAAAACCATCAATTTATCTAAATGGCGCACAGTGTTGTTCAAACTATAAACATCATCAGACAGTAAAGTTTTTGATAGGCATTATTCCACAAGGAACGGTATCATTTATGTCTGATGCATGTGGGGGTAGATGTAGCGATAAATGTATCACTAAAGATTGCGGGTTTTTGAATTTTATATTTATTTATCATTATTTATTTAATCATACCTGGAGATACAGATCTTGCAGATCGAGTTTTTTTTTTATTAGAGATGATGTCAAGATTTTAGGTGCTCAGTTACAAATTCCAATGTTCACGAAGGGTAAAAACCAGTTACATCCAGCTGGTTTAGAAAAACTCGGAATATAGCTGAAGTTCGAATTCATGTAGAAAAGGTTATAGGTCTTTTAAAGAATAAATTTAAAATATGCCTCTGCCAATGAGTATGTTAACTGTAAGCTACGATGAAAATAGTGCTTTAGATAAAATAATTATTGTTTGGGGTGCTTTATTGAAATTATGTGCTTCGGTAATTCCTCTCAACCGAGTTGTAAATATTGTTCTTCTACAAGTGTTCCGGTTGAACTTCTTTCCCGTATGCATTTCAATTAAAAAAAAATGCCTTTTTGATAAAATTAAAATATTTATGATAATATCTGTTTATTATCCCAACACATTGTAGAACTACATTTTAATCAAAATTTAATTAATTATTGTTTGTAACATGGGTTTTTTTTATTTTCAAGTACCTATTGAATTGGTCTTATATTCAAAATTTTTTGGGTGGGAGGGTGTCTGTACTATAAAGGCGAGCTGTCAGGGTGCTATATGTACTGAGCTATAGGTCAACCTTTAAATTCATGAAAATTTTTATGTTTCCCTTAACTTATGTGTAATATATTTTGAGAAAAATGAGAATATTTTTTCTTGTCGCTTTAATCGTTGTAGATACTCTATTTGATATAATAGATATTTATGGTCACTTGCACCGTTTTCTACCTAAGACAGCCTTTATTAAGACAAGCTTTAATTTAAGTCCGACTTAAGCTCGACTTAACGAACCATGACTTGCACCGTGCTCATAGAACAAAGAACTTGATAAAGTAATAGTTGAGCAATGGTGAATCTGGCAACGCTGTAAAATTGTGGGCATATAAAAACTAGTAGTTTCTATATTGTCAATTTGGATTTTCTATGCCAGAGTACAGAATTATTAGATATATTATTTATGTTCTGTGATACATTCCATATATTCTTCTTATTTTGAGAGCGCCCGTGCAAATTGAATATTTATAAACATTCAAGTTAAGAAATTCGTGAGACGAAGACACATTTCGAAAACTCCTCTGTTTTTGAGTGAAAATATGGTGCATTCCTGTATACAGTGTTCAGACGTTGGTTTTTCAAATTCCACGACATAATGTATTTCAACCCAATCCAAAAAACAGTATTATAATATACTTTATTTGCACTTGTTTTACATTTAAATTTTCAACAAATTATCATGCCATTTGTATGAATTAGGAAAATACTTCCATTCAAAAGAGAATATTTTCCCAACAGCAGCAAATTAAAAAGAATGCGAATATTTGTGTAATAACTAATAGAATAAATTATATAATTTGGGAATTTTAAATCGGCCTGAATTAATTTGAATGCCAACTCGTGATAGTGGTCAGCTTTGTTATTAATCAAACATATTGGAAAGCCAAAATCTGGGAGTTCTAATATCGAAATCATCGTCATATATCGTCGATTTCTCCCAATAAGTTTGAAAGATCCATCATATTGAATGAAATAGTACACAATATCAAAGAGACAAAAAAATAACACACAACAGAATCAAGTAGAAGCTCGTAATTCTGTTCTCGGTTTAAGGTTATGTTTACATGCCACAAGAATTTACTGTCATTGCGCTTGCTTAAGACGGGCTTAAGTCCATCTTAATTCTTAAGCCAACAAACATCATGGCTTAAAATAAGAACATCTTAGCATGTGCTCAACCTGTGGTGCAAGATGAATTGTGGTCTTAAAGCCATCTTAAAATTTAAGATGCACTTAAGTTGTATCTTAATGCGACGGTGCAAGTGGCCATTAGTGACTGATTTGTACAGGCCCTGTAATTGCCAAGCTAGACCTGAGTTTGTGGCTATTAAATTAAGGAATGTCTCATTGAGGGTGCATTCTGTAGCATTGATGAATACATGCTCTCTATCTTGAGTCACTCATAATTTTGATCATTTCAATAGAGATATATTAATTCATATATATTTTAAAAAAATACAGATTTTATTTAGCTCATAATTGTAAGTATAAGTGATTGTATTATGACTAAATTAAATATTATTTATTTTTTGTCAGTCACAAAAAACAATTTTCATAACTGAAAATATTCATTCACAAATAAATATTTTTTTAGTATTATTGAACTACAATAAAAATGTAGGTAAAACTTATGCACTCAATACAGAAACAAAAAAATATATACAATATATACTAGTAAAAAATTTAACTTAGCACTTCTTTTTCACCGGTCTTAGATGTTCTTGAACTGGTTGACGGTTGACGGTTTGGCCCAATCCATATCCCTAACACGCATCATCTGTGGATTTCTAGTAGCAGGCACTGGCCATTTGGACAACTCATCAGTACATGCTGTTTCCTCTGTTGGTCTAGCTTCAAAATAAAATACTACTGCAGCAAATGGCTGCACATTTCTCCTAGTCCAGCCATGCATGAGCAATGTCCACTTCATATCGAACCATCTTTCAAAACAATAACCCAGACGTCCAGGTTATCTCTTATCTTTTGGGACTATTTCACCTGAAAATGGGAAAAATGTATTATATCTAGAAAAAAATAATTTTATGAACGACTAAATGATAATTTTTTGGTTATCAAAAATTAATATTTACCTTTCCTTCTAATACAAAGGCGTTTTCATTGACTTCTTTTCAAAAGACTCCACCCACAAAACCAGCTTCATAATATTTATATGACTGCAGAGACTAATGTGCTTTCAGCTGATGTTTTGTATAAAAGCTATCAGTATATATGAAATAGCATATCAAATCAACAAATGTAATTGTTGGAAAAGAAGTCAAGTCCTCATTTAACTCATTTTCAGAGAGAGTATAAGGGTCAGTATTATGGATAATTTCCAATTTCTCTTTATATCTCCTTTTTATATCGTAATCTAGGGTTATATAATACTGGCAACGAAACATCTTAAAATACTTAATAATATTTTTCACGAACTGAAGCACCCCGAGTGATTCTACAACTAGCTTAAACCAAACACCATAAAGAAAATATTGTTATGTCTGTTCTGTGCCAAACACTACTGCAATGTAAACTGAACTGGTTGCCATACAGTAAAAATGGCGGTAACTGTCAATGTCAGCTGACTCGAAATGCCCAATTGGAAGAACGTCTCGATACTCCGTTGACGTTTCATGCAGTGGGGGAAATTATCCTCAGAGAAGGCGTTTTGTTTCGGTATTCGTACAAATAATTGGTTTCGTGTACGTTTGACAACTGACAGCACATCGGAGGTATAACAACCCCAATTTTCCTATGTAAATCTAGCAAAACAACGAGAAATTTTGGTGTTTCTCGAGTATTTCAGTTGATTTATTTCTTCTTTGGACTGAAAAATCGTGAAAATGGACCTATCAAATTGTTCATTAAGTCCAGATCATATTCATCGAGGACGATATGTAGAAAAATATCAGTTTTGGGCATTCACCCTTATCTACTGCAGAAGACTTATCTATCTAATGTGTCTTATTCCGATGATAAAATGTATCCTGATATTATTACCATTAAATCAAGAAAACAAAGAGATTAGCCAGTTTCAGGATTCATATTTTTACAAGAAGGAAATATAGAACATTATTGGATGTATTTCCAGAGATGAAGAGTACTTGTTAATGGACAAAATTGCTGTGATAACTTGAGTTTTTATAGATATCTGTCCTGAAATCATATCACTGGATTAAAACTCATCTGGATGTTCTTTAATTTGCAGTATATCTTTTGTTTTTTATATGAGACAAGTAAAAGGTAACTGCTATCTCCGCTTTTCACTATTTTATAGAATATAGCATAAGCATACTTACTTCTCACTCTGTGTTTGAACATTTTACAATTGGTTATTTTATAATTAAGTTTTTATTTATACAAGAGACTATAATTTGTTGGTTTGTATTGAATGATGAATGCTTCACTTTCGTCAAAATATTTATTTATTTTTTTAATTTGTATTTAATAGAAATCTTTTTCTGCGTTGTGAATAATTAAAATTTAGTTGTTAATATTGATAAAATCCTTCATTTTTTCAATAAAATCATCATGGAATTCATGGGCTTTCATTTCAATAAACAAATATGATAATTTCTCTTCTTTCCATTTATTGAAGAATAAATATTATAAATATCATATGATTCACTACAGCAGCATTCTATGTTTCCACTGAATAACTGATAATATCAGGATACATTTTATTTCTGAAAAGTTAGATGGATAAATATCTTCTTTCTACAGTTGACAAGGGTGAATACACAAAACTGATCTGAACTTATTAAACAATTTTATAGGTCCATTTTCACGATTTTTCAGTCCAAAGAAGCAATAAATCAACTGAAACACTTGAGAAAAACCAAAATCTCTCGTTGTTTTGCTATGATTTACATAGGAAAAGTGGGGTTGTTATACCTCCGATGTGCTGTCAGTTGTCAAACGTGCACGAAACCAATACTCGAGACGGTATAGAATAGAATAGAATAGAATAGAAATGAGTTTATTCAAATATTACATTTGATTGTTTAAACTCTAGAAAAAACTGTGAGTTATTTATAATAACTGTTTACAGTTGTTTAAAATAAATTTCACTCTAACTAAAACAAATTTATAAAATACTGAAATAAAAATCTTGTTCTGTCCCATCTTTCCTTCCTCGTCACGCCGTTGTATATATTTCGTCTTCATCGGGTTCACAGTCACGTTCGGGAATATCTGTCACAGTCGGGTTATTTTCATTTTTCTTAATTCATATTTAATTTTTTTATTATTATTATTGTTATTCTTTATGTTGAATTGATTATTCTATGTATCATGGATCTATCTGAAGTCAACCAGTTCTTTATTTCCTTCTTGAATTTCTTTATGCTTCTTAGTTCTCTTATTTCCGTAGGCACGTTGGGTACAATCTAGAAGCTAGGTATGTACAACTTCTCTGTCCTATTCTTTTTTCTGCCCTCTGTCTTTTATAGTTGACGTTTCTTGTTCTGGTCAGGTAGTTGTGTTCTTTGATGACTAATTTTATCTTCTTCTGTTTGATATTTACTATAATTTTATTGGCATAGATTTGCCTTATGTCCAATGCTTTTGATAAGTCATAAATCTGTCTACTAGGGAATGTGAACTTCTTTCCATACATTATTTTTAAAATATGTTTTTGCAAGACATCTATGCTTCTTTTATGACAATCCAAGACACCTCCCCATCCTATGATTCCATATGAGAGTTGTGATTGTATTAGTGCGTCATAAAGTATGTGTAAGGGTAAGGGTGTAAGGGGTGACAGCGCAAAAGCACAAAAGCTGGCCCAAATGACAACCTCACCTGCACGCGGTGCACCCTGCTAGAAACTAACGAGGCTCTGTCGACCGAGTGAGTGCCGGTATAAGCAGTCCCCTCTTATCAGCCAACAGCTTAGGGTGGATGAGCTGGTAAGAGTTAGGGCACCCTATTGTCCTGGAGAGGAGAAATCCTACCTAAGGCGGATGAGTCAGAAATGACCAACGGCATAGAGATGCAGAAGGCAACGGGAAACCACTGCATTAAAGATCCTTATGGATATCCCTAGTAAAATCAAAATGGCTGATTTCAAAACAAAATATTCCGGAGTTTCAAGTCCCCCAATCGGATCTCGGGGGGGACGGTTCTGAAAGAAGCGAGAAAGAAGAAAGCAATGAAGATCGGTACATGGAACGTTAGATCCCTGTACGAAGGAGGAAAAATTCACAATGTACTCCAAGAAATGCAACGACTTGAAGTTAAGATAATGGGACTGAGCGAAACCAGATGGCCAGACCAAGGTGAAATGCTAGTTGAACAATCAAAAATATACTATTCAGGCAACAACGAACAGCACCATAGAAATGGAGTTGCAATAGTTGTACACAGATCTCTCATAAATTTAGTAACCAGCTTCACACCCATATCAGATAGAGTGATTATGATAGGAATAAAAACAGCGCAAAGAACACTCAACATTATTCAAGTATATGCTCCCACGGCGGATAAAGTCGAAGAAGAAATTGACCAATTTTATGATGACGTACAACAAGCTCTAGATATCACAAAAAACAGAGATATTACAATCATTATGGGAGACTTCAATGCAAAGATAGGGAAAGGTAAAGTGGATGATATTGTTGGGGATTTCGGACTGGGAATAAGGAACGAAAGAGGAGATAGATTAATAGAGTTCTGCCAAGAGCAGGATATGGCAATCACAAACACCTTCTACAAGCTGCATGAAAGACGATTATATACATGGAAATCGCCGGCTGATAAAGACAACAAAATTAGAAGAAATCAGATAGACTATGTTTTGATAAAGAAGAGATATCGGAATACCATCAAATCGACTAAAACCTACCCGGGTGCGGACATCGGGTCAGACCACAATCCTGTGATAGCTAAAATGGAAATCCGGCTCAAGAAACAAGCAGCCATAAATAACAAAAAGCAGCTCCCAGTCTCACATCTGAAGAACCCAATGGTAAAACAACAACTCACAGAAAAAATAAATGAAGAACTAAGCAAAATTGACTTAACCCCAGCTAAAAACAATAAAGCCCCGGGACCTGATGAAACACCAACAGAAGTTATCAAATTAATTGCAGAAGATCAAATTGGAGTACTGGTAGATCTGTACAACACTGTATATAACACCGGAATCATCCCTAGAGAATGGCTCAAATCAACATTTATTACACTGCCAAAAAAATCGAACGCTAAGGAATGCAAGGATCATCGGACGATCAGCCTAATGAGCCATACCCTTAAGATATTTCTCAAATTATACATCGAAGAATTTTTAGAAAGATGGAGCAGGATATTAGTGAAACACAATTTGGTTTCAGAAATGCAATGGGTACTAGAGAGGCGCTGTTTGCCTTTAATGTGCTGTCTCAAAGACTCATGGACGTCAATCAGCCAATATACGTAGCCTTCCTCGATTATAACAAAGCTTTCGACAAAGTCCGCCATAATCATCTCATAAAACTCATGAGAGATAAAAACATAGACAGGAATGATATCAGGATATAAAATAAATATCTCTATTTCAACCAGACTGCCAAAGTTTCTGTGCAAGATGAACTTTCAGAAGAGATAAAAATAAAACGCGGAGTAAGACAAGGATGCGTGCTCTCACCTTTACTCTTCAATTTGTATTCAGAAGATATAGTACAAGAAGCACTGGAAAATCAAAAAACAACGGGAGTGAAAGTTAATGGGAAGGTTATAAATAACATCAGATACGCAGATGACACAGTACTAATAGCAGAAACCCTGGAAGAACTACAAAGGCTAATAGATCTAGTAGTACAGATCAGTGAAGAGAAGGGGCTCACACTTAACACCAAGAAGACTAAATTCATGACGATCACAAAACACCAACAACAGGGAGAAACATTATGGATCAAAGGGGAGCCAGTGGAGAAAGTCTGCAAATACAAGTACTTGGGGACAATTGTAAATGACAATAATGATTATTCGCAGGAAATAAGATCAAGGATCGGAATGGCTAGAACAGTGTTTAATAAAATGAGGAATGCACTAACCAGAACAGATCTTAGTCTACATCTTAAAATCAGAATGCTTAAATGCTACGTATTTCCAGTACTTCTATATGGAATGGAAGCCTGGACGCTCAAGAAATGCGACATCGACAAGCTGGAAGCATCCGAGATGTGGACATATCGAAGAATCCTCAGAATAAGTTGGGTGAGCAGAATAACGAACAAGGAGGTATGAGAAGAATGGAAAGGAGAAAGAAATAGTCAACACAGTCAAAATCAGAAAATTGCAGTATCTGGGCCACGTGATGAGAGGGGAGAGGTATACGCTGTTGCAAACTATAATACAAGGAAAAATACAGGGTAAAAAAGTATAGGAAGAAGACGCATCTCCTGGTTGAACAACCTAAGGCAATGGTACAACAGCAGCTCTGTTGAGTTGTTCAGATCCGCAACTTCAAAGATAAAAATCGCCATGATGATAGCCAACCTTCTTAAAGGAGACGGCACATAAAGAAGAAGAAAGTATTTGGAGATGTCTTGTGGATTGGATATCTTTTCTTATTAATCTGAATCTATATGCAATTCCTCTTAGCTTTCTAGTCAAATAATTCATATGTTGATCCCACTTCAAATGTTGGTCTATATAAACACCAAGATATTTCGTTGTATTAGTATTCACTATTTCCAATTTATCGTCGACTCGAAGGGTGCCCAAATTTGGAAGTCCAACTTTATTAGATGAAAAGGTTAGATATTGGGTCTTCTGTTGGTTTAAGGTGAGTTTACTTTGTTCGAACCATTTTTTTAGCATCCTCAAATCTTTTATTGCTTTCTCTTTCAGATTTTCCCAAGATGTATCTTCGTACATTACTATCATATCGTCAGCAAAACTTACAATTTCTCCAGCAGATTTTTGTTGAAATATATCATTTAGATAAATCAGGAAAAGTAGAGGCCCGAGTACTGTTCCTTGCGGAACCCCATATTTGGGTATCTTTGTTCTACTGAATTTCCCATTTATTTTTGTAATCTGTTTTCTGCCTGAAAGGAAACTGCGGAATAAGGTGTTTATTTTTCCTCTAAAGCCATGATTTGATAATTTTTCTAATAATTTTTCATGGTCAACAGTATCGAAAGCCTTTGCCAGATCTATCACAACAGCTAGATTTGGAGTATTTTTATCAATGTTTTCATATAATTTTTCAGTCACTAATTTTATAGAATCTTCTGTTGAAATGCCCTGGCGAAACCCAAATTGACTGTTGGAAAGTATATTGTACTTATTCATAAAAGCAACCATTCGAACTTTAATTAACTTTTCAAATATTTTAGCCACATTGGATATAAGAGTAACTGGTCTGTAGTTGTTAACTTGTGTTTTATCTCCGCCTTTGTGTAATGGTTTTATTAGGTACCCCTATTTTCAAAATGTTAGGAAAACACGCTCTTTCAAAACAATTGTTAACCAAATAGGCGATAGGTTCTGATATTTCATGTTTCACTTGTTTCAAAACTTCCGAGCGAATTCCATCATGTCCAGTAGATTTTCTGGATTTGAGGCTACTAATAACTAATTCTATTTCTTCTGAATCTGTGGGAAATAAAAAAAAAGATTCTTGTAAATGAATTTTTTCTTCTTTGAATTCTGCTGGTTCTGTTATTTCGTCAGCGTATCTCTCCCCAATACCGCTAAAATAGTCATTAAATATATCGCTTATTTCTTGTTCATCTTCAACTACCCTATTTTCTTCTGTCCTTATGCATGTAATTTGTGTTTCCTTTTTCGAGGAATTTTGCACGTACCTCCACAAGGCTACAGTTTCGTTCTGGTTATTCTCGATACATTTCTCGAAATATTCTTGCTTAGTTCTCAATATTGTTTTACGTAATTGTTTTTTCATTTCCGAATATTTTTTTTAAGTCATCATTATTAGGATTCTTTTTGAGTTTGGCATACATATTTTGTTTTTCATTTATTGTTTTTAATATTTTCGGCGTAATCCATTCTTTTTTAATCCTCTCTTTGTTTTTATACGAATTGTGGTTGTATTTGTCTCTATTAAGTTTTTCAATATATTCAAGAAGTATTCAGTTCCATCATTGACATCTTCAATTTCATATAAATGCTGCCAATTTTCCCGACTTAGTGCATTCTTCAATTTAAGGTAATTTGTGTATTTTTTTCGTTCTTTAATATAAAATTTTTCCTTTTCATTTTCAGATCTACACTCAACAATATTGGATAATGATCCGTTATCAAATTATGAAGAACAATACCTTTGATGTCCGATTCTCCCCGTTGAAAACCCTTCACGAAAAAATGATCTAGACACGATTCATTTTCAGGTCGTGTATATTTATTTATATACGATGTGAAGCCAAAGAAGTTCATTATATTTTTGTACTCTTCTACTACATGTTCATTCTCCAATAAATCAATATTTATATCTCCTGTGATAATGTGTTTTTTATAATGTTTTTTATCTTCTAAGTAAAGCGCTAATTTTTCATTGAAATCAGTGATTACATATTTAGGTGACTTATATATTGCAGTTAATCTAATTCTTTCTTTGTTGTTCTGAATATTCAAATCTATAGCTGTTATTTCCCCCAGTTGTATGTTCTCATGTTCAAAATTTATATTTTCCCTCACATAAACGATTATACCATAATTTCTATTGTATCTACCTTCATTATAGACATGCCGGTATCCATTTAATTTAAACAAATTTATGTCATATACCACAAATGTTTCCGTCAGTATGATGATATCGAATGATATAGTCATCCCTTCTAGGTATACTTGAAACTCTTCAAAATTCATTCGAATACTTCTTATATTCATCTGTAGTATATTAAACATTTCATTAATCTTCAATTTATTGACTTCATCAACTTTCTCGACGACGATAGTATTATAGTCGTCATTTCGATATTGTCTTATAAAAGGGTCCATTTTGATATTACAAATTCATCCGAATTTCAAAATTTAATTACTCGTTCCAAAAAAATTGAGTACAACAATTATATCAATTTTTTTTAATTTAATTTTTTTTTTCATTTCAGTTTCTTGTTATTAATTTTTTTTATTTGATTTTTTTTGTTAATTTTTTTTTATTTAAATTTTTTTTATTATATTTTTTTAATTAATTTTTTTTTATTTAAAAAATTTTCTATTTCGTAATATTTACTTACTTTTTTGGTCTGGCTAGTTTTTTCTCTCTGATGTGGATTTATGTCTTAGAGTCATCCCCACAATCTTTTCTGGTTGGGACCTATTTTTGTTGAAAAATCCTTTTTTATGTGTGGGTAATCGAGGGGTATTGTGGGATTTCCTAGCTTCATTAATTTCTTCTTTTGATGTTATTTCTCTTGTTACTTCTTTCGACGTTGAAGTTGTCGGAATCTCCTCTCTCACATAATCACTTTCCGAATTTATACTCGGTGTATTTGGAGCACTCCTAGTTTCGTTTCGTTCGAGTCCAAATCTCTCTAATTCCTCCAAAGTGTATGATTCTTCCCCAATTATTAGTTTGTTTCCTTTCAGAAATGATCTCTCTGAATATTTTGTTCTAGCCTCTCGTAAAAAGGACTTTAGCTTCTGTAGATCCTGTCGTTGCTTCAGAGTTAGATCATTCGCAATAGCCACTCCTGTACCCTTTAGTTTTTTAACACTTTCAAATATTATTTTCTTACTTTGATAAGAGATGAATTCTATCTTAATTGGGCTATTGTCTTCTTTTCCTAATGTGTAATAATCATTTATCTCCTCCGGTTCGATATGCACATCCAATATTCGATTTATTTCACTGCAAAGGTAGTCTGCTTTCAATGGACAACTTTTATTCAAGCCAAATATGACAATATTATTTTTGTTGCAAAACTGTTCGGTTCTTTCCAGTCTTTCTTTCAAAATTTCTTTCTCTTTTTCTAAAGTCTCGTTTTTATTCTTTAGTTCTTGAATTTCCAACCGCAGTCTTACTTTCTGTTGCCGAAATACAATTCTTTACTTCGTCCTTTGAGTTCTTTATTTCGTGCAGTAGGTCTGTTAATGTAATATTTCTTCTCCGTTATTTTGTGGCATCATCAATCTAGTATGTGAGCGTATGGTACTCTTTATTTATTCTTGAATTTACTTCCTTGGTTATCGTATCAATGTGTGCCTGGATCTTATCACACATATGGGATTAATAAATGTTTGTTTTCCTTTCTTGAACCAATTTTCTCCCTTTGTATGTGAAAATTGCCAGAATCTTGAATATTTTGATGGCTTTGATTGTCCCCACTAAATGAAGAATTTTCTTATCTACGTTTCTATATTAGTTTATAATTTTCACTCAACATAAACACTTGAAAAGTATCAATGAACCTGAGCCCGAGTTTAACACCTTGCGGCACGAGAATTATTGAATTTTAGGTCATCTTTTTCATTCGTCGTTATCCAGTTTCTTCTGGATTTTGTACATTATCCTATTCTTCTGGCTCTGAGTAAGCCCACTGCCACATGACTGGTATTCATCGCTTTTTCTGAACATCCAACACCGCAATACTGCTTTCTTCTTCATGGTATTTTTCTTCATCACAAAGTACAAAGTCTGGATCTTCCATATCATCATCCACAGAAATCGGAGAGACTGTCTTCATTGATTCTCTTCATTCCCTCCCTTCTCTACTACTACATATTTGGCAGAGCAATGCCATTGTCTTGGAGACATTCAAAATCCACTGGAGTAAGTTCAATTAACTTAGTTTCAGTAAGGTCATGAGATTCTTCCGACATGATTATCTTGACTGGTAGAATTAAAGGGGGCTGATAATACAAATTATCATTATTACTGGAACTTTGCTCGTGAAGCCAGTCTAAAGTCCTCTGATTCCTATTTAGATGGAATGGAGACTCTTGAGTTGATATTCCTCCTAAGGCAAGTTATTTTGTTAAAAAACTCTCATATTGTTGTGTAAGAAATCTGTATTCTATAAAATAACATATAACCACTAAGTACTTAAAGATTTTCTAATTGAACTATATTATTTCACCCCCTTCCTCAGAATATATTTTGCTCAAAAACAACAGCTCTCTTATAAATAGCTATCCTTGAGCCAGACTCAAAGTAAATTGCTCAATTCATTCGAAATAGTATTAATTGAATATTGTATTTAATTCTTACCTTCTCTAATGCCCGTTTCTTTGCCATTTTCAGAATCTTCTGAGCTCTTGACATAATATGTTCATTACACTCACTCGTCATGTTTTCCAAAACTTCTTTAACAGTCGAAATCCTATCGAAAACTAATAACCGGTGGCTTTAACAAGTTCGAACAAATTCTTTGTTGGATACCAGAAGTCAGTGAAACAGTGAGATATGTGTTTTAATCCCAGTGTTGCATCAATATTCCTAGTGTTACAGTGGGATATCACTTGTATCCCAGTGTTGCATGAAATATTATTATTCACTTTGGATCTTTGCAACACTGATATATACAATAACTGATATTTTAATCATAATAGTACATTATATACCGCGGGACTGAAGTAGTACATTTAATCCTGAAGGTAAAGTTTATGGCCCGACCGCAGGAGGGCTATAATTTACCTGAAGGATTAAATGTACTTCAGTCGCAAGGTATATACGATACTTTTCGTACTTCCGGTATGATTTTATTAATTATTTCAATAATTTCAATCAATTTTTTTCTCTCTTCAACTCATTTAATAAACTGTCTTTAAAATAAGTTACCATAGTAACATTGCGTTGTGACAATTATAATTTAGAAACATTGTCATTACTAGTGTCATTGTAAGAAACCTTGTTATTGATAATTATTGGTATCATGAGTGAAGAAGGTGTATCTGATATTGATAAAAGAGCAGCCGAAGTAGGTGAAGATTGTTACCACCCGAAATCTAGAAAACTATACGAGCAGCAGTACGATGCTTTTAAAAAGTGGTGCCGCTTAAAAAATGTGAGACAACCCTACTGAAAATGCGCTGTGCCTCAACTCTCTGGGCACATTACTCAATGCTGAAATCGGTTATTAACATTAGAGAAGAAATTGATATAAGTAAATTTCCAAAATTATTAGCTTTTTTGAAGAGAAGAAATGAGGGATTTAAGCCAAAGAAGTCAAGAATTCTCACGTCTGAGCAGGTAGATCAGTTCTTACGGGAGGCTCGGATGATAAATATTTAATGCTTAAGGTGAATTTGGAAATTTGTTTATATTCAGAAATTTTAAAATATCCCTTAAATTCGTTTGTTTGTGATTTAATCGTTCCGGAAGTTTCGTCAATATTTAATCCCGGAGGGATTAAATGTGACACTTTAGTACCTGTCACAAGGGAGTTAAGTTGTCACTTTAGGCCCGGAAGTACGAAAAGACATATATCTCATTGTTTCACTAGTTTATTTCATCATTTTGGAACTCAAAAATGGAGATATCCCAAAATCGCAAATTTTCAACTTGTTCCACTGTTGCCCTGGGGCGACGTTCTGAACACTATAGTATATGAAAGTAGTTGTTAACGAAGAAAGAAGATTGTGCAAGAACACCGAGAGATCATAATATATAGGATAATTGACACAGATACAATGAACCTGAAACTAAGATTTGTTTTATGCGTCTTCCTCGATTCAGTTTTTTAGTTTTCGGGAAAAATTCAGACAAATGACTTTAATATTCGCTTTAATTATTTCATTTATTCTGATTAATTTGATTGTTTTCTTTCAATTCAGTATACTGTCTATTTTCTTGCTTCTAATCTCACTTTGAATCCCTTAGATGGTCTTGTCGTCAGATTCATTTTCAGCTCTACGTCTTCTATACTTTTATAATCTGTTTGACTATAAAATGTCTTATAATCTTGGATAACATCAATTTCATGATCAACATGGCATATCCTCTACCTGCAAATAAAAATTATTTTGATTATACAAAACTTAGAAATATCAAAGTAAGGAAAAGTATAAATATTAACCTATACAGTTTCTTGGTCCTCCGGAAAACGGTAAATATGAATATGGGTGTTTTTTAGCCCATTCCTCTGGTGAAAATCTGTAAGGGTTGAATTTCAGAGGATCTTCCCAATATTTCGGACTTCTGTGTAGATGCAACATGCTCATTGAAAATACAGCATTTTTTTGGTATCACCAGATCATCTGAAAACGGAATATTTTTCTCAGTTTTTCAAATTTTTGTTGGAAAAGTTCATTACAAACGTAATCGCACGAGGAAAGTAGATCATATAAATATAATGAGAAATTTATTTCTAGATTTGATGAAAATCATTTGATACTACATGTACAGGATGATTCACTTATCTTGGTTACCTAATTTTTCTCGAAAGGGGATGAATATTTTTTAATTCTGTCAACGGTATTTGGTACAAGTCAATGTAGACTTGAGATGTGAGTAAAAGTCGGAGTAAAGAACTAAGACGCCAGGTGTCGCGGCGCTATCATTTTTTTCCAGAAACATACCTGTTTAATTGTGTCATTCGAAAGAATGAAGAATTCAATTCTGAATGTTTTTATTTTAAATAAGAGTTTTTTCTATTTGTCATCCTCAGCGACCTGAAGCGTATTTCATATTAATTCTATCAAATTCAATTTTTTCTGTATTGTGACTGTATGCTGTGATTAAAAGACATAGATATTATTGTGTTTCTTAAAATCGAAGAGACTTTGTAGCAAACTATTTCTCCATTATGATCAATACCTAGATTATATCTTTTCCTCATTTCATTATACCTAAGTTACTTTGGCCAAACTTACAATGAATAAGGAAAATACAGGGTGTCCCGAAAACAATGGATAAGCCTGCAACTATAGATAGACCCTGTCGAGGTCTAACTTATTTCAAATTTTCACCTTAATGAAATTCCACGGTTTCAGAGATATTCGTGGTTTTCGTATTTTTAGAAAATTCCAAGTGCGATTAGTTTTTTCTAGTGCCATTTGTACAAATGAAGATGTATTTCGATATGGTTTTTTTTTAATTTCACAAAGATGTTCAGCTATCGGAAACAAAGAATTAAATTCATCAAACTAGTGTAAAAAGTTTAAAAACTCTTGATTTACAAAGAAAAATTGAAAACTAAATGAAATTTCCTTCAAGTTTGATGAGCTACAGTGTAAAAAAAATGTAGGACGCCCCTGGTACACATCATCTTAAAAACTTGCTCAGTTATTGCAGATTCCAAAAAGGTATCATAAGCCTAGGCATTCTAAAGTTTTTCATTCTCGTAACTACTTGATTACCAAATAGTCGAAAATTTTAGAAAAACTGTTTTTGTTGTAATCGTTATTCTGAGCTCATGTGTTAAAGTCCGGAGGCCATTTTTGTTGGAATCCAGTGGAAAATTACGAAAATTATTTTTATTTTGAAAAAAGCAATAGCGTATCGTTTTTCTGGTTGAATAGAAATATGGCATTATTTGCATTCAACACCCTCGAAAACCTTACCGGACCTAATTGTATTTGACATAATTTCTTATCTATACTAATATTATAAAGAGGTAAAGTTTGTGTGTTTGTATATTTATTAAATTGTAAGAGCTTATCTCGGGATCTACTGAACCGATTTTGAAAATTCTTTCACAAATAGAAAGCCACATTATTCATGAGTGCCATAGGTTATATAAAAACCGAAAATATAAAGGCTATTACGTGGTAGCCCGTTTTGCAAGGTGACTCGGAGAAAAAACGTATGAAGGCCAAAGCAGCGCACGTTGCCGGCGCGCGATGTTTTCGGGTTAATTCGGTTCGTGTCGTGCTCGCTTCGGGAGAAAGGGGCGTGGCCTTTTACATGTGAGAGGGATACACTCGTGTCTAGAGGCACCAATTCTACTTTGGCTTCCGAGCTGCCGCATGCGCAGTGCACAGTAAGGTGGAATATTTGAATTTGAATATTATTTCTTTCGTTACTACCGGGTTTTTGTGGTGTTCTTTAAGAAGTTTTAATGAAAATGGTTGCGGCATGTGAAATATGCAAAACAACATTCAGGAAAAAGAGCAATTTAAGAGCGCACGCAATTCCATCCTGGTAAGTACTAAATATAAGGTTTATGTATGATTACAATTTTGAATTTCAATTCATCAATCAAATGTTCACTTTTCATTGTTCCTTCTCTTACATACATTTTTCCATTTGTCTTTGCAATAAATGGAGGTGGGCTATTATGAATGGGCTCCAATTCTTTCAGTGCAGTGAATAAACTTCACCTTTTCTAAATATCATTAAAAAACTGAAAAGAGCGATTTTTTGAGTTATTTAAAAGAAACACTTCACATAAAGAGGGGTCTGGAAATGGTTCCTTTCTGGGATACGGGGTATTAAATTTCTAAGAAAAAAATTCGTGTCGCTTACGACATGGTATCCTGAAGTGTTTTTCAATTATTTTTATTTAAAATATTTCAGTTATTACTTGGGCAGTTCAATTTGAATGAATGTATCGTTAACCCATTAACGATTTATTTTGCATGTAAAGTAAGAGAGAAGAGTATGGTACATGAGAAGGATTTTTATTTATTAAGACGGTGTGTTATGCAAATAGAAGGAATGAAATTTTAAAATTAAACAAGAATTAGAGAAACAAAAATCAGAGCAGAACTAAGACAGAATTGCCAAAATCTGCTTTCAATAATCACGAAATATCTTCAAACATTCCTGTGTCAAAAAATACGTCACTTTCAAAACCTCCGAAATATTTTTGAAAAATGTGCACGCCAAAATACAGCTTAACTTTGCACCCCTATTCAGGCCAAATACCGTGTTCAAATTGGAGGAAAACTTGTTTGCCATCAATGAAAGTTGTCATGAATCATTCTAGAATGCTCATTTCCGATGAAAAATACCTTTACATTTCCTGAATATCATAAAAAACTGAAAGGGGCGATTCTTTGAGTTATTTAAAAGAAATACTTTATATAACCAGGGGTCTGAAAATGCTTCCTTTCTGGGATAAGGGGTAAGAAATTTCTAGGAAAAAAATCATGTCGCTAAATCCTGATTCTTTAGTTCCAATTTTTTGGTACCTTTCTTATTTTATAGCTATTTTATCGAGTTTTACACGGAAGTTAGCGGAAGGGTGAGTATTTTTTATGAAAAACCAAGATAGGGACATAAATCCATTTTCCCGTCAAAAATATCATAATCTAAAGGAACACAAAAAAATCAAGTTGTTACCGGCATAGTAATTTTTCATAAAATCCGGTATACACATTCTTATGTAAACGAATTTTAAACAGGAAAACGGTATTAGCCTAGTGATTTCACTAAAAACGTTCATGTTTTCACTCTATGGCACCATTGTATCAATTTAACGTTCTAAACAAAGCAAAGATATTTTCCTTTCATAAATTTGCTGAATTATAATGAAATATATCACCGGCTTATTGATTTCTACAATTAAGTAGAACTCGATTCACTTTCTATCATGAGGATTTATGCCATTTAGCCACGATTCTAAAAATTTTAAAACTACAGAAAGTCAGCGGTTAATTTGCTTTCCAACTCACTGCGACTGCGGCGATCGCGGAAGCCCGGAAGCCAAAGTAGAATTGGTGTCTCTAGACACGAGTAGAGGGATACGATACATTATTCTTATATCATGAGAGGTAGGTATCTGCGCGGCTCAATCGTTTGGTCGGCTCCTTAGGCAACGGACGTTCCCGAATTGGATTTTTCGTAATTAGCACACTTTCGACATCCTATAAAAAGTTCTTATAAGAACTACATCTATCTTATTTTTTTCATTTGAAATTGAGAGTCTTCATTTTCTGTACATTTTTAGAAAATAATTTCTTTTCAGAACTGATTTCTTTTTATGATTTTCATTTGATTTAGGTTATAGGTATTTAGACTCCACCTTTAAGCTACCTCTGACAATCTCATTAGAGCAACAGTCAGTTTGTTCTATACGCAAAATGGGCCACTCGGAAAACTTACTGTTTTCGCAGGCGATTTTCGGCAAACACTGCCTGTAGTAACGAAAGGAACACGCGCAGATGTCGGGTCCGTGAAGTTAGCGAAAAGTTGGAAGCACTAATTCTGAAACTATGACCAATATTTAGTGCTTAATTAGTGCCTATTAGTGCTTCATCAAACTCTCATTGCACCATTATAGTTTTTAAGAAATTGACAATTGAAGTTTCTGGTGCTAACTTCACGCTCAGCACCAACATGTTCGCATTACTATGAAATTAGTATGCCAATATTTAGTGCTTAATTAGTGCCTATTAGTGCTTCATCAAGTTTTTATGTCACCACTGTAGTTTTTGAGAAATTGACAATTGAAGTTCTTGGTGCCAACTTCACGCTCAGCACCAACATGTTCAAATTACTATGAAATTAATAAGCCCATATTTAGTGCTTCATTAGTGCCTATTAGTGCTTCTGAAACGGCTGCGATATCATTTTTAGTTTTGAAGTAATTGAGTGTTGTTTTTAGCCAAGCGTGAAGTTAGCGAAAAAGTTGGACGCACTAATTCTGAAACTATGTCAAATATTTAGTGCCTGGTTAGGGTGAATTAGTGCTTCATAAAGCTCTCATTCCACCATTGAAGTTTTTGAGATAACGCAAATATATGTTTTTATACTGCGTCGCCATCTATGGGAAATTGGGCGAGTCGTTCCGTCTCGTAGATTCGGCTCATCACGTCGTAATAATAGTGATGTTCTTTCGAACTGAACGAAGTGATTTATATAACTTCAATCAGAAAGATCAGTTGAAGCGATCGTTTTTTCGTTTTCAATCCGTTCCCCTTCCACAACTCTAAAGTGATTGCAAGTGATTATTCTAATCGCGGAATAAGTTCCATCAGTTCAATCAGTACGAAAGAACACTACTATTATCATTGCCTAAAGGGGCTCACGGACGCACGAGTTGTGTTGCCAAGACAATTTCAATATCGAAGAAAGAAATTAATTTGTGGAGGCAAAACCATTCTCTGCAGTATATTCATGTATCGATTATACGAAGTGATGAAATTTCTATACCTACCTGAAGTAGTCCACACTCTACAGACTTCAAAAAATATGTAGGCAGTGGGGAGAATATGATGTCCTATCCAAAGACGATATTGTAGTGAACCCAAATTTGCTATTGTACACTATTTAAATAATGCTTTTTTTATGATAATATATTTTTTGTATCAAGAACCCGAAATATATCTTGTTATTCACGTTTTATTGAGACATACTTAACCCTATCAAGATAAAGAAAAAATGACAACCAAAAAAAAAAATTCTTTGCCTTTAAGGAGGCTAACCTAACAAATTTTTGAACTTCTCATTTGACACTACTAGATGTCACCATCTGTTAGTTGCTACTCGATAGCTTCTTACAAGTAGTCTTAAATGAAGTTTTTCAATAGGATGTTGTCTCTGAAGGATATGAGACACTGACGAGGCCTAATGAGGCCGAAACCGGTCTGTCTCTTCCCTCATTGACAACATCTTGAATAATCATCCCAGTCCGCCTGAAGAAAGTTCTGTGAGCCTATAAATTGAAGATTGTATTTATTTCGATGGCTACTACTATTTTCAATTTATCTATGTTTCAAAAATACCTTACCATTCATAAATATAAATTTAACTACCTACTAAATCTCCATTATCAGGGTGTTCCTAAATTGAAGGTACAAACGAAAAGGGCAGATTTCTCAAGTAATTTTAATAATAAAAGTACCATAAACATGGGACCGTAAACGTTTTGTGTTCCAGGCTGTTAATGTTTGAATTCTTTCATTTTTTTCTCCATTACTAGACAAGATGTCCAGCTAAAATTTGGCATAAAAACTGAGAATGAATTTGTTCACCATAATTTGCTGGCTGGATTTTTTATGAAAATTGGGATTTTCGAGGATTTTGAGAGAAGATTCAGAATTTTTTTCTCGAAATCGGTAGCAGATACGAAAAACTACAAGCGACCATAAAGTTTAGTAAAACAACAAAGCTTCTTTTTACGTTTTCTTCAAACTAACTGTGGCCTAACAAGAAATAGTTCTGGAGGAAAACAGGGGACAGTGCACCAGAAAAAGTATCACCTTGTGGATTTGCCATCGAAATTGATATATCATTTGGTGTAAACTCCCAATTGTAACATCTACGCCAAATTTCAGTTGAAAATCTTGTAGATACTATGAAAAAGAACCTGAAAAATATTTAAACTTTAACAAACCGTATCTCGAAAAGAATCTTCATTCTTCGTTTGTACCTCCAATTTAGAAACATTTTTTTCGCACTTCAAATTTTTCTGTTGGAATTCTTGTACTTTAATTGAAAGAAAGCAATACCTACTACCTACTCTTGTTGTTATGGCACGAGCAATTCATTTCACTTCATTCTTTCATTCACTCTATTCTTCTATTCATCACAAAGACTCAAAAGTATTCGTAAATGATTTCATCACTTCGTATAATCGATACATGAATATACTGCAGAGAATGGTTTTGCCTCCACAAATTAATTTCTTTCTTCGATATTGAAATTGTCTTGGCAACACAACTCGTGCGTCCGTGAGCCCCTTTAGGCAATGATTACGACGTGATGAGCCGAATCTACGAGACGGAACGACTCGCCCAATTTCCCATAGATGGCGACGCAGTATAAAAACATATATTTGCGTTTATCTCAAAAACTGCAATGGTGGAATGAGAGCTTTATGAAGCACTTATTCACCCTAACCAGGCACTAAATATTTGACATAGTTTCAGAATTAGTGCTTCCAACTTTTTCGCTAACTTCACGCTTGGCTAAAAACAACACTCAATTACTTCAAAACTAAAAATGATATCGCAGCCGTTTCAGAAGCACTAATGGGCACTAATGAAGCACTAAATATTGGCATATTAATTTCATAGTAATTTGAACATGTTGGTGCTGAGCGTGAAGTTGGCACCAAGAACTTCAATTGTCAATTTCTCAAAAACTACAATGATGACATAAGAACTTGATGAAGCACTAATAGGCACTAATTAAGCACTAAATATTGGCATATTAATTTCATAGTAATTTGAACATGTTGGTGCTGAGCGTGAAGTTAGCACCAGAAACTTCAATTGTCAATTTCTTAAAAACTATAATGGTGCAATGAGAGTTTGATGAAGCACTAATAGGCACTAATTAAGCACTAAATATTGGTCATAGTTTCAGAATTAGTGCTTCCAACTTTTCGCTGACTTCACGGACCCGCAGATGTCATCAGGGCATGCTTGAAAGCATCTCACTTATGGAGTTCGGTTGCATCTCTCAATTTACGGACTAAGGCCGGAGAGACACTTGGCGTTTTATTCCGATCGGTTTTTTTGCCGTCGACGGTACAACAAAATAGTAGCTTACACACTGGATTACACACTGAGCGGTAAAATATCCATGAAGGCCCATTTGAGCGACAACGACGATGACGACTTCCCGCGTCATCTACTCAATCTTGGCGAAGGAAAAATTGTCTCCCCTAACAGCAACAGCAATGAGATTAAACTTGATGAGACATTAGGACACATATTGCACAGGTTGGAACATCTTATATCCCGGTCTTGAAAATTTACTGAAGAGAGATCATCATTGGCTTTGTTCTAGGGCAATATTGTCACCCAGAAATGATACAGTCAATGAAATAAATAAACTCATTTTAGAGAAAATTTCCGGTCAGGTCAAACACTATAAGTCCATTGATAAGGTGTGCAGTATTGAGGATACGGTGCACTATCCTCAAGAATTTTTAAATTCTTTGAACCCTTCTGGCTTACCTCCTCATGACCTCGTGTTAAAAGTTGGCATTCCTATCATGTTATTAAGAAACTTGAGCCCCCCAACATGTGTAATGGGACGAGGCTGCTTACCAAAGAGTTACGGGAAAATATAATCGTGGCGACCATATTCACAGGGCCAGCAGTGGGACAACTGGCTTATATTCCGCGGATACCCATGATTCCCACTGATTTACCCATACCGTTCAAAAGGCTACAGTTCCCAGTGAAGATCTCTTTCGCCCTCACTATTAACAAGTCCCAAGGTCAAACATTCTCTCTGGTGGGCATTGACCTGAGAAAGCCGTGTTTTTCCCATGGGCAGTTATATGTTGGCTTATCTCGGGTTGGAAGTCCTGATAGAAAATATATTTTGCTACCAAATGATGATAATACATCTAATATAGTTTACAGAGAAGTTTGGAATAATTAGAACTACCATAACCAAACTAACTTTTCCCGCGACTTGGTTCTCATGGTTTTCGTTTATCGCAAATCCCGCAAAAAATGTTTTTTCTTTCGGACAGAATTACGTTCGAATTTTGTATTAGCATGAAAATACTAACTATACCTACGTATAACCCTCCTTTTGGCAGTTGGAAATTAAAACATAACAAGAATGTTATGTTTTAATTTCCAACTGCCAAAAGGAGGGTTTTAGTACAGAAGTACTAAAAAGGGATTATTAACATTCCTATGCCCAACGGAGTGGGCACGGGTCAGCTAGTTTTCTTATATTCTGTACAGTGTTAAAAAGGAAATATCAACTTAAACAATACTCTGTGTTGCTACAATAGATGTATGTGGAATATTCATTACAAATAAAATAAAACGAATTATTACCAAATTACTATTCGATGGAAAAAATAAAACGAATTAGTGCCAATTACTTATTTATTGGAAATGAATAAATAAATAAATAAATAAATATTTAACTTCTAATGACAATAGTTTTGAAACTGACTGTGAACGAATTTTCATAAAAGTGTTGTTATTGTTCTAGTGTTCTACTGGTACTTTTTCAAAAATTTTTTACTGCTAAATTTGAATTGACTAGCTTTATGATTTGGATATTGTAATAATAAATTGTTTACTGACTGTGAATGAGTGTCCACGAAAGTGTTATGCTGTTCTATGCAAGCAGGGTTTCATTTTTTATGAATAAATTTAAGCTATGAATGACTGAACTCATTGTTTGATTTCGAATTCTTTATTCATTTCCAATGAATAAGTAATTGGCACTGATTCGTTTTATTTTTTCCATCGAATAGTAATTTGGTAATAATTCGTTTTATTTTATTTGTAATGAATATTCCACATACATCTATTGTAGCAACACAGGGTATTGTTTAAGTTGATATTTTCCTTTTAACACTGTACAGAATATAAGAAAATAAGAAATTATGTCAAATACAATTAGGTCCGGTAAGGTTTTCGAGGGTGTTGAATGCAAATAATGCCATATTTCTATTCAACCAAAAAAACGATACGCTACTGCTTTTTTCAAAATAAAAATAATTTTCGTAATTTTCCACTAGATTCCAACAAAAATGGCCTCCGGACTTTAACACATGAGCTCAGAATAACGATTACAACAAAAACAGTTTTTCGAAATTTTCGACTATTTGGTAATCAAGTAGTTACGAGAATGAAAAACTACAGAATGCCTATGCTTATGATACCTTTTTGGAATCTGCCATAACTGAGCAAGTTTTTAAGATGATGTGTACCAGGGGCGTCCTACATTTTTTTTACACTGTAGCTCATCAAACTTGAAGGAAATTTCATTTAGTTTTCAATTTTTCTTTGTAAATCAAGAGTTTTTAACTTTTTACACTAGTTTGATGAATTTAATTCTTTGTTTCCGATAGCTGAACTATCTTTTGTGAAATTAAAAAAAACCATATCGAAATACATCTTCATTTGTACAAATGGCACTAGAAAACTAATCGCACTTGGAAATTTTCTAAAAATACGAAAACCACGAATATCTCGGAAACCGTGGAATTTTCATAAAGGTGAAAATTTGAAATTAGTTAGACCTCGACAGGGTCTATCTATAGTTGCAGGCTTATCCATTGTTTTCGGGACACCCTGTATATAATCTATATATGGATCATCATGACCGCTATATAGAACATATGATTTGACACGTTGTATTTAATATTGAAAAAATGATTATTGTTATAAAATATAATATTTGAAGAAAATAAGGATTGAGAAATAGTTTGCTTACAGAAAAGAATAATTGGAATATAATTAACAGAACATGAAACACTCTGCAGGTAGTTGACGGCGAGAAATAGAAAAAAAAATGGTATTCAGAAGAAACATCTTTCGAATGACACAATAGAAAGTTGACATTAACTTGTACTAAATATTGGCAGCAGAATAAAAATATATTCATCCCTTTTCGGAAAAAAATAGGTTACCAACATAAGTGTTACATGTTCTCCCAGCAAATCTACTCTTTATTCATTTTTTCAGTGGGCGCATTCAGAAGAGGAAACTGTTACGCAACGGTTACCAAAATAAGCTTAATTCTTGACTGCTTCCAGGATCACATGTTTTTACAGGCAGCGATGCGTTCAGCCTAAAATATTGGTAACAGAGCCTAAAATATTCGTAACAGTCAAGTCACAGTTCCCTTTACTGAGTGCATCCATCGAAATAAATTAATTGATCGAGATATTGAATTACTCACCAAGTTTAATGTCATCCGCGGCAACCCTGGACGTTAGGGGTCCAATTGGGAAAATTCTGAGAGTTTCCTTGATGAACATTTCGGTGAATTTAAGTTTTGGTATATCTTCTTTGGTTGCGTATCTATCTGGACCTAATACGTCTATTGCTTCTTCGTAGAGTTTTTTGCTTGAAAATGAATGAAGTAATAATAAGTTGTACAGTTTCTATGAGACGGGTAGTAAGAAACATTTCGAGAGAAGATTTAATTTGAAATATCCCGAATAAAAGTTTTTCTTACATTTTGAAAAGCATTCTATTTTCGAATTGCAAAACATGAAATTTTCAAATTACTTAGTATCTTTCTAAATAGCTGAGATGATCCAATGGGGCAGACTAACAAGGACACCCGGTATATTTGTTCATGTAACTCACTTTTCGCACTTATTTGATGGATTCATTCTGTTTAAATTTTTGAAATCCGGCCTTATAATTCCGAAACATTAACAATGAACTAGAGAGGAAGATCTAAGCCATTTTATCAAAATCAAGACTTCCATAAAAATTTCTGAACGGAAGAATATTGTAATTGAAAAACCCCGAATGAGAAGAATTAATTAGAAAAGAATCAGAGAGGAGGAGAAACTGAAGAAAAATTCAATGGAAATATTATTGATTCAAAACAACAAAATGAAAATGAACAGCAGAAAATAGAATCATCAAGATAATTCTTTCAATAATTGATTTTGGATTATGCGGCGTTCCCACGAGGCGTTATTCACGACAGTGAACCACGGTTTCGTGAAATACACTTCTGTGTGAACGCATAGTTTTTAAACTTGCTTTCGTGAGGAATGCGTTCACACAGAAGTGTATTTCACGAAAGCGTGGTTCACTGTCGTGAATAACGCCTTGTGGGAACGCCGTATTATTTTCATTGTATATTCGAAGTTTTAATAAACCTACTAGACTGAAATTTTTTCTGAATCCTATCCTTTGGTAAATGTTGCAACATTATAAGGAATAGAAAATACATTTCTAAACTTTATGTTTTGTTTGTTCGATCTGCGAGCGCACTGTTTCATTTTGAATGCTACAAGTGTAGAAAGAGCAGGTGCACAAAAATATTACAGACGATCTTTGTGAAAACGAAACAAGATTGACAGCTTCAGTTGTACCAACCTGATATTTTGGAAATAATCCCATTGTTAAAAGCAGAACGACATTGTTATTGCAGTGGTGTCAGTACCCTGAAAAATACAGAAATCAATTAAAAAAACAAATTTGTGAATTGAGTTAGTAGCACCTACAGCGGCTATGAAAGTGTTAACTTCATCCTGTAGTTCTTTATCTGTGAAATGATTTCCATTTTCATATATTTCCAGTAGTAACTCCAAAGTTGTTTTTATTGCACCTGAAACAAAAAAAAAAAAACGGATTCATTTTCAGAATGATCATAAATTACGATTGCCAAACTCGAATTTAAGCTACCCTTTTGTACTTTCAACTAGTCGTTGGTTAACCCTTTCCACATAGTTCAGTAGTTATTGGATATAGTTCAATAGATTTGGGAATAGTTGAAACAGAAATAGTTTGCTGTTTTTTATGACATGCTTCCATCGAAATTATTAATATCTTAGGTATAAAGACATTTCAATAAATTTAATCAGTCAAATTGAACTATCGATTTTGGAAAAAATTGAGCATTTCATATGATTACCCTGTTCGTTAATTAGAATCAAAATAAACTATAGAAGATTGTTACCTCACCTTCTCCATCAACATAATCAGTTTCTTTTTTCTTCTGTTCAAATATTGCCCTTCTCTGTTTCACGACCTAAAAAAGACATAATTATTGCCAATGTAGTTTCAGTATCTAGTATATAAGAACTCAGAAAACAATATTTTTTATATTTCAAGAGCCAAGAGCAACTCCGGTGCTAGTAGGGGTATATGATTTTCCGAATTAAATTGACAGTTCCCAATATGACCGCTTTCTGCATCCATGTGATGGTTAGTTCCAGTTCTTTAAAATGTTGCATGGTCCTTCGATGTACGAGGCCGTTTACACTTATTATCAGGGGCATTGTAGTTACCTGATTGAGCTTCCACATTTGTCTCATTTGCTCTGCCAGTGCCTCGTATTTTGTTATTTATTCGGCATAGCTTTCCGCTTAGTTGTTATCTTGTGGCACAGCAAAGTCTATAATTATGGCGGTTTTCTTTCCTCTCTCCTACACGACTATGTCTGGGCTATTATGTTCCACGCCTCTGTCTGTTATCACCGTCATGTCCCAATAGATTTTCTATTGTTCGTTTTATATAAAGGTTTGCGGTGTGTACGTGTATAGTCCGTTCACGAAAGGTTGAGCACATAGTAGGCGTTTCTTTATTCATTTGAAGTTGGCAGTATTTGCTGTCACAACGTAAAATAAATTCAACGTTGCCGAATGTACCCGGCCTCGTTCGACGAGTTTGCGAGTTATCAGACAACTCTATGCAATATTGACAACATTGCGTATCAATATGACAAGAACATAACCTAAAATTTTAATATACACAGTGGAATATGCCAAATTTCCATGGCCAACCGACTGCTCAACCTTTCGTGAATGGACTATAGTGAGGTGTGAAATGCTGAAGTAGTTGTTTTTGGAGGCACAACAGTTGATGAATTACTTTTCCCATATTATTATGGCGGTCGAGATATTTCGTGCCTGCTATTGTGGGGCATCCCGAGGACAGGTGCTGGATTGTTTCTTCGCCAGCGTGACACGTCCTACATTTAGTGTTTTCCACCTGCTGCTTCAGGATGTGCTTCAAATATGTTTTGGTTAAAACAACCTGGTCTTGGAAAAGGTAGCCTTGTGTCAGGTAAGTATTCGACGCCAGTATATCCACTTCCGGTTGTTGTAGGCTTATGTACCGGGTTTTTCACTATAATTTGACCCCCCATTTAACTTTGTTAATGAAGGAGATACAAAAAAATGTTTCGTATAAAAGTTTCACGAAATCAACTGAGGTTTTTTGATATGAGTCCAGAAACTGAAATATATACAGGGTGACCAACATATTGGTGGCAACTTCATTTTTTCGAATGAACACCCTGTATATTTTTTCATATTTGGTTAGCTCTTTTTTCCCTGATTTCCAATATGTAACATATGTTGGTCTATCTTTCTTATTCTGAGCACCACAGAGTTTCAAATTTCAATAACCATCTGGCATAGCGTTTTGGAAGCCCGTGAATATTTAAGTGGCCAATTTGATCTTTGGATTGGTAATAGCGCACCCATTTTATGGCCACCAAATAGTCCCGATTTAACACCGTTGGACACGTTTTTATAGCACTTTCTGAATCAATGAAAGCGGAGAATAATATTAATGATATAAAATCAACCAATATTAAACCCATAATTCGGAACTAATCCCGTCAACGCACAAAGAATAATGATAATATTGTGTAATGATTAGAAACAAATTTTGAAGCTTTAATTTCTAACTTGAATCAGAGCCATAATAATGCTATCAAAAATAGTCTGAACAACTTGAGACAACTATATGAACTATGTGTATTGAATGAAGGTGGTCATTTTGAGCAATTTCTTTAGTTGATGTTATTCTTGCCATACTACCATAGTTTATCATTTTTCATTGGTTAACTAATTTTTAAGTATTCATTCTAAAATCATACTTTTAAGTAGATTGTTTGGACATCAAGAATTCGTAGGTATTTCACATATTTTTTTATTCGGTGTCATCATTTCAAAACTTAACTCTGAAAATTAAAGAGACACGTCCACATACGCATTCATATTCGAGATCAGGAGGAAATAGCCTATCAAAAAAAGGAAGAATATACAGGACAGGGTGTCCCATTTGAAAAAATAAAGTTGCATTCAATGTTGTTCACCCTGTATATCTTCCCATTGACGTTATTATAACTCCAAAAATGAGCATTTTCAGTAAACGCACTCTGCCACTTGTAAAATGATTACAGATCTTGGCAGGTGGTTCTTAAAATTTGAAACTCTGTGGTTCTCAGAATAAAAGAGATAGACCAACATATGTTACATATTCGAAATCAGGGGAAAAAGAGCTAGCCAAACATGGAAAAATATACAGGGTGTTTCATTTGAAAAAATGAAATTGCCATCAATATGTTGGCCACCCTGTATATATTTCAATTTCTGGACTCATATCAAAAAACCTCAGTTGATTTCGTGAAACTTTTATACGAAACATTTTTTTGTATCTCCTTTAGTAACAAAGTTAAAGGGGGGGTCAAATTATAGTGAAAAACCCGGTACAGCAATCTATTGATGTACAGGTAAGTTGTTTTCACTGAAGTAATCTTTCATTTTGATTTCTTATTTCAGACATATTTGCTCCAGGCTACTGAGTCCACGTCCTCCTTCTTTGCGAGGTAACTACAGCCTTTCTATTGCGGAGTTTGGATGAAGCATGCCATTTTGTGTGAATGTTGTTCGTAATCTTTTGTCCACTCTTTCTAAGTCTGTCTTTGACCAATTTAGGATCCCAGCTGTGTACGAAAAGGTAGGTTTAGCTCAGATGTTGATGGCTGTGATTTTGTTTTTAGCTGATAATTGGGAATTGATTATTTTCTTTACCCTCCTGATGAGTTCATTTTCTGCCGCATTCTTATTTTTTTTTGTTTATTAAAATGTTTGTTGTATCCCCAGATATTTGTATGTGTCATCTATCTTCAGGATTGCTATCTCTCGTCCATCTGCCAGTTCATTGTCTGCTGCTTCTAACATCTTACCTCTTCTTACTTCTACCGTTGCGCACTTTTCTAGGCCGAAAGACATTCCGATGTCTGAGCTGAATCCTCTCACAATTTCTAGTTCTCCTTCTAGTTGTTTTCTTCGCTAGCGTATAGCTCATGATCATCCATGAAAAAAAGATGGGTGATTTTGGTGTGATCGTCAACTGAATAACCATATACCCCATTCACGAAAGGTCGAGCCGTCGGTTGGCCATGGAAATTTGGCATATTCCACTCGGTATATTAAAATTTTAGGTTATGTTCTTCATTTTCTTGTCAGATTGATACGCAATGTTGTCAATATTGCATAGAGTTCGCTGATAACTAGCCAGCTCGTCGGACGAGGCCAGGTACATTCGGCAGCGTTGACTTTATTTCACTTTATGACAGTAAATACTGCCAACCTCAGATAAATAAAGAAACGCCTACTATGTGCTCAACCTTCCGTGAACGGACTATATGCTGATCTGTTTAGCTTGTTGCTGAGAGGGTTCAAGGCAAGGCAGAACAATAGGGGACTCAGTCCATCTTCCTGAAATATTCCATTCTTTATTTTTATTTCCCTTGTCCTGTATTTGGTTTTTCGTGTTTTGACCGATTATGTTGTTCGCCATGTTGCCATTAAGGTTTTGACCAAGTTTATTACCTTTCTGTCAACTTTGTACATGTTGAGGATTTCGAGCAGCCATGAGTGCGGTACCGAATCTCAATTGTCTTCTGGTAATCGATCCAGGCCATCGATATGTTTTTCAATCTTCTTTTTGCCTGTTTTGTGAGCATCTTGTGTATTACCAAAAGTTCTTTACATCCGCGTTCTCTTTCCTTGCATTGACCCTGTTCCCATGCTATGATATTATTTACTTCTAGGTGTATTAGTATTTTATGAGCTATGGTTGAGGTGAGTATTTTGTACGCTGAGGGCAGGCATGTTATCGTTTTATAGTTCTTGGCCTACTTCAGATTGCCGTTCTTCGGGATCATGAGGGTGGTGCCTTGCATGAAGTACTCCGAGATGGTGTTGTGATTTCTGTGGCCTTCTTAATTAGTCGAGCGAGTGCTTGGTGGGAATTCGTGAGAGTTCTTCATTCGTTTTAGTTAGAGTTTCTTTCACATCTTCTTCGGTGATTATTACTTCCGGCATCTCCCGCACATTGGCGTGCTCGCTCTTCTCCCGCTCAATCCATGCCGTCGCCGTCCTGTATTCGTTCTTATTCGCCCAGACTTCTGCTCAGTATTGTCGCATATTTTCCGGAGTTGAAGGGGTTGCCGGTTTTTCGTTTTTCTCTTCTCCTAGTTACCGGAAGAACTGTCTTTGGTTACATGAGAATAGGTTGTTATCTTTGAATCTCTGTGTTCGGTTATGGCATCTTCTTAATCTATTTTCTAGCGTAGCTACTTTTTGTTTAAGTGTTTCCGTGTATGTTTTCAGTTGTTCTCAATGTTCTGTCTTCTTCTTTGTTTTGATTTTCAACTTGCTTGTGTATTTTTCTACCTTCTTCATAACTTTCTTGCGAGGGTTCGTGGTGTTTAAGTATGTATGTTGAATACCTATTTCCATTCTCATTGTTGTTATTTTCTTCTCTATTCTCTGTTCCCATGGTGGTCTTCGTTGGTTTTGTTCTTCTTGATTTTGTCTTTCGGTTTTGTTTTTAGTATGATGTTTGCGACAGTGGCTGCACAATAAATGGTGTGGCAGAGTTGGTCGAAGTTTGTTGTCTTGTTGAACGCTTGATGAAGGGCAGTATTTATAGCCTGGATTGTTTGTTTTGTTGTGTTGTCTTGACTGATTTTTGTGATTTTTGGCTTGCATCCATCTTTATTCTCTCCCACTTCAGGCTGACTTGTTCGAATATTTTTCTTATTGCTGTTGTATGTTCATCATCTATTTCTGGTGTTTGCTGTTCATTTTTATCGTGCTCATCTTGTGGTGCTGGTCGTGATATTATTGTGCTCCGTCGGTGTAAACTTCTTCTTATGTTTTGAACTGTTCTGCTTGTCGAGGCTCTAATGGCGTTGGATTTCATCGCTTCAGTTTCGTCCGGCGAGAGTAGTTTTCGGGTTTTTATGTTTTTAACTTGAGCGTTAAGATGCTTTCCGGTGAATATTTTTTCCGGACATGATACTGCCCAAAGCTCTGCTAGTTTTTCCGAATAGTTTTTGGTGTTGGTCTCTCCCTCTGTAGCTTTATAATATGCACTCATTAATCTGACGTTTAATTCTCTCGTCCAGTGCTGCCTTTTTCTTATTTGGGTGGAAACGGGATTGTCTTGTGTTGATGGTATAACATTCTACGTCTCTAAGCTATTACCCTGTCGATTCCTATTAGATCTGCTTGGCCTTGTGGTACCGCAGATTGGCGCCACTCGCTCCGCTTTCGTCTGCTAGGGAATGTGTTAGTCTTCCCCCAGGCGCAATCCCTACAGCGGGGGTGGTATCCGAGGCTTCCTCAACTGTGTCGAAAGGAATGTAACTTTCACCGTAAAGGGGCTGCTAACCCTCTTTACTGGGTAACTCACTTCCGCGGGGTCGTCACTCTCCGATGGGGGCGTACCACCACCCTGCGGATAAGGGTGGTATATAAATATACATAAACAATGACAGCGGAGAATAATATTAATTGATTTAAAATCAATCAATATCAAACCCACACTTCGGAACTAATCCCGTCAACGCACAGAGAACATGCATAGTGGTAATATCAAACAAAGCATCCATAGATAGCTATTTCGCCCTATTTGGGGCTCTTCAGTATGGAGGAGCTCCGTCTGAAAGGCATTCTAGGTTCCCTTATTTGAAGAAATGTCGCGTAGCTCTGAGTATAACAGAACCAAAACGCCATCTCTTGGGATCCTCCATACTGATGAGCCCCAAATAGGACGAAAAAGCTATCTATGGATGCTCTGTTTGATATTACCACTGTGCATGTTCTCTGTGCGTTGACGGGATTAGTTCCGAAGTGTGGGTTTAATATTGATTGATTTTAAATCAATCAATATTATTCTCCGCTTTCATTGTTTATATTATGCCCGCGTTACTCTTAAACGCAAGAATTTCATTTATAAAATACACATGTATACATAGCAAAGAAAAGATATACCGTGTGGCCCACCACTGACGCGATAGTCTTTTTGAGGGTGCAAATGATGATATTTTGAAAATATTTTTTTGTGGTGAGTGTAGGGTAATCGAAAACACAATTTAAAATTATTTCTATATATACAGGCTGTTCCAATACAAAGATACAGAACAAAGAAACACTTTTATAAATGTAACAACCATAATATGACCTCAAAAAAGGAAAAGCAAACTCAAATTATGATGAGTTTCTTCAGATCACTCTGTACATTTGATGCAACATTCACGAGATAATCGCGAAAATTTTAAAATATGGAGTCATTTTAATAGTGATTTATGAAGGAACCAGCTACGCAAGCTATTGGCATATTTCATGACGATATCAGCCCTAAGGTGGCGAGAATTAAAGCTGAGCTAAGGGCTGTATTCATAGTTCGCCCTTGAAGGTGATGAGAGTTTGAGGTCTCCTTTAAGGGCGATACAAATTCTCACTCACCCTCAAGGGCGAACTATGAATACGAGCCAAAGATAGTAGTAAATGTAAACAATCTTGTTTTGGACAGATACGTCATTGGGTTTCATCGAAATTTTTACAAATAATCTGGAAATTAATATGGAGTTCGAATCTTTGATGAACTATTTTGTGATTTAATCAATATTTCAATCATTTTATGACTAATATTCGAGTCTTTAATTAATATAAAGGTTACAAGTCAGTAAGTCTAGTTGCAGATGTTGTCAATCTTAAACTATATTAAAAATTTATTTCAGTTCATTTATATCGTACATGTATAATACACATATATGAAATGAAGTGCAGCCGTAAGAATTTCTGGAAATTTTAGGAGTTTTAACCTCTTATTCTAGAGCCCCAGTAGAAGAAGATCTCAATGCATGTCATATTATAATGTGTTAGAAAACAAATTAAGGGTCCAGTTTTATAGACATTTGCTCTTTGTGTTTAAAAACTATTGCCCTAGCCTAGCCATTAATACAGAACCTCATAAAATTGATGGTTCATTGATTGTGGAGAGTGATAAAGTAAAACAAAACTAATATGCACGATATGTTCTTGTGAAGGTGGAGTGAGAAGGAAATGTAAACATATCATTACAATTGTTTTAATTAAATTGATCAGGTGCATGATGTTCTAGTCCATCCATGACAGAATCATGTCGAAACTCATGTTTTTCCTTCCTTTTCTGTTGTATGTTTCTTTATCAGGGAAAAACTTTCTAAACTTGAAGAAACATCACAAACAGAATTAAAGTGCTTATGGAATCAGCAGAAGGCTGATGTAAGAAAATTAGGGTTTGTCTGTAGAAGAAACGCCTTGCTTAAAAATTAAAATTTGTTGTGTCGTCTTATAGTATTAATCAAGAAGATATGTGGAAATATTTTATGAACTCTTTACCAATTCTACAGTAGCCAAGTACATGTTTGTGAAATAATATGTTGAATATGAACCTTAATATTAAATGATCCTAAGAAGTAAAGAGAGCTTGTCGTATTCTGCTGTAATATCAAAAGTTAAAGCGACAATATGAATATTACTTTCCGATATTTATTGAAGTATCTAAGATACAAGCCTTTCTTTTACTATAAGTTCTCTTCCAAACTCGTTTTCAAGGTATATTTTCATTTTGTTTTCCTGAGGAAAGAAGTGATAACTATATATATATAAGTTTGCAATTTTTTCGCCCATAAATTGCATCGAGGCACTCAACAGTACTCATTTCTGATCGAAATCATATTCAAGAGGATAACAATTTCATTTTTTCCTTGAATACTTCTTCTAAACAAAAGTTTATGAACAATTACGAGATTATTACACTAGAATATGTTGAACGCCTTGTTTACTACTATCTTAGCTATATTTCGATTTCAACCACCAGAGTGCGTATCGCTGGTCAGCAGAAGCCATATGGAGTCATTTTAAATATTTTGATAGTGATTTATGAAGGAACCAGTTACGCAAGCTACACAGGTGTCCCGGGAAAATGCGACGAACGGATACCATAAATCAAGGACATCTAGGAGGACTCGCAACAAGAGGGTCTTCGTTTGGGATATACAGGGTGATATTCATCTTATGGCTGAAATTTCAAAGTTCGATAACTCTTAAACTATTCAACCGAATTATTTCACATTTGGAAGGTTTGTCACCCTTTACGATTGCCATATTCCGACTTTTCAGAAATGAAATACATCAGATCCGGACTTGAAAAATTGCAACCTTTTTATATTTTCATGAATACCTGTAGGTGAACATTATGTTTTTTAAACAATGAAAGCGTAGAATAATATCAATTGATTTAACATCAATCAATATTAAACCCACACTTCGGAACTAATCTCGTCAACGCACAAATAACAAGCATAGTGGTAATATCAAACAGAGCATCCATAGATAGCTATTTCTCCCTATTTGGGGCTCATCAGTATGGAGGTGGAGGAGCTCCGTCTGAAAGGCATTCTAGGTTCCCTTACTTGAAGAAATGTCGCCTAGCTCTGAGTATAACAGAACCAAAACGCCATCTCTTGGGATCCTTACGAATACCTACCTCCGATGCATGAACTCCGAACGAAGTGCGAGATGTTTATCCGTTTTCATACAAACTGGTGGTATTCCAACTATGTGGACTTAACCTTCAGGGGTGATCAAGAAGTCATCAAGAATCATTACTTCATGGGTGAAATTCCATAGTTCGATAAATCTTGATCTTATCGGTGAAGTTACTTCGAATTTTTCAGTTTTGTCACTCTTTATATTGCCTCTCTTGAAATTTTCGTCAAACTGACGGCCAACTTCTTCAACGTGTTCGAAAATGTATTGAAATGGAAATATACCTTTTGAGCAATTCCTACACTGAAACTTTTTCCATTCAATTTGTTTTTAAGAGAGAATAATATCAATTTATTTGTTGTTCTTCGTTTTATTTATTTTTCAGTTTGTTGGTTGAAAGTTTTCTTCGAATAAATCAGTTTCATCAGTAAACACTCTTCCTAACGATTTGATTTTTTAATCTGAACTCTCTACTCAAACTTAGTATTCTCTTTCAGTCATAAAAATCGTAATGTTACGGAAAGGCTGATTCGATATCACAGGAAAAAGTCTTAAATTTTGTTAATCCTGTTCTGTTTTGTCAATTCAAGAAGAAATTGTGAAAGGCAGCCAGAAAGGGTGATATACTAAATATAAAATTTGAAATAATATTTCCTGTAAGGTACAGGTTCATTGAAGGGAATTTTTATAGATCGCACTGTATAAATGTGTTAAGCGAAGATTTGAAATTTTCGTTACGAATTGTTTCTTTGTGGTCGTGGATTGAGCGCATAGTAGGCGTTTGTTTATTTATCTGAAGTTGGCAGTATTTGCTGTCATAACTCAAAGTAAAGTCAATGTTACCGAATGTACCCGGCCTCGTCCGACGAGCTTGCGAGTTATGCTCTCTATGCAATATTGACAACATTGCGTATCAATCTGACAAGAAAATAAAGAACATAACCTAAAATTTCAATATACACAGTGGAATATGTCAAATTGTCGTGTCCAACCGACGGCTCAACCTTTCGTGAACGGACTATATGTAGTTCCATAGAGTGAAAAAAACTCTGGAATTCACAGAGTGATCATAATTAATTCCTAAATGGTACAAAAACTTTCTTATTTCAAATGGCACTCCCGGTATTTCTTCATTTCGTTAGACGCAAAATAGTTATTTATTATACAAGGAAAAAAAGTATTAGATTTTAGTTCGGGGTTATGTTTGTTGAAAAACTATAGGACTCACGTACAGGAACACCTTTCAAATGTTTCAAAATGAATTGTTGCATTCAACGAGATAAAGAAATACCGGGCGTGCCCTTTGAAATGAGAATGTTCTTGACCATTATTCGTAGTAGATGTTTGAGAATACTTAATAATGATCATTCTGTACATTCCAGAGTTAATTTTTTTTCTTTAAGGGTTACTTTGATTTTGAACACCCTGTATAAATAGAAATAATTTTGAATTGTGCTGTTGATTACCTTACACGCACCACAGAAAAAGATTCTCAAAATATCATCATTTACACCCTCAAAATGTGCATCGCGTCAGTGGTGGGCCACCCGGTATGATTACAAGGAATATCTCAACAATCAGTATCTAGTTGACATCTCAAAATCTATTCGAACCACTTCGGTAATATTAGTATCTAAAACTGAGAGAAATGATTCCTGTGAAAAAAACAGATATATTCATTCTGGAATTACAACCCACTTTTTGAGTGAAACTGTTGAGTTCTTTCACAACTTTGGTGGACTCCTTTCCAATTTTACTCCTGTAGAAAATTATATTTGGATACAGAATTGCATTGAAAACCCTGGTCGTTGTTATTTCCATGAATCTGCGAAATTTAGTTTTGTGAAATTCTTTCATCCTTTTTCTCTGAAAATATTTACCTGTCCAATAATTTGCCATAAGGATTAGATGAAGTCTGTGCATCAACACGGAGACCAACAACGGACTCTGAAATAATCGTGAATTGAAAAACAGAACTATCAAATACACTCACCGGCAAAATAATCTCACTCAAAAAACATATGAAGTTTGTTAATTCATAAATACACATTATGGAAATCTCAAATTTATTCTACAACTGAAGGTGTTCTCAATGATAATTATTTTTATCAGAATTATGCATGCATATGTTATCCACTTCCAACGTTTTTCTTTAATACAGATGTTTTTTCCGGCAAAAATAAAAAAAATGAGATCAGATTTTGAATGTATTGGCTCCATTCTGAAATCAGTTGTTCTCGATCAATTCTAGTGATCAATAGTTCTTCTTTCGTTTGATTTTCTACACTCGATCGCTATGCAACGCGAAACACGCGATTCGACCCAAGAGGAGTGTGCCCAAGCGGTAGTTTTGCGAGAAGAAGGGCGGACATACACAAGAATTGCAGAAAGGTTTGGAGTTTCCCAAACAAGTGTGTCCAGAATGTTGCAGCGATTCAGGGAGACAGGTATAAATGTCCGAAGACCACTCCAGGGCAGACCACGGGTAACAACTGCCATTCAAGAACGTTACTTGAGAGTTTCTTCGTTGAGACAACGGTTTGCAACCGCTCGCCTCCTTCAAAATCAGCTTGAGCAAACTCATGGGGTGCAAATTAGCACTCAGACAATAAGAAATCGCCTCAGAGAATATGATTTAAGGCCTCGTGTAGGGGCAAGAGGCCCAGCTTTTACTCCCGCCCATCGAAGGGCGGGTTTGGAATTTGCGAGAAAGCATATCCATTGGAAAGAGGCTGATTGGGATAAAAGTTCTCTTCACAGATAGGTCTAGATTCTGCCTCTACCATTGTGATCGACGCTTCCTTGTATACAGACGTCCATATGAAAGACATGCTGAGTGCAATTTCCTGAATACTACTGGTTTCGGGGTAGGATCGATTATGGTATGGGGTGGAATATCTTTGACTGCTCGCAGAGACCTAGTGGATGTGGATAATGAAGCTATGAATACTGATAGGTATATACGGAACATTCTTGAAGAGCATGTAGTGCCATTTGCCCCATACATTGGTAAAAATTCCATTTTTATGGACGATAATGCCAGACCCCATCGTGCGCGCATCGTTCAGAAGTACCTTGAAGAGGTCTCTCGAATTGAAAGGCCAGCAAAAAGTCCAGATCTCAATCCGATTGAGCAGGTTTGGGACAACCACAATAGAAGGCTTAGAAGTTCAGAAAATCATCCAGCTACTCTCAATGACTTAGGAATCCAACTCAGAGAAATCTGGGAAGGATTAGATCCAAGGGCGGATGTAGCTTTATTTCAGGGGGGAGGTGATAGTAATGATTCAAGATCGATAAATCAAGTTCAAAACTTAAACTTGAAAAATCTGTAATCAAAATATTTAGGAGGCATAATATAATAAGAAAAAATAGTAGTTAAGTAATATTAGTAAAAAAAAACAAATGAAAATATGTGCACCACGTTTCGTAACTTTTTTCAGGTTTTCGATATTCATGGGGGTAATTACCCCCATTAAACCCCCCCCATCCCCGCCGTAAATCCGCCCTTGATTAGATCAGAACATTTTAAGATACCTCATTTTGAGTACCTATGAACCGTCGTTGCGACACTGTAATGAACGCAAGGGGTGGAAATACCAAGAATTAAATCACTTATCAGCATTCCAGTATTTTGAAAATTGTTCATTTCTCTTCTTTCACATAAGATTCAGTGAAATCCTGAATTTTTCTTCCATTTAATGTGTCTTGTTTCATTCAAAACCTTTCCGAGAGAACATAAAAATAAGTTATAAAGTCAATGTAGAGTTAAGATTCATTATAATTGAGATTTTCAGAATGTGCGTAAATTTTTTTGCGCAGTGTATGTTATTTCCAGTCCGATTCGATTTAAGGTATGTACATCCTCAATCAAACACAAGTTTTGAATTTCACAAAACTCAGCGTTATTCATTTTATACAGTGTGAAACAAAATAACGGGTTATCCATTTCGCGGTTTTTTTTTTTTTTTTTTTTTTTTTTTTTTTTTAATACTTTATTTGCTTTAATACATACATTTGTATGCTTAGCATCGTCAATGTACAAAAAAATATATAAAGCAATGATGAAATGAAACAAAGAAATTAACTTTCACTTCAAATTATTTAAGAATTCTTCAATGTTGTATGGACAGATCTCCAATATAAGTTTTTTTGTTTCTCGTCTGAATCTCACCAAGGACATTTCTCTAATTGATACTGGGAGAGAATTATATAATTTTATAGCCGAATTAATGTAGCTCTTATGTGTTAGGCTCAAATGATGTCTAGGCCGAGGAGATTTTCACCATGTCTAGTGTTATAACTATGAGTGCTATTTACCGTTATATATTTTAAAATATTTTTTTTTACAAAGTTAACAGACTGATATATATAGAGACCTGGAAGAGGCAATATATTAAGTTCTTTGAATAGCGGTCTACAACTATCGAGTGCCTTCCTCCCTGAAATGATCCTAATTGCTCTTTTTTGCATCTTGAAAACCTGTTCCACATCGGTCGAATTCCCCCAGAAAATTAGGCCATATGAAATCCTCGATTGAAAAAGTCCGAAGTATGCGGACTTAACAACACTTGATGGTGCTATCAGAGTGAGTCTACGTAGTAGGTATGTGAGTGGAGACAATTTTGTAGTTAATTCTCTGATATGTGTTTTCCAATTCAAGATATTATCAATATATACCCCTAGAAATTTGACACATTCTACTTCCTGACGTTCTTTTAGGGAAATGGTCATTATATTTGTTTTTCCCACGTTTAGGGACAGATTGTTTGAGGCAAACCAGTGGGATAAGCTCTGAAGGGCGGTTTCGGATTCTTGTCTAAGTTGTGCTACATTTACTCCTTTTATGAGCTGGGTAGTGTCATCAGCAAACTGAATAGTTTTATTTGTGGGAAATGTCTTAGGGAGTTCATTTACGTATACGATGAACATTGGTGGTCCAAGATTTGAACCTTGAAGAACACCAACACTTATTTTTAGAGGTAAAGAGGTACTCCCCTCATAATAAACAATCTGTGTACGATTGGAAAGGAAACAGGTAATAAGACTAAGCGCATTTCCCCTTATTCCATAGCAAGCTAGCTTTTCCAAAAGAATTTGGTGAGATACACAGTCGAACGCTTTGGATAGATCGCAGAATATCGCACAAGTAGACTCGCCACCCTCCAAACAATCGACAGCATAGGATATTAACTCATTAATTGCATCAATAGTGGACAATTTCTTCCGAAACCCGAACTGATATGGTGACAGTAAGTCACATTTTTCTAAAAAAGAAATCAATCTATTGCTTAAGCAAATTTCAATAGGCTTTGAAAGAACTGGGGTGATGGATACAGGTCGATAGTTATTTTATCATTCTCATCTCCCCCCTTGAAAATTGGACAGACTTTACTGACTTTTAATCTGTCGGGGAATAAACCAGAAGAGAAACACTTATTAATAATTATAGTCAGCGGAATTGTCAAACCTTTTTCTAGTTTTTTAATGATTTTGTTGCTCAAACCGAAAATATCAAGCGCCGTACTATTACTCAAACTCTTTATAATGTTGCTGACTTCGCATGTTTCAGCCGGCTTAAGGAATATTGTATGATTATTATGAATGAATTTGGATGGATTATAAGAGTTTGAGTTGAAATCCTTGAGTTTAGTTGTTATCTCTTTTGGAATATTCACGAAAAAATTGTTGAACTCGTCCGCAGTAATACGAGCAGATTTATTCTTCTTTGTCTTTTTAGATTGGTCGTTTATAATTCCCCACATTGTTCTTGGTTTATTGATACTATTTTTGATCTTAACAGAATAAAAAAGTTTTTTCGTTTTTAAAATTTTATGTCTGTAATATTTTTTATATTCAGTGATGTAATCTGTTATATCTATTTTGTCGTTGCTCTTATTTAAGGAAACCAACAAATTCAAATTATCTCTACATATTTTCAATTCATGATTGAACCATTTCTTGTCTTTATTTTTAACATGAACTGTTTTACTTTTTATCGGTAAACATCGATTGAAAATCGACATGAACTCATAAAAAAATTTATCGAAAATCTCATTAACATCTGATGACGTATCCAACATTTCATACCAGTCAATCTCCTTCAAGAGTCTAATACATAATTCGATGTTTTCTTCACATATTGGTCTAAAATATTGAACATAAGTATTATTATTTTTCGTCTTATCTTGCCATTTATTTTCACAAGTTACTGATACAGCCATATGATCTGACATATAAGTGTCCCATAATGAATACCTACACGGATCCCTACTATTTGTGATGCAATTATCCAAGCAACTGCTCTTAGTTTTCTTTGATATTCTAGTTGCCTCATTTATCAAAAATTTGAAACCATAGGATGTTATCAACTGAGAGAATTCGAGCGAATTAGGATCGTCAGTTAGTAAATCGATATTAAAATCTCCGAAAATAAAAACCGGTTTATTTTTTGTGGACAATATTTCAAGTACTTGGTTCAAACTCTCAAAAAAAGTACTCAACACACCATTTGGAGATCTGTACATACAAACCATTATGATATTTAGGTCATGGATTTCAATTCCCGTCATCTCGAAATTCTTCTCAACAGAAATGCTCTCCAAATCAGGAATTTTCTTGAAACTGTAAGTATTTCCAATATATATAATGACGCCACCTCCAGAAGATGTTTTGCGGCAAAAATAATTAGCTATCTGGTAATTTGGTAAATTATATTGGGATATGTTTTGTTCTGATATCCAATGCTCACAAATAAATATGAAATCGAATTTTTTATCCATAATTAGTATTTCTAGCTCATCGTGTTTTCTTACTAAGCTGCGTATATTGAGAAAAAGCATCTCCAAATCAGATGTTTTTTCTTTGTGATCATTAGTGTCTTCCCTTGGAACTTTTAAAAAGTTTGTGATGTCTGTTTGCTGAGGTAGTTTTTTTGAATATTGAAGTTATATCGCTTTATTCCAACATTTTTTGGCCAGAAATTAGGGCAATATAAATCATCCTTCTTGTCAAACGGAGCAGTAACAAGAAAACATTTATTTTTGCTAGGATCAGTTGGGAGTTCCTTTACTTCTATGTTTAGTGATTCATAGCCTGATTTTTTTTTAATAAATGAACCAATTATATCCTCAGTGACCGATCTTTGAACACGATATAGGTATATCCATATTTTTCTTTCAACTCCCTTGAATTCATCTTCTAATGCTTCAGCTGTTCCGAGCCTTTTGGTTTGTTTCCTCTTCTTATTGAAGCGTTGCTGTACTTGCCAGTCGTATTCTTTGTTTTTTGTTTTATCTATATCGTTTAAGGCGTTTTGAACATCTTGTACAGTTATTTCGGTTTTCTTGTTTTCATTTTTATTATCTGTAGTTGTTTTCATGCGAACTCCTTGGGGCATTCTGCTCGAATTAATTTGTGCTGGAGGTCCAGTCTCGTTCAAATGGCTCCTGTTTACCACTTGATCATTCATCCGCGGCACCATCTGATGTACAGTTCCCGAACTACCCGAGTTAGAAACCTTGGCATATGTATATGGTTCTGTATTGTTTGATGGGCGAATAACAGATTTCTTGACATTTACAGGTAGCAAGCAATCTGTTTCTTTGGTTTTTGTATCTTCTATTGTTTTTATTTTTTCTATCAGAAGACTATTATTTATTTTCAGAATCTCATTTTTGTCTCTTGATTCCTCTAATAGTTCTTTCAGATATTTTATTTCTAATAGTAAACTTTCAGTACCTGGTTCACGAGTGAGTTGTATTGGAGTTTCTTCATCGTTATCATCGGTTCCACAACAAATGATTCTGTTCCCTCCTAGAGATTTCACATTAGAATTCCTCTTAGCACAACCTTGATGAAAAATCGAGTAACATTTTACACAAACTTTTAGCTTATGACTTTTAGTTGCACAACACTTCATATATTGTATATCACAATCGTTTTTATCGGAGGTATCGGACAACACGTCGTCCTGACCCGCCATCGCTACCGACCAACTTTTGAACATTTCAAAAGTATACGGCTGGAATTCGATATCTGTCAAACGAAGTTTTTTAAAAAATTTTTTTTTGTTTAGTTGAAAGTCTGACATTTATGAAAATGGATCGCTTGACTATCGCACAACGCATGAAAATTGTAAAAACCTAATACAAAAATGGCGATTCTGCCACAGCCACATATCGTGCTTTAAGAGCAGATTTTGGTTTACATAATCGTCCAACTACGCAAGCAATTGGTAAAATTGTGAAGAAATTTGAAGAGACTGGATTGGTTACAGATATTGTAAGCCCTGTGCATCATCGTTTTGCTCGTACCACTGAAAATATCGCTACTGTAAGTGAAACTATTGCCGAAGACCCGAATCTGTCGATTCCTCGTCATTCTCAGGAATTAGGACTGTCTTACGGCACATTATGGCGTATTTTGCATTAAGATCTACACCTACACCCAAATAAAATCCAGCTCACACAACAACTGAAGCCAGCCGACCATTCACATCAACATCGTGGATACGTCGAATGGGTGCTTGAACAACCGGCCACCAAGATCATGCGATTTGACACTGCTTGACTTTTTTTTGTGGGGCTACGCGAAAGACCGTGTTTATGCAGATAAACCTTCAACTCTTGAGTAGTTAAAAACCAATATTCGTCAAGTTATGGCTGAGATACCGCCCAATATGTGTCAAAAAGTGTTCGAAAATTACCTCAAAAGAATCGATGCTTGCAACAATTCGGGTGGTTGTCATTTAAATGATGTAGTGTTTCACACAAATGTCAACGTTCAAACTTCATAATAAAAAAAATATCATGATAAAAAATATTTTTTATGTGTTTTATTTACGTTTACTTTTGAAACCGCAAAATGGATAACCCTGTATGTTTTTTCCCTAACTTTAGAACCTCTCATGGTATGTTCCAGTTGTTCCACCGTGTGATTTCTTATTTAATCATCAAGACACATTTTCTCTTGACAATTTAATTCACCATTCATAAAAATATCTCAATTCTTATTGAAGATACATGGTTTTCAGAGGAAAGAGCAACATTTAACTCCACAATTTCGCTATGGCTATGAAAGTATTTTCACATATTAACCTCAAATCCGAACGTTATGGAAATAAACTGAAAACTGAGTGAAACCTAAAACGATTGAAGTTTTAGCGCGACATGTTGTTCGGTATGCACTGTTTATTTGAGAGTATCTATTCCGAATAAGCATTTCCACTATTGTTTTTCTGTCCCGTTGTCATAAGCATACCTTCGAGTTTGTAGATTCTGGATTCATAGTAATGTTTCATTTGCTAATGCATTGTTCAGGCAATGTTATTTCCTTTTTAAGAATGCTGTATTCATAACCCTCTGAATAAATCAATCGATAGAGTTATAAGTTTTTCTGTTTAGATTAAGAGGCTTCTTTCAAGGTGAACAGCTTGTAAAATTGGTGAAAACCCCTTCAGAATGAATTAAACAAACACACGCGTTAGCTAAAGCGGAAGTATTTATTTACAATAATTCCCTCCCACGGTTTTCCAGAAGGTTACACTTTGTCAATTTTATGACCCTACCCCGTATACTGACACACAACAATACTCGTATACGGTATAACGTAACAAGCTATTGTTATTTTTTAGGGTGGTTATTGGTTAGCAATAAACCATTTGTTTTGCATTTTATTCATTCAGAATTTTTCAAGGAAATCCTCATCAAACTAATTTCCGTAATTGCAGACGGTACAAGAAATTATTCAATCAATGATTAAACGCTTTCAAATCAAATTCGAAAAAAAATGCAATAGTTCCAAAGTTCTATATTCCATCATTCGACTGAATTCAGGCAAATTTCCTCTCTGTTTGCAATGTCACATTTTTATTACCCCTTGGCCGACGCACGTTCGTAAGTTCGTAATAGTTCGTATTCAATGAAATGTGCAAACAAGGAGCAATAAATCGAATGCAGATTTCAGAACAGACCCAGGATTCGTTTGAAAATGAAATGCCGAAGAATGGAAATACCTTCCATTTTTTAAGTACCTATCACATAAACAAGAATATCAATAAAGTTTATTTTAGAATTCTTCATCCTTCCATGTAGTCTAATAATTAGGCCCACTAGATGAACATTCTGCAATTAAAAAATTCGAATGAATTCGAATATTCTGATAAATTCGAATATTTGAATAGAGCATGAAACGAATATTCGAATTGATTCATCCCGAAAATTCCGAACCCTAGTTGATATCCAAGAATTCATTTGGCCTGCTCTAAGCCCAGATATGAACCCAATTGGGCATGTTTGGATGCTCTTGGGAGGAAAATTCGATCTCGCGTACCAACTCCGAACTGCATCTGTTATCTGCGTCTGGGAGGAAAACACGTTATGTTTTTGACTTAGTTTTCAGTTTACTCTCATTAGGTCAGAATTTTAGGTTGTATTTGTTGAAGTACCGTTGTAGCCTTAGCGAAATTCAATGTTTTACTGTAAACCCTGCATCCTTAACGAAAATTGAGCTTTTGTTATGAAAGAAGGATTAAATTATCAAGAGATGATGTGTCTTAATGAAATATGAAATCACACGATGGAACAACTGGAACACACCATGAGTGGTACTAAAGTTATGGTAAAAAACAGATTTCGTTTTACCCTGTATAAAATGACGTACACCGAGTTTTCTTCAAATTCAAAACTGGTGATTGATTGAGGCTGAACATACCTACAATCGAAAAAAATTCAATCAAATCGAACTTGAAATAACATATTCATGAATTAACAAACTTCATCGATTTTTTGAGCAGATCTATTATTTTGCCGGTCAGTGTATGTTTAAGAAAATTATAATAATTAAAAATATAATACAGGGCGTCCTGGGAAGAATGCGACAAAAGGATACCATGAATCAAGTACATGAGGGAGGACTCTCATCAAGAGGTTTTAATCATTTGAGGGCCTTCGTTTGGAATATACTGGGTGATATTCATCTGATGGCTGAAATTTCAAGGTTGAATAACTGTTGAACTATTGGACCGAACGATTTCAAATTTGCAAGTTTCGTCACCCTTTACGATTGCCATCTTTCAAAATTTCAGAAATTGAAGAAATCAAATCCGGACTAGAAAAATCTTGGACTTTTTCTATTTTCATGAATATTGGAACACTCTGTACGTGAACATTATGTTTTTATTTTATTCTCGTAACCACGAAGAATCAATCAATGAGAAGAATTCGAAATCTCTGCTTGGCACAGTCATACGGAGAATAATATTAATCGATTTACGATTTAAAATCAACCAATATTAAACCCACACTTCGGAACTAATCCCGTCAACGAACAAAGAACATGCATAGTGGTAATATCAAACAGAGCATCCATAGATAGCTATTTCGCCCTATTTGGGGCTCATCAGTATGGAGGAGCTCCGTTTGAAAGGCATTCTAGGTTCCCTTACTTGAAGAAATGTCGCCTAGCTCTGAGTATAACAGAACCAAAACACCATCTCTTGGGATCCTTACGAACACCTACCTCCGATGCATGAACTCTGAACAATGTGCAAGATGTTTATCCATTTTCATACAAACTAGTGGAAGACCAACTTTGTGGACTTAACTTTCAGTCGATGAAGTGGAAACGCTCGTGTCTTCGTCGTAAACCATACGTCTGATGTTTGGTAATTCGAATTCGTGATCCTTGGAGGGGGATATATTAGACGTCATTTGCAGCGAATTACGTCACGCGAAGCATTGTCCGAATTTAAATCTATTGGATAGTGTCCTCCTGTATATTTTCTGGTCAGAACAAAACATTTTTTTTTGTCAAGCGGAATTTGAAAAACATGTTCATCGTTACACTGAATCCACGTTTCGAATATTAATATTTTGGGATGCATGGAGTTGATCTTGAAGCATAATAATTTACATTTGCAAATCGATTTTTGTATTTATTGCATAACACATATAAAAAATAAACCAGAAACCGCATTCGAGCGACGAGAGCCGAGGGCCGGTTATTCGTTTTAGGACAAATAGGGAAAAACCAAGGGCTGAACCATGAACCAATGATAACCGCAGTTATTATTGGTTATCTGCTTGAAATTGATTTATAACATCAACGTTGCACAATTAATTATTTAAAAGAACTGGAGTGATATCAACGCTTGATGAATTGATGATAAAATATAATATTACCGCATATTGTATCCAATGTGCAACTTGCCATCAGGGTTGCAATGTCAATATCAGGCTGACCAACTTTCTTATCGAGAATATCAATCAATACATCAGTTTTCTCTTGAAAAATCGGAATGAATGAATTGAGTACTCTCGGCTGGAAAGTTGGATTGATAAGTTTACGATGTTTTTTCCATATATCCACTGAAAACAGAAAAAATTAATTCGAAAATATCAGTCAAAGTATAGAATAATTTACAACGGAAAACAAATCAGAATTGATTTTAACCTATTATTCTTTATTGATACCTACGTCCAACCAAGATCGAATTCTGCTTGAAATTTTTAAATTACAGAAATTTAAACGGAACAAAGGCACACTATTCCTGTGAAAGGAAAACAAAAGAGAAGTTCTTTGTCATCTTCGACACAATTTAATCTTAAGATTTATTAAACTGAGCTGTCTAAACACGAATCATTAGTCTCAAACCCCACGTTTCTACATTTTCATAGCTTCACTGTCATATGTGAGCTACATAAAAAAATTGAAGAAGCAGCCAAAGAGGCTGAATGGTAAGTTTTTTAACAGGTGCTATTTTTAACGATGCAAAGATCCGAATATGAGTTACTTATCAACCCAGATGAAAAAACGTATGCCAGATCACGTAAAACGATTAATATAGTCGTTTAACCTAAATCTGATTACAATAAAGAAGATTAAATGTGAATAACGCAAGTGGGAATATCATTATCTTACCTTTAGCACTAAGAAGACCCTCACCCGTGTATGGTTTGGTGAAGTCATACTGTGGACCTTTGCCAAAACAGCTGCTATGTGTCAGGACAATCTCTAAATGTTCTGGTTTGCTAACACCAACTACAAGAGTATCACCCATCCATCCTCTAAAGACCTCCGGACTTGTTTGAAAGTAATAAAGCATTTTTTGTACACACTCTGTAAATGGGCATAAGGTAAATAAATGTACCAATTATCGACACTATAGTGGAAACTTGGGAATGTACAAAGTTTTTCGGATAGTCAACAAATGTTTTTTCACACATAAAAGCCAGTTTTACACTCATTGTACCTTCAACTTCAAAAAACAAACACGAAATCGTTAACAGGAATTTTCGATATTTAAAAAAAAAATCAAATCAAGTTGAAAGTCAGATGTCCCAATTATCGACAGCTCTGGAATTGAAATTACCAATTATCGACACACATGAGGACCAATTATCGACACTGTGAAATCAAGAAGAATAAAGAGTTGTATGGATAAGAGGAAAATAAATATTCAATCGGATCGATAAATTCAATTAATGAAATCGTGAAATCTGATAGAATAACATATACAGGGTGTTCCAGAATAACGTTACCAAATGCCAAAGGGGACTTCTCAACTTCTTTTAAGAAGAAAAGTTTATACAAACATGGGTCCGAAACGGCTTCGTCACCGAGAGACTGGATATCAAAATTCAAGAAAAAAAATACATTCAAAGTGCTCTGTGAAAATTGAGGAGAGATTAAAATTTCAAGTCAGAGTCGTTGAATTTGGCAGTTTCTTAGTGGATTTTCACCTATTTTTTTGACGAAATAGCTTTAATTATGAAAGATCCACATTTCGCGACGTGAAACATCCATTTCACCAGCAACAGTTCATCCTCCTCTTTGGTTAAGACAGTCTCAGAACCTATCAGCCGACTGACTTTCATAATGTGGTTCTGGTAACATCGAATTGTTTGGAAGTCCTTAGAGCAGGCATTAACGTTTTTCACATCCGTGACATTTTATTATTCGGAATAGACTGAAAAATTAACGAAACCAATAATCGATAATGTAATGCACTCGTCATCGACATCTGCGAAAAAGTATGAAATAATATCATAAGAGTTTATCATCATTTGGTGTCGGTTTGTTTGGACTGAAACTTTGATCATTTTCGGTCAAATTGTTGAAAATAAATTGTTGATAGGGCTCACCAATTCCACAAGAAAATACATTGAAAAGTCATGTCGAGGTGCCCTATGGTCGACAAAAATTTAACCATTATTTGACATAGAATTGATCGAACCTATTATCGACATTGAAATATTTCATTTTCTAATTGGAAAATTTGAAGAAAATCATTATGTCGATAATTGGTACATAATAAATAGTGATTGAATCGCATACAATAAAGTTACTTTTGTTCCGAAAAAAGAAATATATAAGCTCCAGGAAGTATTTCAAATAACACCACACTTTACCCAATCACCGACACTTGTGTCGATGAATGGGGATGGTCGTGTTTTAGATGTACCTATTATCGACACCCTTTTTTGATGAAAATATCACAGAAAAATTCATTTCATTGATAAAACTGAAATCATCAACCCATATGAAAGTGTGTTAATGTACAAAAAACTTATATCACTTGAATCTTGCGAGTTTGCTTGGATATGATGAGGAGGCTTTTCTTACTGAATTGGTAACAAATAGGCTGTAAACTCGGTTGAGGCTGAAACTCAACTGAATGAGGGCACATTTTGCACTGACGATACTCAGAAAAAATCGGGATAATATTCAGATATGCTGAGAAAACTATAAGTTACATATTCCCGAAGAAAATAATTCAATGGCTGGTCTCGAAACCTTAATATATGGAAAAGAAGTGAAAAGTGTCGATAATTGGGGCACTGTCGATAATTGGTACATTTACCTTAAGTGTGATCTTCCAAATCCAAAACTCAAAAAGGACTTCAAATGAAGAAGTCTGAGTTAATGGGATAGTTGCGTGTTGTCTTTCGAGTTGAGGCAATAGAAAAAGACACGCCTTTAACATCGAAAAACACTTTATTGTTCCTCAGAATGTTCTCCATGAAAAACTATAGGTACGGGTACACTTCTGTGTGCGTTTGAAGCTCAGAGTAAGAAATAATTTATTTCTTACTCTGAGGTTTGAAGCATGTTTTCAACTCGGATTTAGATATCAGTAGTAGAATGAAATTTCAAGAAAGCCCTGAGGAGGTGCTTTTTAGCGCTCGTTCACAGGTGGAGCAATGAAGCTATTACCTCAAAAGTTTGTATCGCACTTGAGATTGATACTAAATATACAGGGTGGCTATTTTCAAAGTGGGCAAACTTCAAGGGGGGATTATACACGTGATTTGGAACAAAAAATGTTATACAGATGTGGAAGAAACGGATGGAAACAGGGGAGTTTCAGTGTTAAATTCACGCTGGTTCGGAGTCCAGTGGAGCAGTGGAAGAATCGAAACCTCGGAGCGATGCGATGTTGAATAAGCGGCTGGTCTGTTGGAATGGCAGTCTGTAGTGAGTGGGAAAGCGCGCAAGCAACGATCTAACTCGTGTCTAGAGACACGAATTCTACTTTGGCTTCCGGGCTTCCGCGTTCGCCGCAGTCGTAGTGAGTTGGAAAGCAAATTAACCGCTGACTTTCTGTAGTTTTAAAAATTTTTAGATTCGTGGCTAAATGGCATAAATCCTCATAATAGAAAGTGAATCGAGTTCTACTTAATTGTAGAAATCAATAAGCCGGTGATATATTCCATTATAATTCAGCAAATTTATGAAAGAAAAATATCTTTGCTTTGTTTAGAACGTTAAATTGATACAATGGTGCCATAGAGTGAAAACATGAACGTTTTTAGTAAAATCACTAGGCTAATACCGTTTTCCTGTTTAACATTCGTTTACATAAAAATTTGTATACCGGATTTTATGAAAAATTACTATGCCGGTAACAACTTGATTTTTTTGTGTGACTCATCCGTGAATAAGATATTGCTCAGAAAAGAACTAATCTCATTCTCTTTTTCCATCATCTTTTCCCAGAATTCCATTCTTTTGAAATGGTCTTCTGGAAAAATTTCCTGAAAGGTTTGCACCTTATAACATTTGTAACCCTTTATTTTCAAAATATTCCGAACAGTTCTATCGCCCAAATCGACTTGCTGGGCAATTTTTCTGCTAGAACAAGGTGCACTGGTTTCAACAGCAGCACACACATCCACTTCTCTTGCCAAACGAATGCTGGGTAATTACATGATAGGGCCAGTTTTCATCGATGGTAACCTAAACGCTACAAAATATTTGGATCTATTACAGAATCAAATTATTCCGACAGTTCGACAGCTACCAATTAATTAATTATTTTATTTTCAAACCAGTTATGACGAAAAAGAACCTGAATATTAATTTTCACAGGAAATTATTTGTTTCATTCATTGAGGCAAATAACTTCCGCCCATGGCGCCCATAAGAGTGGAGAAAATTTGTCGTATTCATTTTCAATAGTCATGCGATGTTATCCATCTCCCGTTTGCAGTGTTACTGATTCGATATTCGATCCTTGACCGTTGCCTGCGCGCTTCCCCACTCACTACAGACTGCCATTCCAACAGACCAGCCGCTTATTCAACATCGCATCGCTCCGAGGTTTCGATTCTTCCACTGCTCCACTGGACTCCAAACCAGCGTGAATTTAACACTGAAACTCCCCTGTTTCCATCCGTTTCTTCCACATCTGTATACATTTGGTTGTAATTCAACATTTCTTGACTTCACGAAATATTTGGAGTTTTTTCACTTACATGATCATTATTCAGTTTTCCCCGTAGTCTCATCCAATCTGACTATATATTCGAAAAAGGCAATAAATTTGCTTCAAGATGAGAGAGTATGTGTTCAGAAAATACTCTTATTGCGGGCGTGGTAAGAAGACGAATAGAACGATTATGAAGTTAACAAAATTATTCCTATTTTTCCGAAGTTTTTTTCCATGAAATATCAATAATTATGCACACGTTTTTTTTTCAGTAGAAAATACCTCATTCAGTGGATTTAGTTTATTTTCGAATGAGCCATCAACTTTTGTGCTAGCTTCTCAACAATGAAAAAGTCTGAAAATTCCGAACCTAAATTTGCACTATTTTGAAGCTCTTCTTGATTGAATCTTAATGTTGAATTATGAAAATCATCGTTTCATCTGTTATCTGTAGATGCTGAGACCAGACTTACATTTTGTATGTGGTACCAGAATAATTCAGGAGAGAGGGGAGCCATAGGATATTATGGACTGACGAGGTCACTTTCACAAAATCAGGTATGATTAATTTACGAAATAACCCTGTATTGCAGAGATAATACCCTCATGCTTATCCTTCCGAACGTGAGTTAAGTATAATTGTGAAGTTTGCAAGTCATGAGAAGAGAATTTTTTGGTCAAGTTTTACTTACCGAGCATTTTAATTCTGAAAAATTCATTAGATAGCAAACTTGACAGACAGCAAATGCACCTGTCTAACAGATAGAATGTCTGGTTTCGAATGGACGGCTGCCCAGCACATAATAGTCGTAATGTCAAGATCTGTTGAATGGATATATTGGGATATAATCTTAGACAAAGGATATAATGGTTTGGAAGATACGGTCATATGGCTACCAAAGAACCCCGAATTAACGCCTCTAAATTTTCACGTCTAGAATTCTTTGATTACTTTGAAATATGAAGTATATCTAATTCGCTTTCAGACTCGAAGAAACTCATCGACAGAATAAAATGGCGTTATGCAGAAATGCGTCAGAAACACTAAGAACTTTCCAGAGTTGTAGATGTATTGAAGAAGGAGGTTCATTTTCTCGTTTTCATTTATAGATTCACAATGACAATTTCATAAATCACTTTGTTATTCGGTCTCGAAGTGCTTCAAAAAAGAGCAAATTTATGTTCGACATGTTTAAACTTTTTCGTTGTAATCATGTTAGGCATGATATTATGGAGGAGTTTGAGGAGCTAGCACAAAAGTTGATATGTTAATGTTGTAGATTATTCAAAGCAACTTGATAGACATATTGGATGAAATGCACCTGTCTAACAAATGAAATATAATGTCCGGTCTCGAATGAATGGCTGCCCAGCACATTATAGTCGTAATGTCCAAATCTATTTAATGAATATATTACTATACAACGGATTGGTCAGATGACCACCCAGGAGCCTCGTTCTGAAGCGTTTGGATTTTTATGTCTAGAATACTTTGAAAGAGAAAGTATATCTAATTCGCTTTCAGACTCGGAAGATTCTCATAGACATAATAAAATTGTATTGCGTAGAAATGCTTCAGAAACGCTATGAACTGTGCAGAGTTGTACATTCAGTACGAAAACGATGTGGCAAATTAAAAATTAAAACATCAAAATTCGATCACGGAAGAGCTTCAACATAGAGCAAATTTAGGTTTCTGTTGTAATCATGTTATGTTAGCTATGATATTGTGAGGGAATTTGAGGAGCTAGCACAAAAGTTGATATGTCGTTCGAATGTACAGGGTGAGCATATTTCGATGTTCTAGCATTACAACTTTCAAACCAGAGGAGATGGACAAAATCTGATACCCCCTCTCTATCTTTTTTCAGAGAAACTAACAAGAGTATTATTCATTTTTGGCTATCTTCTTTTGTTTTTGAGTTATAAGCGAAAATTGAAAAAGTGGCGATATCGAAAAATATTTATTCTTCACTAATACTGATGATAGAGCTCTGAAATTATATATTATAAAGGCACCTTTTTGCGTAGAATCCAGTGGCGTCTTCGTCATTTTTGACCATTTTCAATTACGAAGCTATGACCCGAACTTATGTTTTTTCAAATGGAAACACTAAAATTTTGTGCCATTTTCTGATTTCAAGGACATGTAACATTGTATGGTTTGTATCGATATAAGTATAGAAAATGAATGGTCAGAAACCTATTTTCATTTGAGTCTCAATTTTTTCTATGATTTCAACTGTTGATGAGCATAGAAAAATGGCTTTCTATAAAGAGCAGTCTCTTTAGGTAAATCTCATTATTTCTCTGCTTTCTACTTTTCTACAAAATTTCAACATGGATATATCTCAAAAAACAAAAGATCCACATGATCCTCTGTTTCAATCGCTATACTTAGTTCTAATGAGATGGGTGCAGGAGAATATTTTCATTGCTCTCCAGACTTAATACGCACAAGTGCCAGTCTATTTGAAATGCGGTATGAAATACCGCATATAGATATGATTAAAGTCATCAATTTAATTAGAAAAGCAACAAACGAAAAATATTTTTCAATACCTTCAAGTTTCACAGAAGATGCTCAAATGGTTGACCATCCGCAGCAATGCAGTCTTTTCCTTTTCTAGATACTTCTTGAGTCGTCTGAATATTGACTTGTGCAGTTGAATTTTCTCTGGAAAACTATTCATTATTCTTCGAGCTTGAAGAAATTGATGCTGAATTTTTCTGTGCTCATGAACAGTTGAAACCATAGAAAATATTGAGACTTAGATGAAAATAGGTTTTTGACCATTTTCAATAGGTACACATATTGATACAAACCATACAATGTTATTTATTTTTGAAATAAGAAAAAATTAAGCTTTCAGAAAATGCCACAAAAATTTTGTGTTTCCTTTTAAAAAACATATTTTTGGGTCATAGTTTCGTTATTAGAAATGGTGCAAAAAAAAAAAGCGAGCCACTGGATTCTGCTCAAAAAAGTGCCTGTTCAATGTTTTAATTTCAGAGCTTTATTATCAGTATCAGCAGAGATATGGATTTTTTTCGATATCGCCACTTTCCAATTTTTGCTTCTAACTCGAAAACAAAAGAAGGTAGCCAAAAGTGAATACTAATGTTGTTAGTTTCTCAGAAAAAGAGATCAAGAAGTTGGTATCAGATTTGGTCTATCTCCTCTGGTCTTAGTTGTAGTGCTAAAACATCGAATTATGCCCACCCTGTAGATTGAATGAGTTAATTTTTGCTGAAAAACAAGGTGTACATAATTATTGATATTTCATAGAAAAAACCATTGAAAAAATGAGACTGATTTTAGACGAATTCTGGCGAGCTGTTCATGTAACTATCTAACATCACGTGATGATTTGACAGAAAATACGTGTATTAACTGTCAACTATGGTAAGCTGTAGTTAACTTCAGAATCATGATATTGATCGCCTTACCACGCCCGCATTAAGAGTTTTTTCTGAACACGGATCCTCTTATCTTGTAGCAAATTTATTGCCCTTTCCAGATATGTGTTCGGATTTGATGAGACAACAAGGAACTGAATAATGATCATTTTAGAGAAAAATTCGGAAGATTTCGTGAAATCGAGATATGTTGAATCGAAGAATAACTGTCAACATTTCGACCATGTGTTATATGACATTTTTTGTTTCAAATCACTCGTAAAATCGTCCTTTGAAGTATTTTCACTTTGAAAGAGGACATCCTGTATAAATGCAAAATTTCAGAACGATCGTATAATAATCTGGAAATGATCCAAAACTGAAATAAGTATGTAAAAACTTAAGAATTCAAAAAATTGAATTCTATGTTTCTGATGATTCGATCCCCTTGAAATTTTGCACGAACATTCAGTATATTAATTTCAATACACGAAATGAATTTCACTCAAATCGGATATCTTGTTAGGGAAATATAGAGATTCTCATTTTCAATATTGCAATTGAATTTTCTATATGGTTTGGATAATGCGATCTTATTGAAATTTTGTGTGAACCTTCAGTATATCAATTTTCATTCACAAAATGAATTTCTCTTGAATCGGAAGTGTTCTTATGGAAATATGAACTTTCTTCTTTCCAATATTCCAGTTGACTTTTCTATGCTTCTGTTCAAACTATGGCCACAAAATTTTGCATTAGGCTTACTATGATCATCTTGAAATATGTTTTATTTCGATTGTTCCCGTTTTGTCTGAGGTATTGAGGAACGAAAATTTTGAATGGTCGTATTTTATGGAACACGATATCGCTGATTCAGAAACGTGAGCGAGGCATTCGGGAACCGAACTCACCCTGCAAATTTCAAGTCATGACGATCTTTCGATATCGGTTGCCCATTGCATCGATTGTTTCCAGAACAACAAGTGATTATAGACTACCTTTACAAATCTTGTCTTGGAGCGAACTCCAGACTCGGTTGAATTCACCAAATAATCGATAAGCACTGGTCTTTGATGGAACATCATCGAGTTAAGTTACTTTGCGGCTGAGATAATCCACTTCGAAATTTGGAAGAAACTAATCGTATGAGCCTGGATGAATCTTTCAAGTTACTGTAAACAACACAAAAAGCACTGGGTATGTCAAAACGTTCTAAATAAGCATAATCTCAAAATTATCAACTTAACTATGAAGATGTTCGATGCCTGATTCCAACATTTATAGGGTTGTGTGATACCGAACTATAAGAGGCAACTCTGGTATGAAAACATCTACGAAGTGATACAAACACCTACCGTCAATTGTTTTTCCAAAAAGGTCTCCAGTAATGCTGAAAGGGCCAGTATTGCCTTTGGGAATTATCGCAATTTTCTTGAAAAAAAGTCGTCTGTCCCAAAAAAACTTTATGACTAAAATACAGAACGTCAATATTAAGAGTGGTATAAACATGGGTAGGTTGCCATTTTGTTTTCCATCAATCTTGTCTCCCATTATGCCTACTGCAATAAAAAATAAAAATCATTTACATAGTGAATACTTAACAGTCACAACTATCAATGACTAGGGTAGATGCAGAATCTCAGATCGATCGGAATAATATTTTGGAAATTATTCAAAAACTAAAATATGTAAAAACTTCACAATTAAAAAAATTAAATTCTAAGGTTCTGATGATTCGATCCTTTTGAAATTTCCTCAAACATTCATTGTTACAATCTCAATATTAAAAATGATTTACAAAATAAAAAGTCATCTGATTTAAAGTGAAAACTTAATAAAACAGGTAAGAGATGTACATAATCTGAACACTAGAAATGTTAAAATTAACGTGGAAGAATATATTATTCTATAAACTTGAAAGCAATGAAACTCACTCGTTGAAATTCAACTCAAGACTAGGTAACTGTTTATTTTAAACGTTCACAGAAAAGAAAACTATATAACATAGAATATTACATAGGTGGCGTTCGCAGTAATATACCACGGTATATAAATGTTGATTTACTACCAATACCCTCACTAAATCAAATTTATATCAAATATCCCCAATTCATTTAAAAAATAGTAATATTTAGCAGAACTCAAACCTTTTGTTAGTATGTTTGCTAGCATATCGTTACTCGATAAATATGCAACTGTGACAATATTCTTATTTATCGTTTCCCTAAAATGGTATCTTATGTCAATGAGCTTTGTCCTTTTATGAAATGTTGGGTTTATACATAATAGTCCGAGAGCTGGCACGAATTTTAGGGTAGGTATTTGAGGCAAGCTGAAAACTTGTCAGATTACTCTCCTATTATATCCCAACTCGGGATTGCAGACCTGGCTGGTGAGTAGCGGGGCTAAATCAACCCCTACATTTTTAATGGCCTGGCAGGTAGAAAGCCCTATTGAAATGATCTGTCTTTTTGGGAATCTTATTTTTTAGTTATAAGTAACACTCCATTAAAATTTCAAGCTGCCAAATAATTTAATCGGGGTTTTAACATTGCCAGACGCGTGCAAAAATATTTTGCAAAAAATTATAAAAAATGTTTTTGAGGCAGCTTGAAATTTTAATGGAGTGTTACTTATAACTAAAAAATAAGATTCCCAAAAAGACAGATCATTTCGGTAGGGCTTTCTACCTGCCAGGCCATTAAAAATGTAGGGGTTGATTTAGCCCCGCTACTCACCAGCCAGATCTGCAATCCCGAGTTGGGATATAATAGGAGAGGTATCTGACAAGTTTTCAGCTTGCCTCAAATACCTACCCAAAAATTCGTGCCAGCTCTCCTACTATTACTTCTGTGCACTCTGATTATCGTTGTACAATGAAATATATTCAAAAAATCCTGTTTATTCTCCAAGTAAATTTACAAATAAATGGCTTCTTTCGAATCTTCAGAGAGTGCTATGTACTCCGCTTCAGTACTCGAAAGAGATACCGAGCATTGTTTTTTACTCTCCCAGGACACAATAGCACCAGAGATTTTGAAACAATAGCCACTATATGACTTTCGTCAATAACATTTGCTGCCCAATGGGCATCTGCAAAACCCTCTAACGTATTACGGTAACGCAGTACCGCTTGGCACATTTCCAGTGTATCTCATCAAAGCAATCATTAAATTGACTTAGGTAACCAACACTAAACGAAATATCAGGCCTTGTTAGCACCGCTAAATAAATCAAACTGCATATCAATTGCTGCTAAGAAAGGTTTGAACTTTTTCTTTGACCTTTTTCTAACTTTAAATTAGATTCAATAGGAGTGCCAACAGGCTTACAATCTTGCATATTAAACTTCATTAGAAGTGATTCAATATATTGCTCTTGGTCCATGCTAATTTGCCTTTTTTTCTTATTTACATTAATTCTTACACCAAGACATTGTTGAATTTCGCCCAAATCTTTAATTTTAAATTTGGAATTGAGTTCATTTTTAATTTTAACTGTTTCCTCTTCAGAATTAGAAAAAATGAAAAAACCACCAACATTTAGGGCAATTATGACAATTAAGCTATTAACCTTTTTAATAAAAAGACAGGGCTCAAAATTTGATCTCTTGAAACCTAACATCACAAGAATTTCCTCAACCTTCAAATACCAGACCCGTGATGACTGTTTCAGGCCGTAAATAGCCTTTTGAACCTAAGTACTCTGTTCTTATTCTCAGTTTCCCAGAAACCGTCAGGCTGAACCATGTAAACTGTTTCAGACAAAGTGCTATTTAGGAAAGCAGTCGGTACATCTAGATGAGTGATTCTCAATGTTAAATTTACAGACAAAGCAATTAATAATCTGAGGCTTGAATGTCTAACAACAGGTGAAAAGGTTTCATCAGAGTCCAAGCCTCTCTTTTGAGTGAAACCTTTTGCCACTAAACGAGCTCTAAACGTTGTATTTCCCGCACAATCCACATTTCAGCATCTGGTCTTGCAAGTGCTTCATCTACTGTAGTTGGAACGTCTTCTACGTTATCAACTACTCGACATGCATAGGTCAAGTAGTCTTCAAACACTCGTGGCTTCTTCTCTCGACTTGATTTTCTTAGAGTAAAGGTTGACGCTCACTTGGACGAGACGAGACGAGACTAAGCGAAGAGTTGTTTTCCGCAGGCACGATTTGCACTGCATCAAATGGGTAGACGCTCAATGGGAGGCGCGAAGCGAAGATCAGAATCGTTAGGCGCGAGGCAGATCAGGGCCCGTATTCTTGAGAAGTGATAATCGAAAACGTATACGAACTTCATTGCGCGAGGCCCTGTTTTACCTGCAAAAATGCACACCGCGCAATGAAGTTCGTATACGTTTTCGAATATCACTTCTCGAGAATACGGCAACAGACGCGCACTTGGACGAAGCGAAGCGGTCGGAAGGAAAGCGTCGTTTTCCGCTGGGATCTTTTGCATTGAAATAAATGGGTAGACACGCACCTAGGAGACGCGAAGCGAGGATCAGCGAGGCGGCGAGTCGTTGGTCGCCAGGAAGATCTTTGGGGCATGTGAGCGAAATTTCTCGAGGCGGCAAGTAGGTATCCGACGGCCGGGAAGTTCGGCGCGCTGTATTTCCAATTTTGTACTCGAATTTTGTCAATGGGGAAATACACAGTTATTTTTGAATTTGTGTGAAATGAGTTTGTTTTAAATGGCTCATGAGAGTGTTGGTTAGAATTTTCTCGATTGAGATCTGGAAAAACGAAATTTATATACAAAACGAACAACCTTAATGTATTTTGTATAACTGTGAATGTGAATTCAAATCGTCTGAAGGATAGGTATTTTATTATGTAAATACAACAAAATATTGAGGAACCCTTCTTCCGAAGAAATTAAAATATCTGATAGAATTGGAAAAGTGTGGAATAATTCCTTTGACGGATATATGATATGCAAACATTGAACTGTCGATTACTACTTGCTTTGTTTTTTTCAATCGGTTAAAGAGAAAATAAGCATTTCGTATCAATTATTTATATTTAATTGTATTCCTGGATGAAGAACTACGAGGATTCTATTGGAAAATTCCCAACTAAAACATGATCATGACCAAAACACGATTCTTACAAATGTTTCATGGCTGACCAAGGCCGTAGCGAGGGGGGGAGGGGTCCGGACCCCATTGGACCCGAAATTTTTCTGAAGTACAGGACTAGAAAAATTGTCATTCTGTTATTCGGTGGACCCCCCGAAATTTTTTTCTAGCTACGGCCTTGTGGTTGACCATACCCAAAAATAACCAGGGATAGCGCCAGAGATTTTACCGCCCCGGCAAAAGTATTTTCAGAATAAATTGAATATAAATTAGTCTGATTTGAAGCTTTTACAGGTAAGCGGTGTGCAGCAAGGTAATAAAAAATGCAACTTCCCAGAACTTATTACTGGAAATTTTTCGATATTGTCGTAAGAAAAGTATTTTTATCTGAAATCACCTGAATGAAGGAACTAGATTAATACTTAATTTTTTCAATCGGTTGAAGAGAAAATAAACATTTCGTATCAATGACTTTATATATAGTTTAAAAAAAAATAACTCTCGGTTTTGTCACCCTCCGCTTCTTGTTGGAAGACAACATAACCTCGATCTAAAATCTAGTACTTTTTTCCCTTGTATAAACATAATTTTTTTCTGTGACTAGAAAAATGACGATGGAAAGAAATATAACCTTTCACGAAATTAATCCGGCAAAAAAGTGAGTACTTTTTTCCCGGCAGAAAAGTGAGTACTTTTTTCCCGGATACATATATATTATATACACTCCCTTTTTTCCCGGGGAAAAAAAGTAATTTCGAGAAGAAAAGTTATATTTTGTAACTTGCCAACAGAGATAAAATGTTTTTTTTCATTCCTATATGGAGGTGGGACGACGAAGCTATTAAAACAAGATTATGACCAAAAACACGATTCGAACAATAGCTCTACCCTTGTTCATTCGGGTAGTCAGCATGCAGCATGGGTAATAAAAATTTATTGCGGCCCAAAAATAGGGGGAATTTCTTCCGATGGCTGATCGTCGCATCGATTCGTCCAAGTGCGCGGTACCAGGCGAACTAACGCGTCGCTTAGTCTCGTCTCGTCTCGTCCAAGTGAGCGTCAACCTTAAGCGTAGGGCTGCCTTACGTCCCGGTAGCGTATTGGCATTCTTTACTACGCTGCAGCGCATGCATGGTGTTGCAACGCGGTAAAGAATGGCTGAACGTATGCTCTCTCTATCCAGACATATCTTACCACCACGACTCAGCGCATGCAGGCGTTCAGACGTAGTAACTATTGTAATATTGTTTCGCTTTTCAATACCAACCATGTTTAAATTTGCAGTTCCGGTTCGTGGAAATAACAATAATATACTTTTGCCAAAAACAGTTATTCCATACTAAAATATAAAAAATTATATACGGTAAATAATACTAATAAACATTTTTCTCGTGAGCTTGTAATTTTCAGTGATCACAGAAAATTTTATATCAACGCTTTCGATAACTATTTTCATTGTTGAAAATGCAGATTGCTTCGAATTTCACCAATGCAGTTATGGACAAAGTGTAGTACCTATTCTATCCGCACATAACTAGTAATATTCACTCTGGTGAATTCACCCTCATGAATAATAGTAATTATCACGTACTCATTGAATAATATAGTATTATGCAATAGAAAAGTGTGTTTACGATAAAAAGGTACATTCTGTTTTCACCTAGGACCAATAGGATTGCTCTAAATATCTGAATTGTTTTTTTATGACATCAAGATATAGAAGGTTACATATTTGGACCTTTCGGCAAAGAAAATCGGATCCACTGCTCGACAACGATCGAAGTACAATTTTTGATCGAGCAAAGAGATTAATCTTTGAGTTGAAGTTGAGTTTGACATAAATCGTAAAAAACATTCTCCTTAAATTCTGATAGCAGTCCATTGGTGTAGTTTTATGATACAATTTAATGACGGCCACTTCGAATAATTCAATCCTTTGATATGATTAAATGCAATTCGGCTAGGTAATTTGCCATCATCAGATAATCTGCCGAAACTATCTTCAGGAGGGTTGTATTGTTACATGAAAAACTCGATATAAATTTATCCAAATCTCTTGTAGTAGGGAGTCATATACAGGGTCTTTCACGAGGAAACTCACCCATATTTATACGGGAAACTACTGAACGTATTTTCATGAAATTCAGCACAGCATAAGTATTTCACGATGCTGATGAAATCTAAAATATTTTCAAGGCATGAGCACCACCGGTTTTTCCGGAAATGACGTCAACTTCCGTTTTTCAAATTAGAACACCATTTTTTATTGCAGAAATAGATTCCTTAGAAAATTTCAAGTTATTTTGATGTAACATTTTTCAGTTTTGATTGGAAAATTCTCTCTGAGCGGGAAAATTCGAAAAAAAAATCGAAAATAGAGCTGCGCTGGAACAAGAATAACTTCTAGGTTTTTGGATGGAAAATTTTCATTTTTGGGATTTTTCAAGATGTGAGATTGATGTATCCACTTTAAAAATCGAAATCGCGATTCATGATACAGAGGGTGAAAAAATCGCTTTCAAAGTTAGGGATGACAAAATCGTGAAAAATCTATTTTTTCAAATTAAAATCCCATTTTTCATGGCAGATATTGAATCTACGTTAAAAAATAATGTGAGTGTATGCATCACACCCTTGCCCTAAAGTGAATATTTTCTGAGTTATTCACAAAAAAACTGTTTTTCGTCTTGAATTTTCAGCTATTCTTTTCCATTCACGCCAAAAAGATGAAATCTTTGACTCAAATAATTGAGCCGCTAGTACAGAACCATAATGACTTATGGTATCAACAAGATGGCGCGCCTCCACACAATTCACTCAATGTGTCAAATATCCTCTACAGGCTATTTGAAGATCGATGGTTGGCGTACAATGGTCCACATCTTTGGCCACCACGTTCTCCCGATTTAACTCCTTTAGATTATTATGTTTGGGGTAGGATAAAAAATATTGCCTACTCAACTCCCCTGACTGATAAAGAGGAATGCATAGAACGAGTCAGAAATGCGTTCAGGTCTGTTTAGATTTTCAGATTCATAGTTTTGAAATTCAATTTGGTTTTTATACACTTTTGCAAATCTCTTCCTCCCGATGAAATAAGAAGAGCAACGCACGAAGCATTCCTGAGACGTATAAATAAATGTCTAGAAATGAACGGTCAAAACTTTGAGCATCTTCTCTAGTTATGACTGCGAGAGTTTGCCATGGTTCTCCTAATAGTAACTTGAAGTCGGTTTCAAGAAGGGGTGAAAAATCTACAGCATGGTTCAAATAACAGTTCCTGAAAATTTCATCTTTTTGGCGTGAAGGGAAAAGAAATAGCTGAAAATTCAAGACGAAAAACAGTTTTTTGTGAATAACTCAGAAAATATCCACTTTAGGCAAAGGTGTGATGCATACACTCACATTATTTTTTAACGTAGATTCAATATCTGCCAAAAAAAATGGGGTTCTAATTTGAAAAAAGAGATTTTTCACGATTTTGTCATCCCTAATTTTGAAAGCGATTTTTTCACCCCCTGTATCATAAATCGCGATTTCGATTTTTAAAGTGGATACATCAATCTTACATCTCGAAAAATCCCAAAAATGAAAATTTTCCATCCAAAAACCTAGAAGTTATTCTTGTTTCAGCGGAGCTCTATTTTCGATTTTTGTTTCAAATTTTCCCGCTCAGAGAAAATTTTTCAACCAAACTTAGAAATGTTACATCAAAATAACTTGAAATTTTCTAAGGAATCTATTTCTGCAATAAAAAGGTGTTCTAATTTAAAAAAAACGGAAGTTGACGTCATTTCCGGAAAAACCGGAGGTGCTCATGCCTTGAAAATATTTTAGATTTCATCAGCATCGTGAAATACTTATAAGTGCTGAATTTCATGAAAATACGTTCAGTAGTTTCCCGTATAAATATGGGTGAGGTTCCTCGTGAAAGACCCTGTATAGTACAAATGTCCAAACAGAGAATCTGGTAGACTATTACTGAATTACAACTTGCATTCCTACATTAGATTCTTTAATAGAGGTTATGATTTTATGTATACTTTAAATTTTATTATTGTACTGCTGGCCGTGTTCTCAAAGTTATATATTATTATGCGCATAGGAGGTGAATATTTCGTTGAAAATTTTATCCGAATTTGTTAGCAAGTTTAGCATTGACTCTCGTGTAATATTTGTTGAATTAAAATAAAAAGCTGAAATTGAATTGTGGCACAAAAACATAAAAAAATGAAAATACTGCCGTAAGAAGATTTCTTTGCATTTTTTAACTCAGTGTGGTAAAGAATTCTTTTCTTATGTTAAAATTATTCTTCAGATTTTATGGACCGTTATAGTTGCGCCAGTAGAAAAATCAATCTCTGCTCTTAAAGACATGACGCAGGAGAGATTGTTCGTAAAATAATAGAACGTTTTGCGAATAGCCGGCGACGAGTGACTGCGATTATTTTCATAAAAACGTTTTAGAAGATCGTCATTTTTAAATTTTTCAACACTATTCCTTGAGTTTTACCTCGTTGTAGGAGACATTTTCATTTGTTTGTATTTATAACCTTAATTTGTTTGTATTCTTTGTTTTTTTTTTTAGTTTTCAAAAATGTCTATGAATTAGTTTCTGTGACAATGAGATTATTATACGTTGTATGCCAGATTTATTGGTTTTCAATAATTATTAGCCCTCCCACGAAAAAAGCGCTATATCCGAAATCAATTGGAAAGCGCAATGTCTCAATAATCGCGCGTATCAATGATACAATAGTTACTATGTCTGAACGCCTGCCTGCGCTGAGCCGTGGTAAGACATGTCTGGATAGAGAAGAGCATACGTTCAGCCATTCTTACCGCGTTGCATACCCGCATGCATGCGCTGCATAGTAGTAAAGAATGCCAATACGCGTCCCGGTACGCCGGGACATGTCCCTGTTTGAAGCATTGAGTCCCGGTGTCCCCTTCAGTAATTCAATTGTCCCGTCAGTAATTTGAATTTGGTTGTTATCCTTTAATTTTCGTATCTCTATTGACCGATCGTATGTTATTCGCTAAATAAAAAATTATAGAAAAATAGATAGGTATGTTCAAAATTTGCTTTTATTTTGCTAGCTCGTCATCTGGACTCAACTTATTCAATATCAACATACAATCATTCAATAATTTATTACTCGAAAACGGTTAAAGATAAGAAAAAGTTACAAGAGTCAAAAAAGGTTTTTAATTGAACAAAGATATCAAAAATTGATTATACGATGATCAGTGCAAACACAACATACAGCAACTGTACAGATACTGCGTTACAAGTGCCACCTGAACGCAGCACATAAATTGTTGTATTATAACTGCACAGTTTCTGTATTGATAAATGCATTTCAAAGAATGCAGTATTTGAAGTACAGTTTATGCGCAACAAAAATTAAGTGTCTCATGCGCAACCAGTGAAGTTCAGTAAATATGCATAACTGTATTGTAGAAACTACAAAAGGTTCAAATGCTTGGTACCAGGCACGGCATCGTACGGACTCCGACCTATCCCAACATGTCCTCATCTTGGGGTAGTCGGAGTCCTTACTATTCGGTACGGTATCTTTACGTTCGCCACCATTTTATTGTTAAGCAAGTGTAGTGGTTGGGAGGTTGCGTGAAGATTGTGGAAAGCGATATAAATTGTGTAGTGTATTCTCCGCTAAATCTCATATATGAGACTGCAATGATGCAGTCCTATCAAGATGAAACAAGGTACGTGAGAATACGACTTCTGGACGGGGCGCCAGCAGAAAGTGGCATTTTCGAAATTTTCCAATTTCACAAAAGCAATTTTAGGTATTATATTGGAACAAGGTATAATTCTTTATTAGTTACCTAATATTCCTCCTCTATTTTTAGTCATAGCCATATGTAGGAACAAGGGCTACGAGAATGCCGTGCAGACTGATGTTTAAACAACCATAAAAGCATGGTAGAGAAACCTGTATGAGTGAGAAGCAGCCAAACCCAAAATGTATAAATCTCCGAAGAACTTTATTTTGCTTTTATTATATTTTGATTTATATACCGATTTGGAAATTCACATCGAGAACATACGATATACAATGCATCAGACAGAGAATTCTTTCCTACAGTTGCACAGATGAATAGGCGAGATAATGAAGTGAGATAACTGAATGAATTCAACTGTCTTACTGCGATAATCTAGTATCGTCTCTCTCTTATCGCAGTATGGTAGGGAACCCGAAATACACGTATAGAATTTTTAATTTGTCTGGCTGCCCGTAATACTCGATTCAAGTATTCACTGTTGCCTACCATACTAAAGAATTACGCTCCTTTAAACGATAAGAGAGAGACAAGACTAGAATAAAGAAGTAAGACAACTGAACTCAGTGTGTTACAGCAAGTGATTGACTCGACTATTCATCTGGGCAACTGGACGGAAGAATTCTCTGTCTGATGCATTGTATATCGTATGTTTCAGATGTGAATTTCCAAACCTGTATACATATTCCATTTTATATTTTGTATGAATATTCCTGTTTCAGTTATATATTTTTTGTTTGATATAGAATTTCTATTAAAGCTAACTTTCATTGGATTTTACACCAAACCGAAAATAATAGGATCAAGATTATTGAATTTCAGATTACTTTACATATTGAATTCCGTAATCAAATTTAAAGTTGATGTACTGTATAAACTGGGTTTGTATAGCGTTGCAAATGCAGCGAGGCTGAACAGTTTTTTGTACAGTTACTACAAAACCTCGCTTCATATGAATTGCAGCAACGCTGCACAATGGCTGTATATGAATTCAGTTTGTACTGTACAGTGACTGTACAATTCAGCGGGACATATACGGTCCGTTTCGATACAGTTACTGCATTACCATCGCTGCAGTGACGTGCAGCAACGCTGTATAAGTTTTGTACAGTTCCTGCGTTTCAGTGTTTGCTGGGTGGCTTACCGCAAAAAAGTTTGAGAGGGAAAACGGAGACATGGCTCCGGAAAATAAAACACCCCGTAGATTCTAGTTAAGATTCAGGACGTGCAATGATGGAGACTGTTGAAAATAGCTCGCATTCCAAATTTGACTGAATATCCCAAAAACTGCAGGAGTTATGAGGAAAAAAACAATTTTTTTTTTTTGGAAATTGCTTCGTAACGAAGCTTTTACGGACCCATGTTTATAATAATTTTTTTTTTCTAAAAATTAGGTACTTATATGAAGATTCACCCCCTCCAGTTGTGACATACTATTATGTAACACCCTGTATTATAACACCTATATAGACCTATAAGCTTTTTTTGCACGGTATATACCTAATTTTGTGGCACTTGTCCCGGTAGATGCTTCAACATTTATGGCAGCCTCAGAGTAAGAATAAACTCTGAAATTCTTACTCTGAGATGGCAGCCCTAAGTGAGCGGCTCATCTACATCTACAAGTAGAGTACGAAGAATCACTACCGAGAGTATCTTCCGGGTGGTAATCAGAACTATTCGATGGTTCATCTACAGATATTATAACTATCCTCTACCCCCACAGAATCTGATAAATCTTCTTCAGGTCTATACAAGTTTAACCTGTACATATTATCGACTAGGTTAGCTGTTGAAATAAGTTCTCCATAACGGTTATAAATTTGACAACCATTATCACCAAATAACACTTTGTTTCCTTTTTTAGTGAGCTGAGACACTGACAAAGGGTTTGTAGACAGTTTGGGGCATATAGAACGTCATGAACGACAATATCAATTTTTGTCTATCTGCTACTGTTGAAATGTTGACATTGCCAAACATTCAACTTCATATCTTCGTTATTAGCAACTGTGATATTCTCAATTTCTGTTTGTCTTATTTCAACTAACCAATTATTCCTTGATGTTATATGATGGGTTACTGCTAGTGTTGGGAATAATCGAGTACTTTCAATAACCGAGTACTCGATGATCGAGCGATCCAAATAACCGAGCGATAATCGAGCGATTTTTCGCTTGATACCCACCGAGCGATTTTTCGCCTGATCCCCACCTCGATTATATTCGTAATCGGCCGAGTTGCAAGTGAATAAGCGATCATGCATTGCTAACCGCTCACCGCTCATTCAGCGCAGTACGGCCTCTACATTCATTGCGTTGTGACTTGCGATTTTGTTTATATCTTCTGTCCTCGAAATTGAAGCTCGCGTCACGCGTGTATCGTATTGATTATTATTAATTATCATGGGATCAAAACAGAAGTCCGCTGTATGGAATTATTTCCATAAAAATAATGATAAAAATTTGCGACTTGCAATATTTGTAGAAAATTTTGTCTTATTATGGCAGTACTACAAATTTGAAGCAGCATTTCCGTTATTAGATAGAAGAAAAAATCCTCAAGTTATATATTTGTTTTTCAGTAAAAATTTTAATTTTGTTGATTTTTTCAGTTTATAAACGAATACCTTAAAACATCTCTACATTCCCCAGTCATCACCCATTCACCAACTAATTTTCTGTCTAATAAGAACTATCGGATGAGAATTCACTCAAAGATCGCGATTATCTATGGTTAATGCCGGGCGAAAACAACGAATATCGGGCTTGTACTCAACCATTCAAATAACCGACACAGTCCGATTATCAAGATATCACTCGTTGCTCGAGAAATCGGATTGAATAACACATGACTCATATCGATTTCGAGTGACGAGCGGTTTTTTTGATAATCGAATAGTGTCGATTATTTGAATAATCGAGTACTCGAGTGATTTTCTACTCGAGTGGTCCCAACACTAGTTACTGCTAAGTCCAAATACCAATCATTTATGTTAAAATTGCCTGAAAGGAAAACTGCACTAAAAGCGTTCGACGTGCTCTTCTTTTTCTTCTGCTCAACTTTGTTTTTGTTGAAGAGTGGGACACCTGTTTCTAAAATGACCTATTTGTTTACATTTGTAACAAACGATTGGTCGGGCCATTTTCTCGTTTGACAGTTTGTTCAACGTGGTTGCTGCCACCTCTCGGCTTTCTGTGGTAGTTCGCTTTATTATCGAAAGCATTCGCTACCGGGCTCCTCGCAGCGCCATCTGTTTCCATGTCAAGTAACTTGGTTTTGATTTGGTCTGATGTAACGGCCAAACCGGAATATTCCAACGCCATTATCATAGGGCTAAAACATTCAGGTTAATCAGCTAGAAGAAGGGATCCAATCCATTCTTCCGTTATATGGAAACCCGTTCTGTCCAACTTCCGGGAAGTTTCTATTACCTGTGTCACGTAAGATTCCATGGATGAACAATTCTCGTACCTCAAAGAAATTAAACTTCGGAGCAACCCAATTTTCGAGAAAATCCATTATCTTCATACATACTCTTGATGGTGGTCCAAACGTCGTGGCATGTTTCTTTATTCCTGATGTGTACAAAAATGGAAGGGTCCAATGTCATGTCAATGTCAATGCCAATGGCGTTCGCAGTAATATACCACGGTATATAAATGTTGATTTACTACCAACAAGAAATAGAAACAACTATTATTTGAAGAAAAATCGCACTGAATTAGGCAAAAAGGCTCCTATCTACTCCAGCAAAACAAAATTCAACTCCCTCCCATTTAAATAATGTAGAAACCTGAATCTTTTTAAATCGTTATTAACAAAACATCTGAAAGGTATGTGTTCGAAATACGAACATTATTCTTAAAAATATTCATATCCGATAATATGGAAAATTCCATTAATTATAAAGCGATCAAAAGTGTATCACGCCGAGCGATCCGCCGATCGCCGAAATCTGCTGAATGGCAAGAAACAATTTATGCAACAGGGCTCCGCTAGTGTTTTGTAACCAAATATGACAATGTTATTTTTATCGTCATTAATCAATTTAGTATATAAGTTCAGATTGCAATCAATAAAGCATCATTCGTCTTCAGTCTGATCAATACACCTCTTCGGCAACTGTGGAGTTAAGACATCCCTTGAACGTTCTGAGTCTGGTCGTTCAGTTGCCAAACCTTCAACGCAAGTGTTGTTTCAAACCAAAGAAACACACATTTGGTCTTCGAGCCGGATCGAGAAAAGGATTTACGACCCTAATCCGATCAAATCATCAACGCCTGCGGGGAAGCCTTCCAGAGCTAAAAGCCAGCGCCAGCAGAAGCCCTCCAGAGCCAACAACAGCATCCGTGTGAAGCCATCCAGCGCCAAATCCGAGCCTGTGAACAAGCCTTCCGGGTCAAAAATTCAACAAGCCAGGGAAACCAACGAGTCCACTGGAAAAAATAAGAACCAATGATTTAAAACCCTTGTCTCAACCAATTCATCAACGCCCGTAGAGAAGCCTTCCAGAGCCAAATCCAGCGCCAGCAGAAGCCCTCCAGAGCCAACAACAGCATCCGTGAAGAAGCCATCAGCGCCAAATCCGAGCCAGTGAACAAGCCTTCCGGATCAAAAATTCAAAAAGCCAGGGACCAAACCGAGTCCACTGGAAAAAACGAGAACCAAGGATTTACGACCCTTGTCTCAACCAATCATCAACGCCTGTGGGAAGCCCTCCAGAGCCAACACCCGCATCCGCGAAGAAGCCTTCCAGCGCTAACTACGAACCCGTGAACTAGCTTTTCCGGAAAATCACATGGAAGAAAAATTGGGAGAACAATTACTTTTGGCCAAGACCTGAGCAAATATTATCTTCACTCAAGAAGACGGGTCTGCACGAAAAACAGAAATACTTGTAACGGGCTTTCCTCGCAATATATTAGGTGTACAAAATAAGTTTCCGCGGTTTTTCATTTGACCTCGTCATCCCTCTCGAATTTCTTTCCCTAGAAACTATCTCTTCAAGTTTAGAAATAGATAATAATCACTTGGGGTTGAATCTGCAGAATGTGGGGGATGAGGAAGCAATTCGAGGCGTAATTCTATAAATAGTTTCACTAACAATTAACACTGGGGCGCCAGCTATTCTTTCAAGGAAAAATAGCACAACCTACCCAGATAGCTACTCTAGTCGAAGACAAGGTTCTATGTTGTCTAGGGTAGTGGCGACACGCAGACGTATGAAAATAGAGTGTAATAATAAAAGTTTATTCAAGTTTGGTAATAAGAATGAACACAGTTCAAAGAAAACATTCACGTTTGAAACAATCAAATAAATTGCCGCTTGAGTTCGAGCACATTCACGATTTCCGCACACGTATTCGCGAGTCAGTACCAGGACCGAAAGTAAACTTATATAATATTCGCAATAATAAAATAACAGACACATAAATACTTGAAATCAGAAATGTTCACAATCAAAGAAATGCCAATGATAACACCTATCTAGCCTTCTGGTTGTTCTGTATATTATTTCAATTTCGTTATCTCGGTTCGGACGGAATCGGGATGTTCGGTCGGAGTTTATGGCGAGAAAATTAAATCGTCAGCCGCTAGAGTTTGCACGCCTGTCCGGCAGACGATTCAACGAGAAATCCAGTCACCTACCCAAGGGTTCGCACGCCATGAATGATAAGCCACTGGACTCCTCGACTTCTCTGTACAAGGAGGGTTTACACGTACGGATGTAATACGAAAAATAACTGACAATATACGACCACTGGCCTATAGAGAGTGTAAATCGCCAGCCGCTAGAGTTTGCACGCCTGTCCGTCAGACGATTCAACGAATCTCCAGTCCCCTACCCAAGGGTTTGCACACCATGAATGATAGGTTACTGGACTTTCCGAACTCTCTGTACCAGGGTTGTATATGAACAGAAACAGGACGTATAATAAAACGGGATATCGAATTGACCACCTCTCACGAAGGACAATTCGAAATCAGAAACTCGCGAAAACTTATTCCCGGTATATAAAAAAAAACCGATTCGCGCGGTTCGCACGCAACCAAAATCAGACAAAATGGTGTTGTATTTACCTAGAACCTGATACCTTTCACTCACTGAAGTTGACT
>CM024242.1:40156676-40239690 GCA_013421045.1 Propylea japonica | reverse complement strand
TTAATTTATAAATTGTTAATTGAGGTTTCTTGGGTTTTTTAGCACTAAGTTTCACCAGTAAATAGTTATTTACTTTTGAGTAACTCCATCTACAAAAACAATAATGAGTATAAACCCGAATAAGATATAGTTATCCAAATTTAAACAAATACACTCTTATCAATTCCATACAGATGTCGTAATATTATTCGTCTTGAGTTTGAAAATTTAATTTGACATTATTAACTGTACCAATGTCATTTTGTTTGTGTCATATCTGTGAAAATGTGTAATTGGTTTTATATTTTTAACTGAAAATGTAATATTTTGACGAAAATAGTAAGTGCATAGATTATAGAGTATAGAAAGATAGGAAACGGCCCTACATTCCTAGTACTAAAAACGACTACATTTTTAGTTCACATTTGACCCAGAGATGGCACTGAAGATCAATTTTTATATAAAATCTGTAATTTGGATTAGAAATCATATGAAGAAAACTGTAATAAGAATTGATGCGAAATTCGTATTCCCTTCAGGATGTTTCATTTTGATATTTTAAATCCATAGTTTTCAATATAAATTCAGTATTCCATGTGTAATATTTTATTATGCATTTATAGAAGATATTACAGAAATATTAGGGTATTATTGTAAGATTTATACATGGATTGAATATGAATATACTCAGTGCTTCTGTGGATTCCAGTTTTCTGCTCAGTTCAATTGCAGCTTCGTTGTCCCCCATCACTGTTCGAATTAACGGAAACTTTTTCCTGAATAGTCACTTTAACCATTTCATTTCCGTGCAGCTTCACATCAGCCACTATTTCTGCCTCCATCGTGGAATAGCAACAGATGTTTGACGTTGATCAAGCCAAGATATAGCTTTAACCTGCATACATCCATAAAACCAGTTGATCATCCAGTTTCACTATCTCGTTCGTAATCTGCATTACTGAAGGGTACAAACTAATCTTTTTCCACTTTTTTCGAGACGACACTAACGGCCAAAGCCGTTCGAAGTGAAATAATATTTGTGCTGAAGGACTCCGGTCGATGGCCATTTGACTTGTTCATAAATACAGTTATTATTATTATTATTATTTGTGCAAACGAATTGATTGGCACTTTTTTATATCAATGACATTTCCCATGTATATTGATTTCGAAACTTAAAATCATAGAACCAGAATTTCAACCCTTCTATAGTGACATTAGTTCACATTTGACCCAGAGATGGCACTCATAAACTGTAGTCGTGTCGTTTCCGATCTTTATACTATATAATCTTTGAGTAAGTGTAGGAAAATTTTAAATTGATTCATTGTGATGTTCATTATTTGTATTTTACAGGAATTATTGATGGTTGTACTATCCTTGAAAAAGGCCATAATAAGGCCGAAACATATGTCGGAGTCAATATATTTTATTAAAAGTAAATACCTATTTACTGGTGAAACTTAGTGCTAAAAAAACCCAAGAAACCTCAATTAACAATTCATAAGTATACATATACAGGGTGATTTTTTTAAGTGTTTCATTAGACGTTTTCGAGGAAGGAATTGTAATACAGATTCAAGATTTTGGATTTTCGTTTTAGAGTACATGAACTTTAATTGTAAAATATTTTCAAGATGAATCTACTTCCGGTTTCACCGGAAACGAATGTAACTTCGTTATTTCAAATGCAACACCCTCTATATTTTTACATATTCGAATTCTTCGTTTCAATTCTACACACTGATTTGATGTTTGATATGTGCAACCACTCAAGCGGTTCTTGAATTATAGCCTGATTATCAATTTTTTTGAAAAAAAGGTTGTCACAAATTAGTGTCCCTTATCTTCAAAATCCTCATTACAAAAATTTCTTTTGCGAAAGTGGAACAGAAGAAAGTACGCTGATACTGTTTCCTTTATAACTTATGAGGAAATATTATACAGGATGTCTGAAAAAGGCCCCAAAGTAAGCCTCAATAAAACTATAAAAACTCACTTTTTTCAAATGGCAACCCTATAATTTTGTAATTCCAATCGATGGCTCGTCAAAAACCAGTTAGGGTGTCCCGAACATTTCATGCCTCTAAAATTAGTAGTTTTGCCGTTATTGAATAAAATTCGAATTTCAGGATTGAATCAAGGTTTTTCAGTCTAACCATAGATTTATTAGGATAGAAGTTTTCAAGAAGGCTCTATGTCTGTTGATTTCATAGTCTATGGTTGATTTATAATGCATTTTAGAGAACTGTCATAATACTTTTTTGATTAATCGGGCACTATGCAAAATATGAATTACAGGAACAGGTATTGAATATGTTCTTCATTTATGGTGAATATAACAAAATATTAGAAAGGACAGTCAGAACTTTTAACGAAAAATCCACATTTACCACCTTTAACAAATCGAAGTTCAGGAAGTATCAAAACAATTTTCTCCGTAGTGGAAGCATTAACCCAAACGAATCGTGTGAATACAGTAACAGATAATGAAAAAAATCAAATAAATATTCTAGGACATATTCACGCAAATCCAAGAGGTTCCCATCAGACAGGTTGCACAGGATTTTTGATTTTAATTTCGTTAAAGTCACTGAATGCGAATTTCGGTCGTTGGATTTCTTGATTTTTTTCTAGGAATTTGTTACATTTGCCGTAAATAAAGAACATACCCTTGATATATCATCCCAGTGAATTATTATTGCATGTTTTGCTTAAGCCGGTTCACAAAACCCCGATCACGTTGATTGATAAGTGTCATTATTTCTGTGCTAATTTCAGTTCATTTTTGACGTAACCATCGAAATTTTCTCAAAATCAACGATTTGATTGCCATCAAGCTTTGTGAAACCCGCGGTTAGTGCTTGATCTGTAAGAAAAAGTAAGAATGACAGTTCCTAATATAGCCTACTTCAAAAATGCAAGCTTACAACCTGTCTTTAATAGTGAAATTCGAATTTTATGGAATAACGGCAAAAATACTGATTTTAGAGGCATCAAATGTTCGGGGCACCATAACTGGTTTTTGACGAGCAATCGATTGGAATTACAAAATTATAGGGTTGCCATTTGAAAAAAGTGAGATTTCATAGTTTTATTGAGGCTCACTTTGGGGCTCTTTTTCAGACACCCTGTATAATATTTCCTCATAAGTTTATACAAGAAACAGTATCAGCGTACTTTCTTTTTGTTCCACTTTCGTAAAAAGAAATTCTTGTAATGAGGGATTTTGAAGATATGGACATTAATTTGTGACAACCTTTTTTTCAAAAATTTGATATTCAGGCTATAACTCAAGAACCGCTTGAGTGGTTGCACATACCATACATCAAATCAGTGTAGAATTGAACGAAGAATTCGAATATGTAAAAATATACAGGGTGTTGCATTTGAAATAACGAAGTTACATTCATTTCCGATGAAACCGGAAGTAGATTCCTCTTGAAAATATTTTACAATTAAAGTTCATGTACTCTAAAACAAAAATCCTAAATCTTGAATCAGTATTACAATTCCTTCCTCGAAAACGTCTAATGAAACACTTAAAAAAATCACCCTGTATAGTTCAATTTTCACATAAGAGTATCATTTTTATTTCCATGAAATTATAAAAAACTCAATTGTCTCCTTGAAAATCTTCGAAATATTAAATTATCCCCAAAATAACGAGAAACGATAAAACAATTAATTTTAATGAACAACAACAACAAAAATAAAATTATGATATTTCATGTAGATAACGGATAATGCTCGGTAGGTTCGTACAAAACATTTCGTTGAATATCTCGAAAATCGATTGAAATAAAAGAAAAATTTAAGCAGCACAAAGCAGCACAAACCTAGCACAATTCAGCATAATAATATGTTTTTCGAAAATAAAAAAGTGCTGGGCTAACTTAACACACACTGTTGCCAGGTATATTGATGTTTCCTTCACCCTACTGATTTTTCTTATTTTCCCCCATTTAAGAAGAAAACTGACGATTTTTCTGAAAATTTGACCAGCACAAATTAGCACAAATAGAGTATAATCATACAATAAAATTTTGTCGAAAAAAAATGAAAGTGCTGGGCTAACTTTTTTTTAATTCCTTTATTTTTTGGGCGAATTAGCTTGATATTTGTGAAAATAGCTACGGCACAATACTACTACAGTACTAATTTCATTTGCTGCTCTTTTGGCTTCTCCCCCATGCCAAATATAACAAGATCCTTTTTTCTCTGGAATATTGAATAGGGTAAAATTGAAAACATTCAGCTTGCTCTTATAATAGAATGTCAAGACATTTCCATTTGGTAGAGGGGTAACTCTCTTCTTGCTAAAGCCTTCTCCTTAGTATGTATTTCAAATTGTTCTTTTTTGTTTTCTTTCTCTACTTCTGTTAAATTTTTGAACGTCTCACAGACCGAGCATAAGTCCTTCTTTGGTTTAAAGAATCCCAGGTTGAATTTAGTGTTGAAAATTTCTTTATGAAAGTGCTCTTTGACAAATGGTTCATTACTTTCCTGACATTTTTCTTTACACAATCTGTAGATCATACTAATATTGAGGGAGCCTTCTAGATATTCTTTTGATGTAGAGGATCTGCAATAGTGTGATTCGGTTCTGGAAAAGCTGTTCACATGATCAATTATTCCTTTTACTAGTGAATCAATCACTTTATTGGCTCTATTGGAATGAGTTCCTAGTTTTTCGGGTGTTAAGAAATCAATTTCGTTTTTTTTTAGTACCGTGTCAATTGAATTATTTGAAATATTCAGCGTGTTCTTAAAAAACAGCTTACATACTCTAATTTTTTAATTATTCGTCGTGAAGTAATAGGCACGAATTATCTCCCTCTTTTTGTACACTTTTCCATTTTTGGCTGGATTCTCTCTATATTTCTAGCCAAGTACTCTCTTTTAAGGGTCTTATTACCAAGTCTGTAAAATTTTTAAAAAAGTTCAGTTCTATCGGCTTCCGAAATTTTTTCAGTAGGTACACCTATATTGACATTTTTGATTGTCACATGAAGGCAGCACTTTTTTAGTCTCATGTTCATTCCTAAGTCTTGATATGTATTGTTCACCCGAATGATTTTTCTCTTTCTAATATAACTCTGCCAATTTTTTTCCATTCTTTTGTAGTTTTCTGGATTTCTTCATTTTTTGGTCATCTTTTTTTTCATTCGTGTCGTTATCCATAGTTTCTTCTGGATTTTGTACATTATCCTATTCTTCTGGCTCTGAGTTAAGCCCACTGCCAACATGACTGGTATTCATCGCTTTTTCTGAAACATCCAACACCACAATACTGCTTTCTTCATGGTATTTTTCTTCATCACAAAGTACAAAGTCTGGATCTTCTATATCATCATCCACAAAAAAATCGGAGAGACTGTCTTCATTGATTCTTTCTTCATTCCCTTCTCTACTTACTACATATTTTGGCAGAGCAATGCCATTGTCTTGGAGACATTCAAGATCCACTGGAGTAAGTTCAATTAACTTGGTTTCAGTAAGGTCATGCGATTCTTCCGACATGATTGTCTTGGCTGGTAGAATAATAACAATTATCATTAATACTGGAACTTTGCTCGTGAAGCCAGTGTAAAGTCCTCTGGTTCCTATTTAGATAGAATGGAGACTCTTGAGTTGATATTCCTCCTAAGGAAAGTTATTTTGTTAAAAAACTCTCATATTGTTGCGTAAGAAATCTGTATTCTATAAAATAACATATTACCACTAAGTACTTAAAGATTTTCTAATTGAACTATTATTTCACCCCCTTCCTCAGAATATATTTTGCTCAAAAACAAGCCTAACAGCTCTCTTATAAATAGCTATCCTTAAGCCAAACTCAAAGTAAATTGCTCAATTCATTCGAAACAGTATTAATTGAATATTGCATTTTATTCTTACCTTCCTCATTCTCCTCCTTTTCTAATGCCCGTTTCTTCGCCATTTTCAGCAGGAGCGTAGTGACCGGTGTTCGGCGTGTTCGAAAAACACGGGCCCGGGCCCCATAGGGCCCGGCCCGGGCTTGGGACGACTATACTATTTTTATCTTATCTTATCTCCGAAACTCTAGTTAAAATTATCAATTCATATCAGAAATATGATTGTTATTAAAATTTACCACATCGCACACAAATGAAAACGTTGAATCAACAATTCCATATTTATATTCTTCTGGTGAAAATTGCTATCCCCGTTATCAATTTTGCGGCCTGGACAAATCGTACCGAACTCTTTGCATGAAGCTTGTCGGCATTCTGTTTAGGGGATAATTACATTACATTAACGTCACCAGATGATCGCTTTATTGGGGCGGCTTCTTTTTGAGCGGCTTCTTTGATGTAGGATTCTACATGTACATAGGGAAATTTTTTTTTGGACTAGGGGGAAAATGCGAAATCATAACGACGATATGCTTGTGAGTGTGTTCGCAGTGAATATTCTCAAAATTCTTGACTTTTCTTAGTGTTTTTGAATTTCTGGACTTTAAGTGTTATTGAAGGTGAGTTCTATAATTCATCACGTGGCTGATTTTTTCGTTAGGCGCCTCTCTTAATATGAAAAAATGCGGGTCAGTCTTTGGGGATTGCTGATAGAATTGAAAACTAAGTGAATTGTGAATTGTATCGTCGAGTTATCAGATTATTATTTTCAGATAATTTTAAGTATATAATCAAGGATAAATGTTCGAATTGGTAATTGGTCACTAACACTTCTTTATAAACCAAAAATAATTACAAAGAAAGAGCCTAATAGCTCGACGATATAATTCACAAGTTACTTCGTTACTTGTCTCAAGAAACCTTGCTAGAATTATTTTCAATAATTTCCATAGAAAATGAAGTTGCCCGAACATTAAGTATAGCTAATATTGTGACAAATTTTGCAAATTCGAAAGCCCGCAAAAAAAAGTTTTGATTGCGCTTTGTTTTTTATCTCTTTTTTGTGTTTATTATATTAATAATTAATTTATATGTTAATTTTGTTTTGATATTATTTTGTTTTTTGTTTTCATTTTGCTCATGGTTTGTATTTGTTGTAGTTGTTATTTTGTTAGTTGGTTATATTTATATGTGGAAGGTACCCACGCACTTTGTATTGTCACTATTCTAATATAAGTGACAAAGAAAATGTGGTTTTATTTTGTCCTTACCTAATTTTTTTAATTTTGTAACCAGCAGGCAGCGCTGCTAGTAAGGGTAGGAGCCCGGAAAATATTTTGAACACAGGCCCGTGGTGGCGTTACTACGCCACTGATTTTCAGAATCTTCTGAGCTCTTGACATAATATGTTCATTACATTCACTCGTCATGTTTTCACAAAACTTCTTTAACAGTCGAAATCCTATCGAAAACTAATAACCGGTGGCTTTAACAAGTTCAAACAAATTCTTTGTTGGGTACCAGAAGTCAGTGAAACAGTGAGATATGTGTTTTATCCCAGTGTTGCATCAAATATTCCTAGTGTTACAGTGGGATATCACTTCTATCCCAGTGTTGCATGAAATATTATTATTCACTTTGGATCTTTGCAACACTGATATATACAATAACTGATATTTTAATCATAATAGTACATTATATACCGCGGGACTGAAGTAGTACATTTAATCCTGAAGGTAAAGTTTATGGCCCGACCGCAGGGAGGGCCATAATTTACCTGAAGGATTAAATGTACTTCAGTCGCAAGGTATATACGATACTTTTCGTACTTCCGGTATGATTTTATTAATTATTTCAATAATTTCAATCAGTTTTTTCTCTCTTCAACTCATTTAATAAACTTCTTTAAAATAAGTTACCATAGTAACATTGCGTTGTGACAATTAAATTTAGAAACATTGTCATTACTATGTCATTGTAAAGAAACATTGTTATTGATAATTATTGGTATCATGAGTGAAGAAGGTGTATCTGATATTGATAAAAGAGCAGCCGAAGTAGGTGAAGAATTGTTACCACCGAAATCTAGAAAACTATACGAGCAGCAGTACGATGCTTTTAAAAAAGTGGTGCCGCTTAAAAAATGTGAGACAACCTACTGAAAACGCGCTGTTAGTCTACTTCAATGATAAATCAAAAGCGGTTTGTGCCTCAACTCTCTGGGCACATTACTCAATGCTGAAATCGGTTATTAACATTAGAGAAGAATTGATATAAGTAAATTTCCAAAATTATTAGCTTTTTTGAAGAGAAAAATGAGGGATTTAAGCCAAAGAAGTCAAGAATTTCTCACGTCTGAGCAGGTAGATCAGTTCTTACGGGAGGCTCCGGATGATAAAATTTAATGCTTAAGGTAAATTTGGAAATTTTGTTTATATTCAGAAATTTTAAAATATCCCTTAAATTCGTTTGTTTGTGATTTAATCGTTCCGGGAGTTTCGTCAATATTTAATCCCGGAGGGATTAAATGTGACACTTTAGTACCTGTCACAAGGGAGTGAAGTTGTCACTTTAGGCCCGGAAGTACGAAAAGACATACAGTGGGTTGCCAAATTATTAGGGACACTACTAGTTTTCTGTAATTTTCAAGTTTATATTAATTTTATGAGCAAATACTGATATAAGGTATTGTAACTTCTTCTTTATTCATTAGAGGTTTCAACTAAGACAGAAAAACTCATATTTCATAGTAACACGTAATTATTTTTTCATAAAATATGATGAACTAAAAAAATCTAATATTTGGTAATGCCGCCTTTGGCTGCAATTAAGGCTTCCAGACGTCATTAGTCATTAGATCTCATTAGTCCGCCAACGCCCAGGGGAGCAGTTTCACCCGGACTGTCTTGTAGAGAGGGTAAAACACCCTGTTAGCATCACGGTGTGGGTCTGTGATCTCAGCCAAGGGTATGGGACGTCTCTACATCTTCTAAAGGACCATGAAGCAGGACCAGAAACAGGCGAGTGCTTGAAAGTCGGCTCTTACCACAGGTGGAAAATGGTTTCCTGATGGTGAGGAATACGTGTTTACGCTCGACTTGGCACCGTGCCATAAAGCCGGAGTGTAACAGCATTTCTGGCCGCCAACAATGTGAAGGTTGTGCCCTGGCCCATTGAAAACCTTTGGGAACTCACGAAACGTGAGGTTACCAAAGAGTTATCACCACCAAGCAGCAACTGATCGAAACGCTAATAGGGTGTAGCATCAGAGCTCCATATACAGCACAATGCAAAAATTTGCATTGAGAGCATGCCCCGACGTCTGGAAGCCTTAATTGCAGTCAAAGGCGGCATTACCAAATATTAGATTTTTTTAGTTCATTATATTTTATGAAAAAATAATTACATATGACTATGAATATGTGTTTTTCTGTCTTAGTTGAAACCTCCAATAAATAAGGAAGAATTACAATACCTAACATCAATTATTTGCTTATAAAATTAATATAAACTAGAAAATTACAGAAAACTAGTAGTGTCCCTAACAATTTGGCAACCCACTGTATATCTCAGTGTTTCACTAGTTTATTTCATCAATTTGGAACTCAAAAATGGAGATATCCCAAAATCGCAAATTTTCAACTTGTTCCACTGTTGCCCTGGGGCGACGTTCTGAACACTATAGTATATGAAAGTAGTTGTTAACGAAGAAAGAAGATTGTGCGAGAACACCGAGAGATCATAATACAGGGTGACTGGTGACGTAAGGGACAACGGCTAACTGGAGATAGAGGACCTCAAACTGAATGAGGATTGGGGGTTTAAATGTCCCATAAGGCTATTAGTTTCAGAGATACAGGGTGTTTTTTGCAGAAGTGCTAAAACTTTAAACTCCCATATCTTCGTCAATATGGCAAATTTTTCGCTGATATTTGGAAGCTTGTTAATATACATATTCTCTATCAAGATCGAGAAGGAAAAATTTCCAAAATTGCAGGTCCGTATTCAAAAATTTCAATTTCCGTGTCAGGTGAGAAATATCACTCGGTATGTGAGATAAAAAAAATTGAATATGAAAATTGGAATCTGCAAAAAACACTTAGCAAAAATCTGTTTTTAGTTTGAATGGCACACATTTTTTATAGTTTTTATGATATGTTGAAAGTCGAATATTACATTTATTCATATTGAATTCAAGAAACATACTATTCCTGAAGAAAAGCACTGAATTTGAGATGCTCAAATAATTCTGACGAATTTTAAATATTCCTTCACATCTTGAAATACTTCTTTATTAATTTTTCTATCAATATTATGAGAAAAACTCAAAAAACAATACAAACAAAAAGCTTAACAGTAGCACATATGATTCATGAAAAAAATTAAATAACAAATTCTCGATATGCGAGAGCCATTCCCTTCACACACCTCATTGGCTCTTTTGAACAATTGAGGTACTTTTCATATCCACAAGATGAAAAATTAACTCTTGATAGAACAGTAACACTAGATTGCAGCTCGATAAAAGTTTGACTTTTTTCTCCGAACCCTGAACATAATAATCCATCTGGTACTTATTCTTTCAACAAATTTATTCTTCAATCAAATAATGCAATGATTCATGAAAAAAACACTGAGCAATGCTGTGACGTGCTCCCCGTCTCTACCAAACTGCGTTGCCATCGTTTACCTTCGGAAGTAGAGATCTCGGGCGCCACCTCTAGTTTTAAGTGTTGAGGACACTAGGGTACCCATAGGCGGTGTCCCATGGGGTCTGGGGAGCTACTAGCCAGAGAAGGTTATGTCCAGGGGTCAGTTTTGTTTGTACCTTACTAAATATTCCCTAACTCTGAAAAATACTCAAATATTCCTTAGGAAAGAAACACATAATTATAATAACATCTTTATTCGGTAAACGGTAAATAACGGCAGTCATCAAAATAAACCATAATATAAATACAATGTGAGGAAGAGGGTGAGCGGGCGGTGAGAAGGTTGAAGCGGGATGTAACATGCAGCATTATGTCGGCGGTGAGAGCTCTCAGAAAAATAAGCAATAGAATACATACAAGCGGTAATAAAAAGCGGTAATGATAGTCGAATGAGAGTGCAAGCGGAAAATTAATCAAGCAGTGGTAAATAACGGTACGGAAGCGAAGGTTCTAACATGAGCAAGTTCCTAACAAACAAATTCCCAAAAATGACATCCTTATTTACTGGCATACCTCGGTTCACATCCCAGGCTATATTAACCATAACAGGGTTTACGGACAGGCGGTGAAAGGAAATTAGTGCGGTCCCAGGGAAAGCATATGCGCCGTTTCAAGCTAGCATACACCCACCCTAATGCTCTGAACCACGAGGCCCATGCACGCCTTTTGAAGCTATGGCATGCACCTCGATATTCCGGAGCGGCACACGGTGGGGAGGATAAAGGGAGGCATTTGCAAGACTGCATATGGGCCGTTTCAAGCTAACATACGCGTTCTTGCACATCAGAACTCCGGATGTCATGCAGGCCGTTTCAAGCTACTACACAACCTCCGGGGGTTCGAATGATGCCAGAAGGGCACAACAAGACGGTGTATGGGCCGTTTCAAGCTAACATACAACCTCTTGCAGGTTCAGAATTTCAGGGTATCATGCAGGCCGTTTCAAGCTACTACACAACCCCCAGAAGCTCGAACGGTGTCGGAAGGGCACAACAAGACAGCGTATGTGCCGTTTCAAGCTAACATACACCCTCTTGTCGACTCAGAGTTTCAGAACTTCATGCAGGCCTTTTGAAGCTACTACACAACGTCCAGGAACTCGAGTAACACTAGAGAGGAACAATACAAGACAATATATGCGCCGTTTCAAGCTAGCATACACCATCTCGCAATCTCGGAATTCTCACAAGTCATGCAGGCCGTTTGAAGCTACTCACACCCTCTGCGAATTCGAGCGGCGGAAGGACGGGAAATACAACAGGAGAAATACATTATAAATATCAAAGCCAGCAAATAGAATTAAAACAATCATACCTAAACTGAACTTGCCCCTGCAGAACCCTCTGGTGGCACTTACTTCTGGACGGTCTGGTCGGCTAGTACTTCTGGAGTAGTGGTCAGGAAGTTATGTTTAATTCGACTGATTTATTCAGCGGAAAATCCCGCATTTTAAACCTTTCGGACACGTGTGGCCGTAACAGTTGACTCCGCCCCATGTGTGCGGTATCGAGAAATCGCGATCTAATTTGCCGTACATCTTCAGCGCGGAGATAACAATTCCCCCGATTTCCGTCAACTTCAATTGAACGAAACCAAATAATGATAGAAATATTTTGCTTCGTTACAATGCTCGAAATGAGAGCATTTGCTTCACGCATTATTGGCTTTCTTGGACTCTAATGATTTCTTTCTCTTTTGAGATGAGGATTATTCTGAGACCAAATATTATATCCGTTCAATTTGCGCAATCCAAACACAAGTGTCATCTACATTTTCTTCATTCGTGAATACTGAAGGCATTTTTCAGTAGATAAACACGACAAACAATTCCCAATAATTCACAATCAATGAATGTATGAGTATAAAAGTCATTTTTTGAAATAAGCCTACTCTGTGTAGTAGGATGTATTTTTTTTATAATGAATAATAAACCTCTTATTCTAAAAATCACGTGTTTCCCTAATATTCTCTTTGCATTAAGAAATTCATATGCTTTTCAAAAGAAGGTGAAGTTTGCTACACCTAAGTACATATTTGAGGAAAATAAGTCCTCAATTTTATACATTATTTCATTGAAGAATAAATTTTGTTGAGAACATAAGTACCTGATGGATTATTGTTCAGGCCGTTCAGGGGTTCTGAGAAGAAAGTCAAACTTTTCTCGATCTGAAATCCTGTGTTTCTGTTCTATCAAGTGTATAATTTTTCATTTTGTGGATATGAAAAGTACTTCAATTGGAGCCAGTAAGTGTGTGAGGGAAATGGCTCTCGCATATCGAGCATTTGTTTATTTGATTTTTTTATGAATCATATGTGCTACTGTTCCTCTTTTTGTATTTCTATTGTTTTTTTAATTTTTCTTATAATATTGATGAAAAAATTAAGGAAAAGGGATTTCAAGATGTGAAGGAATATTCAAAATGCATCAGGATTATTGAATCATCTCAAATTCAGTGTTTTTTCTATCAGGAATAGTATGTTTCTTGAATACAATATGAATAAATTGTAATATTCGACCTTCAACATATCATAAAAACTATAAAAAATTTGTGCCATTCAAACTAAAAACAGATTTTTACTCAGTGTTTCTTGCAGATTACAATTTTCATATTAAATTTTTTTTATCTCACATACCGAGTAATATTTCTAACCTGACACGGAAATTGAAATTTTTGAATACGGACCTGCAATTTTTGGGAATTTTTTTCTTCTCGATCTGATGGAGAATATGTATAGTAACAAGCTGCCAAATATGAGCGAAAATTTGCCATATTGACGAAGATATGGGCTTTAGCACTTTTGCAAAAAACACCCTGTATCTCTGAAACTGATAGCCTTATGGGACATTTAAACCCCCAATCCTCATTCAGTTTGAGGTCCTCTATCTCCAGTTAGCCGTTGTCCCTTACGTCACCAGTCACCGTATATAGGATAAGGTAAATGTACCAATTATCGACAGTGCCCCAATTATCGAAACTTTTTCATTCTTTTCCATATATTAAGGTTTCAGGACCAGCCATAGAATTATTTTCTTCGCAAATATGTAACTTATAGTTTTCTCAGCATATCTGAACATTATCCCGATTTTTTCCGAGTATCCTCAGTGCAAAATGTGCCCTCATTCAGTTGAGTTTCAGCCTCAACCGAGTTTACAGCCTATTTGTTACCAATTCAGTAAGAAAGCCTCCTCATCAAATCCAAGCACTCGCAAGATTCAAGTGATATAAGTTTTTTTGTACATTACACACTTTCATATGGTTTGATGATTTCAGTTTTACCATGAAATAAATTTTTCTGTTATATTTTCATTAAAAACAGGGTGTCGATAATAGGTACATCTAAAACACGACCATCCCCATTCATCGACACAAGTGTCGGTAATTGGGTAAAGTGTGGTGTATTTGAAATACTTCCTTGAGCTTATATACTTGTTTTTTTCGGAACAAAAGTAACTTTATTGTATGCGATTCAATCATTATTTATTAGGTACCAATTATCGACATAATGATTTCCTTCAAATTTTCCAAATAGAAAGTGAAATATTTCAATGTCGATAATAGGTTCAATTCTATGTCGAATAATGGTTGAATTTTTGCCGATCATAGGGCACCTCAACATAACTTTCAATGTATTTTGTGTGGAATTGGTGAGCCCTATCAACAATTTATTTTCAACATTTTGACCGAAAATGATCAAAAGTTTCAGTCCAAACCCCGAACACCAAATGATGATAAACTCTTATGATATTATTTCATTCTTTTTTTCGCTGATGTGATGACGAGTTTATTATCGATTATTGGTTTCGTTAATTTTTCAGTCTATTCCGAATAAAAAAATGTCACGGATGTGAAAACGTAATGCCTGCTCTAAGAACTTCCAAACAATTCGATGTTACCAGAAACCAGAACCACATTATGAAAGGCAGATAGGTTCTGAGACTGTCTTGAGCAAAGAGAAGGATAAACTATTGCTGGTGTAATGGATGTTTCACGTCGCGAAATGTAGATCTTTCATGACTAAAGCTACTTCGTTAAGAAAATAGGTGAAAATCCACTAAGAAACTGCCAAATTCAACGACTCTGACTTGAAATTTTTAATCTCTTCTCAATTTTCACAGAGCACTTTGAATGAGTTTAGCGTACACCAAATTTTAGAACGATAGCAATAATCATTTCAAAATATAAAGAAAAAAATTTTTTGAATTTTGATATCCGGTCTCTCGGTAACGAAGCCGTTTCGGACCCATGTTTGTATAAACTTTTCTTCTTAAAAGAAGTTGAGAAGTCCCCTTTGGCATTTGGTAACGTTATTCTGGAACACCCTGTATGTGTTATTCTATCAGATTTCATGATTTCATTAATTGAATCTATCGATCCGGTTGAATATTTATTTTTCTCTTCCATACAACTCTTTATTCTTCTTGATTTCACAGTGTCGATAATTGGTTCTCATGTGTGTCGATAATTGGTAATTTCAATTCCAGAGCTGTCGATAATTGGGACATCTGACTTTCAACTTGATTTGAAATTTTTTTAAATATCAAAACTTTCTGTTAACGATTTCGTGTTTGTTTTTTGAAGTTAAAGGTACAATGAGTGTAAAACTGGCTTTTATGTGTGAAAAAACATTTGTTGACTATCCGAAAAACTTTGTACATTCCCAAGTTTCCACTATAGTGTCGATAATTGGTACATTTACCTTAATTGACACAGATACAATGAGCCTGAAACTAAGATTTGTTTTATGCGTCTTCCTCAATTCAGTTTTCAGTTTTCGGGAAAAATTCAGACAAATGACTTTAATATTCGCTTTAATTATTTCATTTATTCTAATTAATTTTATTGTTTTCTTTCAATTCAGTATACTGTCTATTTTCTTGCTTCTAATCTCACTTTGAATCCCTTAGATGGTCTTGTCGTCAGATTCATTTCAGCTCTACGTCTTCTATACTTTTATAATCTGTTTTGACTATAAAAGGTCTTATAACTTGGATAACATCAATTTCATGATCAACATGGCGTATCCTCTACCTGCAAATAAAAATTTTTTTGATTATACAAAACTTAGAAAATATCAAAGTAAGGAAAAGTATAAATATTAACCTATACAGTTTCTTGGTCTCCGGAAAATGGTAAATATGAATATGGGTGTTTTTTAGCCCATTCCTCTGGTGAAATCTGTAAGGGTTGAATTTCAAAGGATCTTCCCAATATTTCGGACTTCTGTGTAGATGCAACATGCTCATTGAAAATACAGCATTTTTGGTATCACCAGATCATCTGAAAACGGAATATTTTCTCCAGTTTTTCAAATTTTTGTTGGAAAAGTTCATTACAACGTAATCGCACGAGGAAAGTAGATCATATAAATATAATGAGAAATTTATTTCTAGATTTGATGAAAATCATTTGATACTACATGTACAGGGCGATTCACTTATCTCGGTTACCTAATTTTTCTCGAAAGGGGATGAATATTTTTTAATTCTGTTGACGGTATTTGGTACAAGTCAATGTAGACTTGAAATGTGAGTAAAAGTCGGAGTAAAGAACTAAGACGCCAGGTGTCGCGGCGCTATCATTTTTTTCCAGAAACATACTTGTTTAATTGTGTCATTCGAAAGAATGAAGAATTCAATTTTGAATGTTTTTATTTTAAATACCAGTTTTTTCTATTTCTCATCCTCAGCGACCTGAAGCGTGTTTCATATTAATTCTACTCCATTCAATTTTTCTGTATTGTGACTGTATGCTGTGATTTAAAGACATAGATATGATTGTGTTTCTTAAAATCAAAGAGACTTTGTAACAAACTATTTCTTCATTATGATCAATTCATAGATTATATCTTTTCCTTATTTCATTATACCTAAGTTACTTTGGCCAAACTTACAATGAAAAAGGAAAATATATAATCTATGTATGCATCATCATGACCGCTATATAGAACATATATTTTGACACGTTGTATTCATTATTAAAAAAATGATTATTGTTATAAAATATAATATTTGAAGAATATAATGATTGAGAAATAGTTTGCTACAAAGTCTCATTGATTTCAAGAAACACAATCATATCTATTTCTCTAAATCAAGGGACACTGTCATAATACAGAAAAAGATAATAAGAATATAATTAACAAAACATGAAACACTCTGCAGGTAGCTGACGGTGAGAATTAGAAAAAAAAATGGTATTCAGAAGAAACATCTTTCGAATGACACAATAAAAAGTTGACATTAACTTGTACTAAATATTGGCAGCAGAATAAAAATATATTAATCCCCTTTCGGGAAAAAATAGGTTACCAACATAAGTGAATCTCCCCTGTACGTCGTTACATGTTCTCCCAACAAATCTACTCTTTATTCATTTTTTCATTGGGCGCATTCGGCAGAGGAAACTGTTACGCAACGGTTACCAAAATAAGCTTAATTCTTGACTGCTTCCAGGATCACATGTTTCTACAGGCAGCGATGCGTTCAGCCTAAAATATTGGTAACAGAGCCTAAAATATTCGTAACAGTCAAGTCACAGTTCTCTTTATAGTAGGAGAGCTGGCACGAGTTTTGGGTAGGTATTTGAGGCAAGCTGAAAACTTGTCAGATGCCTCTCCTATTATATCCCAACTCGGGATTGCAGATCTGGCTGGTGAGTAGCGGGGCTAAATCACCCCTACATTTTTAATGGCCTGGCAGGTAGAAAGCCCTACCGAAATGATCTGTCTTTTTGGGAATCTTATTTTTTAGTTATAAGTAACACTCCATTAAAATTTCAAGCTGCCTCAAAAACATTTTCTATAATTTTTTGCAAAATATTTTTGCACGCGTCTGGCAATGTTAAAACCCCGATTAAATTATTTGGCAGCTTGAAATTTAATGGAGTGTTACTTATAACTAAAAAATAAGATTCCCAAAAAGACAGATCATTTCGGTAGGGCTTTCTACCTGCCAGGCCATTAAAAATGTAGGGGTTGATTTAGCCCCGCTACTCACCAGCCAGGTCTGCAATCCCGAGTTGGGATATAATAGGAGAGTAATCTGACAAGTTTTCAGCTTGCCTCAAATACCTACCCTAAAATTCGTGCCAGCTCTCGGACTATTACTGAGTGCATCCATCGAAATATAGATCGAGGTATTGAATTACTCACCAAGTTTAATGTCATCCGCGGCAACCCTGGACGTTAGGGGTCCAATTGGGAAAATTCTGAGAGTTTCCTTGATGAACATTTCGGTGAATTTAAGTTTTGGTATATCTTCTTTGGTTGCGTATCTATCTGGACCTAATACGTCTATTGCTTCTTCGTAGAGTTTTTGCTTGAAAATGAATGAAGTAATAATAAGTTGTACAGTTTCTATGAGACGGGTAGTAAGAAACATTTTCGAGAGAAGATTGAATTTAGAATATTCCGAATAAAAAGTTTGTCTTACATTTTGAAAAGCATTCTATTTTCGAATTGCAAAACAAGAAATTTTCAAATTTGTATCTTACTAAATAGCTGAGATGATCCATTGGGACAGACTAACTGGGACACTCGGTATATTTGTTCATATAACTCACTTTTCGCACTTATTTGATGGATTCATTCTGTTTAAATTTTTGAAATCCGGCCTTATAATTCCGAAACATTAACAATGAACTAGAGAGGAAGATCTAAGCCATTTTATCAAAATCAAGACTTCCATAAAAATTTCTGAACGGAAGAATATTGTAATTGAAAAACCCCGAATGAGAAGAATTAATTAGAAATGAATCAGAGAGGAGGAGAAACTGAAGAAAAATTTAATGGAAATATTATTGATTCAAAACAACAAAATGAAAATGAACAGCAGAAAAATAGAATCATCAAGATAATTCTTTCAATAATTGATTTTGGATTATTTTCATTGTATATTCGAAGTTTTAATAAACCTACTAGACTCAATTTTTTTCTGAATCCTATCCTTTGGTAAATGTTGCAACATTATAAGGAATAGAAAATACATTTCTAAACTTTATGTTTTGTTTGTTCGATCTGCGAGCGCACTGTTTCATTTTGAATGCTACAAGTGTAGAAAGAGCAGGTGCACAAAAATTACAGACGATCTTTGTGAAAACGAAACAAGATTGACAGCTTCAGTTGTACCAACCTGATATTTGGAAATAATCCCATTGTTACAAAGCAGAACGACATTGTTATTGCAGTGGTGTCAGTACCCTGAAAAATACAGAAATCAATTAAAAAAACAAATTTGTGAATTGAGGTAGTAGCACCTACAGCGGCTATGAAAGTGTTAACTTCATCCTGTAGTTCTTTATCTGTGAAATGATTTCCATTTTCATATATTTCCAGTAGTAACTCCAGAGTTGTTTTTTTGCACCTGAAAACAAAAATAAAAACAAACGGATTCTTTTCAGAATGATCATAATTACGATTGCCAAACTCGAATTAAGCTACCCTTTTGTACTTTCGTTGGTTAACCCTTTCCACATAGTTCAGTAGTTGTTCGATATAGTTCAATAGATTGGGAATAGTTGAAACAGAAATAGTTTGCTGTTTTTTTTATGACATGCTTTTATCGAAATTATTAATATCTTAGGTATAAAAGACATTTCAATAAATATAATCAGCCAAATTGAACTAACGATTTTGGAAAAAAATTGAGCATTTCATATGATTACCCTGTTCGTTATTAGAATCAAAATAAACTATAGAAGATTGTTACCATCACCTTCTTCATCAACATAATCAGTTTCTTTTTTCTTCTGTTCAAATATTGCCCTTCTCTGTTTCACACACGACCTAAAAAGACATAATTATTGCCAATGTAGTTTCAGTATCTAGTATAAAGAACTCAAAAAACAATTTTTTTATATTTCAAGAGCCAAGAGCAACTCCGGTGCTAGTAGGGGTATATGATTTTCCGAATTAAATTGACAGTTCCCAATATGACCGCTTTCTGCATCCATGTGATGTTAGTTTCCAGTTCTTTAAGATGTTGCATGGTCCTTCGATGTACGAGGCCGTTTAACTTATTATCAGGGGCATTGTAGTTACCTGATTGAGCTTCCACATTTGTCTCATTTGCTCTGCCAGTGCCTCGTATTTTGTTATTTTTTGGGCATAGCTTTCCGCTTAGTTGTTATCTTGTGGCACAGCAAAGTCTATAATTATGGCGGTTTTCTTTCCTCTCTCCTACACGACTATGTCTGGGATATTATGTTCCACGCCTCTGTCTGTTATCACCGTGTCCCAATAGATTTTCTATTGTTCGTTTTATATAAAGGTTTGCGGTGTGTACGTGTGGTGAGGTGTGAAATGCTGAAGTAGTTTTTTTTTGAGGCACAACAGTTGATGAATTACTTTTCCCATATTATTATGGCGGTCGAGATATGTCGTGCTGCTATTGTGGAGCATCCCTAGGACAGTTCTGGATTGTTTCTTCGCCAGCAGTGGACACGTCCTTCATTTAGTGTTTTCCACCACACTGCTGCTTCAGGATGTGCTTCAAATATGTTCTGGTTAGAACAACCTGGTCTTGGAAAAGGTAGCCTTGTGTCAGGTAAGTATTCGACCCAGTATATCTACTTCCGGTTGTTGTAGGCTTTGTACAGCAATCCATTGATGTACCGGGGCTTTTCACCACTATAATTTGACCCCCCATTTAACTTTGTTACTGAAGGAGATACAAAAAAAAGTTTCGTACAAAAGTTTCACGAAATCAGCTGAAGTTATTTGACATGAGTCCAGAAACTGAAATATATACAGGGTGTCCAACATATTGATGGCAACACCTTCATTTTTTCAAATGGAACCCCTGTTATTTTTCCATATTGGTTAGCTCTTTGTCCCTGATTTCGAAAATGTAACATATGTTGGTCTATCTCTTTTATTTCTGAGAACCACAGAGTTTTGAATTTCAAGAACTACCTGCCAAGATCTGTAATCATTTTACAAAAGGCAGAGTGCGTTTACTGAAAATGCTCATTTTTGGAGTTATGGGAAGATATACAGGGTGAACAACATTGAATGCTACTATAGTTTTGCAAATGGGACACGACTGTCTCTCAATTTTCAGAGTTTCAAAGTTTTGAAATGATGATACCGAAGAAAAAATATGTGAAAAACCTACGAAAATCTTTATATACAAACAATCTACTTAAAAGTTTTATTTTAGAATGACCTAACCAACGAAAAATGATAAACTATGGTAGTATGGTAAGAATAACATCAACTGAGAAATTGCTCAAATGACCACCTTCATTCAATACACATTACAACATAGTTCATATAGTTATCTCAAGTTGTTTAGACTATTTTTGATAGCATTATTATGGCTCTGATTCAAGTCAGAAATTGAAGCTTCACAATTTGTTTCTAATCATTACAATATTATCACTATTCTTTGTGCGCTGACGGGATTAGTTCCGAATATTAAACCCATAGTTTAATATTGGTTGATTTTATATCATTAAATTATTCGTCGCTTTCATTGATTGTCATTATTGCTGAAGTAATTTTTTTCCTTCAGGAGCGGCTATAAAAACGTGTCCAATGGTGTTAAATCGGGACTATTTGGTGGCCATGAAATGGGTGCGCCATTACCAATCCAAAGATTAAATCGGCCACTTAAATATTCACGAACTTCCGAACGCTATGCCAGATGGTTATTGAAAAATTTTGAAACTCTGTGGTGCTCAGAATAAGAAAGATAGACCAACATATGTTACATATTCGAAAGCAGGGGAAAAAGAGCTAACCAAATATGAAAAATATAGAGGGTGTTTTCATTTGAAAAAATGAAAGTTGCCATCAATATATTGGCCACCCTGTATATATTTCATTTCATTTCTCTCGCCTTATATCCAAAAACCTCAGTTGATTTCGTGAAACTTTTGTACGAAACATTTTTTTGTATCTCCTTCAGTTACAAAGTTGAAAGGGGGGTCAAATTATAGTGAAAAACCCGGTACAGGTAAGTTGTTTTTACTGAAGTAATCTTTCATTTTGTTTTCTTCTTTCAGACATATTTGCTCCAGGCTACTGAGTCCACGTCCTCCTTCTTTGCGAGGTAAGTACAGCCTTTCTATTGCGGAGTTTGGATGAAGCATGCCATTTTTTGTGAATGTTGTTCGTATCCAGGGGATATTCATGGGTTTTTAGGACTAAGCAATAACAACTATTTAAAACAAAGTCGACGTTTCGTCGATATATTTCGACTTTATCAAGACTGAAAATGGAAACAGAACAATAGAAAAAGCACACAAACAATCATACAGTTACATCTTCTTACCTAGTTCTGTTAGTTGTTTAAAATATGTATAAATGGCATACAAGCAGGAAGCAACAGTATTCAAACAGTCCAAAAATTATTTCATTTAATTTAGACAAATAACATCAATAAGACCAAGCGCAAGAAAACAACAACACATGAACAATGAACTACACAATGTCGCACATCTGAAGCACAAACTATCAAACAAAATAACTACAGGTACCTCAACGGTACTTGAACTGTCTGAAAAGGGAAATCAAATGATTATACGATTGATGTAATCCTTGAGTATCACTCCTATGATTCACTGTATTGTTCAAATGAATATGAATCATTTCGCTCAAAGGGTATAGCCGGGTTTCAATGGTAAATCTGCCCCCGCTTCCTTTTCGATTCATATTGGGGGGATCGATTAGACATTGAATGAAAATAATTCAGCCAACTTTTCAGCTTTCTATCTTTAGCCATTTTTGAGATTTCTGTGAAAAACACGTTTTTCGTTTTATTTTTTTTTCTCTTTTGATATCCAAAATTTTCGAATGGTGATTTTTCTGTTGATTCTTTGCTATTAAAGGAACAGACTTATGCCCGATTGCACCGTTCGTCTAAGCAACGTTTAAGCCCTTAAGTGACGTTTATTCCATTGATGAAACGTCATTTCAGGGCTTAAACGTTGCTTAGACGAACGGGCAATCGGGCATTATAATTTTTTCATGAATTTCAGCTGAAAAATCTATTTTCAGAAAAAAAAAATAAAGTTATTGTCATTTGTTTTTCGGTGTTCTTAAAAGTGTCCACCGCCATTTTTTGACATAAAATGTCTCCGTTGGCCCTTTATACCCTGGAATTTTTTCACATTTTTAAAATTGGTGGAACATTTTGAAAAAAAATTAAAACTGTTTTAATTTTAGGATTCAAGAGATATCCATCAAATTTTGGTGCCGTTGTATTCATATTGGCTCCCTGAACAATATTAGTGAAAAAAACCATTGGCGATCTGTTTTAGTTTGGGAGATATGGGCCCCCAAAGTCCGAAAAATATTTCAACTGAAAGTCACTTTTCTCACGACAGAAACACTGAATTACCGCTTTATTAAGTTTAAAGCTTCTCTGAACATTTTAAAATGAAGATTTGATCCATTTTATTTCAGATATATTCAATAATTGTTGCAAAAACATCGAAAAAATTTGAGGGAAAGCCTGCCGTTTCTTATGGTAAGTTTGGCACTACCGCGTGTTTCAGCGAGTGCCATTAGGAAATGATAGCGGGATTTACCATAATGCATCGTGTCATATTCGCGTGAAATAATTTGCGGTAGTGCCATACTTACCATAAGAAACGGCGGGCTTTACCTCGATATTTTTCGATGTTTTTGCAATAATTATTGAATATATCTGAAATAAGATGAATCAAATCTTCATGTTAAAATGTTCAGTGAGGCTTTAAGCTCAATAAAACGGTAATTCAGTCTTTCTGTAGTGAGAAAAGTTACTTTCAGGTGAAATATTTTTCGGACTTTGGGGGCCCATATCTCCCAAACTAAAACAGATCGCCAATTGTTTTTTTCACTAATATTGTTCAGGGAGCCAATATGAATACAAAGGCACCAAAATTTTATAGATATCTGTTGAATCCTAAAATTCAAACAGTTTTAATTTTTTTTCAAAATGTTCCACCAATTTTAAAAATGTGAAAAAATTCCAGGGTATAAAGGGCCAAAGAAGACATTTCATGTCAAAAAATGGCGGTGGACACTTTTTAAGAACACCGAAAAACAAATGACAATAACTTTATTTTTTTTTCTAAAAACAGATTTTTCAGCTGAAATTCATAAAAAAATTATACGTCTATTCCTTTAATAGCAAAGAATCAACAGAAGAAATCACCATTCGAAAATTTTGGATATCACAAGAGAAAAAAAATAAAACCGAAAAAAGTGTTTTTTACAGAAATCTCGAAAATGGCCACAGATAAAAAGCTGAAAAGTTGGCTGAATTATTTTCATTCAATGCCTAATCGATCCCCTCAATATGAATCGAAAAGGCCGCGGGGGCAGATTTACCATTGAAACCCGGCTATACCCTTTCTCTTCATCCAGTTTCTCTCCCCGTCCAATACTGAAATCTGTTGGAAGTCGAATTGATGTTCTGTACTGAAAGAGTGTAAAGCCAGCGCTGTTTTAGCTTCTTTATCTCTAAATTTCTCATGGCAATCATTTTTATGTTGTCTGGCTCTATTTGAGAGCAACTGTTTCGTCTGTCCTATGTAGCACCCATCACAATCAGCGCAAGGATTTCTGTATACCACGTTAGAACGATCAAGAGCGCCAGCTCTATCTTTCAACTCTTTTCCAAGTTGAAAGATAGGGAAACAGTTGCTCTCAAATAGAGCCAGACAACATAAAAATAATTGCCATGAGAAATTTAGAGATAAAAAAGCTAAAACAGCGCTGGCTTTACACTTTTTCAGTACAGGACATCAATTCGACTTCCAACAGATTTCAGTATTGGACGGGGAGAGAAACTGGATGAAGAGAAATTTGAGCGAGATGATTTGTCTAAATTAAATGAAATAATTTTTCGACTGTTTGTATACTGTTGCTTCCTGCTTGTATGCCATTTATACATATTTTAAACAACAAACAGAACTAGGTAAGATGTAACTATGATTGTTTGTGTGCTATTTCTATTATTCTGTTTCCATTTTTAGTCTTGATAAAGTCGAAATATATCGACGAAACGTCGACTTTGTTTTGAATAGTTGTTATTACTTAGTCCTAAAAACCCATGAATATCCCCTGAATATCATTAATATGGAAGGACGTGAAATACAAATTAAAAGTTGTTCGTATCCTTTTGTCCACTCTTTCTAAGTCTGTCTTTGACCAATTGAGGATCCCATCTGTGTACGAAAAGGTAGGTTTAGCTCAGAGGTTGATGGCTGTGATTTTGTTTTTAGCTGATAATTGGGAATTGATTATTTTCTTTACCCTCCTGATGAGTTCATTTTCTGCCGCATTCTTATTTTCTTTTTGTTTAATTTCGAATGTTTGTTGTATCCCCAGATATTTGTATGTGTCATCTGTCTTCAGGCTTGCTATCTCTCGTCCATCTGCCAGTTCAATGTCTGCTGCTTTTAACATCTTACCTCTTCTTACTTCTACCTTTGCGCACTTTTCTAGGCCGAAAGACATTCTGATGTCTGAGCTGCATCCTCTCACAATTTCTAGTTCTCCTTCTAGTTGTTTTCTTCGCTAGCGTATAGCTTATAATCATCCATGAAAAAAAGATGGGTGGTTTTAGTGTGATCGTCAACTGAATAACCATATACTCCTTTCACGAAAGGTTGAGCCGTCGGTTGGCCATGGAAATTTGGCATATTCCACTGTGTATATTAAAATTTTAGGTTATGTTCTTCATTTTCTTGTCAGATTGATACGCAATGTTGTCAATATTGCATAGAGTTCGCTGATAACTAGCCAGCTCGTCGGACGAGGCCAGGTACATTCGGCAGCGTTGACTTTATTTCACTTCATGACAGTAAATACTGCCAACTTCAGATGAATAAAGAAACGCCTACTTGATCTGTTTAGCATGTTGCTGAGAGGGTTCAAGGCAAGGCAGAACAATAGCGGGCTCAGTCCATCTTCCTGAAATATTCCATTCTTTATTTTTATTTCCCTTGTCCTGTATTTGGTTTTTCGTGTTTTGACCGATTATGTTGTTCGCCATGTTGCCATTAAGGTTTTGACCAAGTTTATTACCTTTCTGTCAACTTTGTACATGTTGAGGATTTCGAGCAGCCATGAGTGCGGTACCGAATCTCAATTGTCTTCTGGTAATCGATCCAGGCCATCGATATGTTTTTCAATCTTCTTTTTGACCGTTTTGTGAGCATCTTGTGTATTACCAAAAGTTCTTTACTTCCGCGTTCCCTTTCCTCGCATTGACCCTGTTTCCATGCTATGATATTATTTGCTTCTAGGTGTATTAGTATTTTATGAGCTATGGTTGAGGTTAGTATTTTGTACGCTGAGGGCAGGCAGGTTATCGGTTTATAGTTCTTGGCCTGCTTCAGATTGCCGTTCTTCGGGATCATGAGGGTGGTGCATTGCATGAAGTACTCCGGGATGGTGTTGGGATTTCTGTGGCCTTCTTAATTAGTCGAGCTAGTGCTTGGTGGGAATTTGTGAGAGTTCTTCATTCGTTTTAGAGTTTCTTTCACATCTTCTTCGGTGATATTACTTCCGGCATCTCTCGCACATTGGCGTGCTCGCTCTTCTCCCGCTCAATCCATGCCGTCGCCGTCCTGTATTCGTTCTTATTCGCCCAGACTTCTGCTCAGTATTGTCGCATATTTTCCGGAGTTGAAGGGGTTGCCGGTTTTTCGTTTTTCTCCTCTTCTAGTTTCCGGAAGAACTGTCTTTGGTTACATGAGAATAGGTTGTTATCTTTGAATCTCTGTGTTCGGTTATGGTATCTTCTTAATCTATTTTCTAGCGCAGCTACTTTTTGTTTTAGTGTTTCCGTGTATGTTTTCAGTTGTTCTCGATGTTCTGTCTTCTTCTTTGTTTTGATTTTCAACTTGCTCGTGTATTTTTTTACCTTCTTCATCACTTTCTTGCTAGGGTTCGTGGTATGTATATTGAATACCTATTTCCATTCTCATTGTTGTTATTTTCTTCTCTATTCTCTGTTCCTATGGTGGTGTTCGTTGGTTTTGTTCTTCTTGATTTTGTCTTTCGGTTTTTGTTTTTAGTATGATGTTTGCGACAGTGGCTGCACAATAAATGGTGTGGCAGAGTTGGTCGAAGTTTGTTGTCTTATTGAACGCTTGATGAAGGGCAGTATTTACAGCCTGGATTATTTGTTTTGTGTAATTGTCTTGGCTGATTTTAGTGATTTTTGGCCTTGCATCCACCTTTATTCCCTCCCACTTCAGGCTGACTTGTTAGAATATCGTTCTTATTGCTGTTGTATGTTCATCATCTATTTCTGGTATTTGCTGTCCACTTTGATCGTGCTCATCTTCTGGTTCCGGTCGTGATGTTATTGTGCTCCGTCGGTGTAAACTTCATCTTATGTTTTGAACTGTTCTGCTTGTCAAGGCTCTTATGGCGTTGGATTTCATCGCTTCAATTTCGTCCGGCGAGAGTAGTTTTCGGGTTTTTATGTTTTTAACTTGAGCGACAAGATGTTTTCCGGTGAATATTTTTTCCGGATATGATACTGCCCAAAGATCCGCTAGTTTTTCCGAATATTTTTTGGTGTTGGTCTCTACCTCTGTAGCTTCATAATATGCACTCATTAATCTGACGTTTATTTCTCTCGTCCAGTGCTGCCTTTTTCTTATTTGGGTGGAAACGGGATTGTCTTGTGTTGATGGTATAACATTCCACGTCTCTAAGCTATTACCCTGTCGATTCCTATTAGATCTGCTTGGCCTTGTGGTACCGCAGATTGGCGCCACTCGCTCCGCTTTCGTCTGCTAGGGAATGTGTTAGTCTTCCCCCAGACGCAATCCCTACAGCGGGGGTGGTATCCGAGGCTTCCTCAACTGTGTCGAGAGCAATGTAACTTTCACCGTAAAGGGGCTGCTAACCCTCTTTACTGGGTAACTCACTTCCGCGGGGTCGTCACTCCCCGATGGCGGCGTACCACCACCCTGCGGATAAGGGTGGTATATAAATATACATGAACAATGACAGCGGAGAATAATATTAATTGATTTAAAATCAATCAATATTAAACCCACACTTCGGAACTAATCCCGTCAACGCACAGAGAACATGCATAGTGGTAATATCAAACAGAGCATCCATAGATAGCTATTTCGCCCTATTTGGAGCTCATCAGTATGGAGGAGCTCCGTCTGAAAGGCATTCTAGGTTCCCTTATTTGAAGAAATGTCGCGTAGCTCTGAGTATAACAGAACCAAAACGCCATCTCTTGGGATCCTCCATACTGATGAGCCCCAAATAGGGCGAAAAAGCTATCTATGGATGCTCTGCTTGATATTACCACTATGCATGTTCTCTGTGCGTTGACGGGATTAGTTCCGAAGTGTGGGTTTAATATTGATTGATTTTAAATCAATCAATATTATTCTCCGCTTTCATTGTTTATATTATGCCCGCGTTACTCTTAAACGCAAGAATTTCATTTATAAAATATACATGTATACATAGCAAAGAAAAGATATACCGTGTGGCCCACCACTGACGCGATGGTCTTTTTGAGGGTGCAAATGATGATATTTTGAAAATATTTTTTTGTGGTGAGTGTAGGGTAATCGAAAACACAATTTAAAATTATTGCTATATATACAGGCTGTTCCAATACAAAGATACAGACCAAAGAAACACTTTTTTAAATGTAACAACTAAAATATGACACCAAAAAAGGAAAGGCAAGCTCAAATTATGATGAGTTTCTTCAGATCACTCTGTAGATTGGATGCACCATTCACGAGATAACCGCGAAAATTTTGAAATGTGGAGTCATTTTAATAGTGATTTATGAAGGAACCAGTTACGCAAGCTATTGGCATATTTCATGACGATATCAGCCCTAAGGTGGCAAGAATTAAAGCTGAGCTAAGATAGTAGTAAATGTGAACAATCTTGTTTTGGACAGATACGTCATTGGAGTTTCATAGAAATTTTTACAAATAATCTGGAAATTAATATGGAGTTGAAATCTTTGTTGAACTATTCTGTGATTTAATCCATATTTGAATCATTTTATAACTAATATTCGAGTGTTTAATTAATATAAAGGTTACAAGTCAGTAAGTCTAGTTTTAGATGTTGTCAATCTTAAACTATATTAAAAATTTCTTTCAGTTCATTTATATCGTACGACGTACATGTATACAAAGATATGAAATGAAGTGCAGCGGTTAGAATTTCTGGAAATTTTAGGAGTTTTAACCTCTAATTCTAGAGCCCCAGTAGAAAAAGTTCTCAAAGCATGTCATATTATAATGTGTTAGAAGACAAATTAAGGGTCCAGTTTTATAGACATTTGCTCTTTGTGTTTAAAAACTATTGCCCTAGCCTAGCCATTAATACAGAACCTCATAAAATTGATGGTTCATTGATTGTGGTGAGTGATAAAGTAAAACAAAACTAATATGCACGATATGTTCTTGTGAAGGTGGAGTGAGAAGGAAATGTACAAATATCATTACAATTGTTTTAATTAAATTGATCAGGTGCATGATGTTCTAATCCATCCATGACAGAATCATGTCGAAACTCATGTTTTTCTCCTTTTCTGCTGTATGTTTCTTTATCAGGGAAAAACTTTCTAAACTTGAAGAAATATCACAAACAGAATTAAAGTGCTTATGGAATCAGCAGAAGGCTGATGTAAGAAAATTAGGGTTTGTCTGCAGAAAAAACGCCTTGCTTAAAAATCAAAATTTGTTGTGTCGTCTTATAGTATTAATCAAGAAGATATGTGGAAATATTTTATGAACTCTTTTCCAATTCTACAGTAGCCAAGTACATGTTTGTGAAATAATATGTTGAATGTGAACCTTAAAATTAAATGATCCTAAGAAGTAAAGAGAGCTTGTCGTATTCTGCTGTAATATCAAAAGTTAAAGCGACAATATGAATATTACTTTCCGATATTTATTGAAGTATCTAAGATACAAGCCTTTGTTTTACTATTAGTTCTCTTCCAAACTCGTTTTCAAGATATATTTTCATTTTGTTTTCCTGAGGAAAGAAGTGATAACTATATCCTAAAGTTTGCAATTTTTTCGCCCATAAATTGCATCGAGGCACTCAACAGTAGTCATTTCTGATCGAAATCATATTCAAGAGGATAACAATTTCAATTTTTCCTTGAATACTTCTTCTAAACAAAAGTTTAACGAGATTACGAGATTATTACACTAAATATGTTCAACGCCTTGTTTACTACTATCTTAGCTATATTTCGATTTCAACCACCAGAGTGCGTATCGCTGGTCAGCAGAAGCCATATGAAGTCATTTTAAATATTTTGATAGTGATTTATGAAAGAACCAGTTTCGCAAGCTACACAGGTGTCTCGGGAAAATGCGACGAACGGATACCATAAATCAAGGACATCTAGGAGGACTCGCAACAAGAAGGTCTTCGTTTGGGATATCCAGGGTATCACCCTGGATATCCCAGATTCAACTTATGGCTGAAATTTCAAAGTTCGATAACTCTTGAACTATTCAACCGAATTATTCCAAATTTGGAAGTTTTGTCGCCCTTTACGATTGTCATATCCCGACATTTCAGAAATGGAATATTCAGATCCGGACTTGAAAATTGCAACCTTTTTATATTTTCATGAATACCTGTAGGTGAACATTATGTTTTTCAAACAATGAAAGCGTAGAATAATATCAATTGATTTAAAATCAATCAATATTAAACCCACACTTCGGAACTAATCTCGTCAACGCACAAATAACATGCATAGTGGTAATATCAAACAGAGCATCCATAGATAGCTATTTCTCCCTATTTGGGGCTCATCAGTATGGAGGAGCTCCGTCTGAAAGGCATTCTAGGTTCCCTTACTTGAAGAAATGTCGCCTAGCTCTGAGTATAACAGAACCAAAACGCCATCTCTTGGGATCCTTACGAATACCTACCTCCGATGCATGAACTCCGAACGAAGTGCGAGATGTTTATCCGTTTTCATACAAACTGGTGGTATTCCAACTATGTGGACTTAACCTTCAGGGGTGATCAAGAAGTCATCACGAATCATTACTTCATGGGTGAAATTTCATAGTTCGATAAATCTTGATCTTATCGGCGAAGTTACTTCGAATTTTTCAGTTTTGTCACTCTTTATATTGCCTCTCTTGAAATTTTCGTCAAATTGACGGCCAACTTCTTCAACGTGTTCGAAAATGTGTTGAAATGGAAATATACCTTTTGAGCAATTCCTACACTGAAACTTTTTCCATTCAATTTGTTTTTAGAGAGAATAATATCAATTTATTTGTTGTTCTTCGTTTTATTTATTATTCAGTTTGTTGGTTGAAAGTTTTCTTCAAATAAATCAGTTTCATCAGTAAACACTCTTCCTAACGATTTGATTTTTTAATCTGAACTCTCTACTCAAACTTAGTATTCTCTTTCAGTCATAAAAATCGTAATGTTACGAAAAGGCTGATTCGATATCACAGGAAAAAGTCTTAAATTTTGTTAATCCTGTTCTGTTTTGTCAATTCAAGAAGAAATTGTGAAAGGCAGCCAGAAAGGGTGATATACTACAAAATTTGAAATAATATTTCCTGTAAGGTACAGGTTCATTGAAGGGAATGTTTATAGATCGCACTGTATAAATGTGTTAAGCGAAGATTTGAAATTTTCGTTATGAATTGTTTCTTCGTGGTCGTGGATTGAGCGCATAGTAGGCGTTTGTTTATTTATCTGAAGTATTTACTGTCATAACTTAAAGTAAAGTCAATGTTACCGAATGTACCCGGCCTCGTCCGACGAGCTTGCGAGTTATGCTCTCTATGCAATATTGACAACATTGCGTATCAATCTGACAAGAAAATAAAGAACATAACCTAAAATTTCAATATACACAGTGGAATATGTCAAATTGTCGTGTCCAACCGACGGCTCAACCTTTCGTGAACGGACTATATGTAGTTCCATAGAGTGAAAAAAACTCTGGAATTCACAGAGTGATCATAATTAATTCCTAAATGGTACAAAAACTTTCTTATTTTCAAATGGCACTCCCGGTATTTCTTCATTTCGTTAGTTATTTATTATACAAGGGAAAAAAGTATTAGATTTTAGTTCGGGGTTATGTTTGTTGAAAAACTATAGGACTCACGTACAGGAACACCTTTCAAATGTTTCAAAATGAATTGTTGCATTCAACGAGATAAAGAAATACCGGGCGTGTCCTTTGAAATGAGAATGTTCTTGACCATTATTCGTAGTAGATGTTTGAGAATACTTAATAATGATCATTCTGTACATTCCAGAGTTAATTTTTTTTCTTTAAGGGTTACTTTGATTTTGAACACCCTGTATAAATAGAAATAATTTTGAATTGTGCTGTTGATTACCTTACACGCACCACAGAAAAAGATTCTCAAAATATCATCATTTACACCCTCAAAATGTGCATCGCGTCAGTGGTGGGCCACCCGGTATGATTACAAGGAATATCTCAACAATCAGTATCTAGTTGACATCTCAAAATCGATTCGAACCACTTCGGTAATATTAGTATCTAAAACTGAGAGAAATGATTCCTGTGAAAAAAACAGATATATTCATTCTGGAATTACAACCCACTTTTTGAGTGAAACTGTTGAGTTCTTTCACAACTTTGGTGGACTCCTTTCCAATTTTACTCCTGTAGAAAATTATATTTGGATACAGAATTGCATTGAAAACCCTGGTCGTTGTTATTTCCATGAATCTGCGAAATTTAGTTTTGTGAAATTCTTTCATCCTTTTTCTCTAAAAATATTTACCTGTCCAATAATTTGCCATAAGGATTAGATGAAGTCTGTGCATCAACACGGAGACCAACAACGGACTCTGAAATAATCGTGAATTGAAAAACAGAACTATCAAATACACTCACCGGCAAAATAATCTCACTCAAAAAACATATGAAGTTTGTTAATTCATAAATACACATTATGGAAATCTCAAATTTATTCTACAACTGAAGGTGTTCTCAATGATAATTATTTTTATCAGAATTATGCATGCATATGTTATCCACTTCCAACGTTTTTCTTTAATACAGATGTTTTTTCCGGCAAAAATAAAAAAAAATGAGATCAGATTTTGAATGTATTGGCTCCATTCTGAAATCAGTTGTTCTCGATCAATTCTAGTGATCAATAGTTCTTCTTTCGTTTGATTTTCTACACTCGATCGCTATGCAACGCGAAACACGCGATTCGACCCAAGAGGAGTGTGCCCAAGCGGTAGTTTTGCGAGAAGAAGGGTGGACATACACAAGAATTGCAGAAAGGTTTGGAGTTTCCCAAACAAGTGTGTCCAGAATGTTGCAGCGATTCAGGGAGACAGGTATAAATGTCCGAAGACCACTCCAGGGCAGACCACGGGTAACAACTGCCATTCAAGAACGTTACTTGAGAGTTTCTTCGTTGAGACAACGGTTTGCAACCGCTCGCCTCCTTCAAAATCAGCTTGAGCAAACTCATGGGGTGCAAATTAGCACTCAGACAATAAGAAATCGCCTCAGAGAATATGATTTAAGGCCTCGTGTAGGGGCAAGAGGCCCAGCTTTTACTCCCGCCCATCGAAGGGCGGGTTTGGAATTTGCGAGAAAGCATATCCATTGGAAAGAGGCTGATTGGGATAAAAGTTCTCTTCACAGATAGGTCTAGATTCTGCCTCTACCATTGTGATCGACGCTTCCTTGTATACAGACGTCCATATGAAAGACATGCTGAGTGCAATTTCCTGAATACTACTGGTTTCGGGGTAGGATCGATTATGGTATGGGGTGGAATATCTTTGACTGCTCGCAGAGACCTAGTGGATGTGGATAATGAAGCTATGAATACTGATAGGTATATACGGAACATTCTTGAAGAGCATGTAGTGCCATTTGCCCCATACATTGGTAAAAATTCCATTTTTATGGACGATAATGCCAGACCCCATCGTGCGCGCATCGTTCAGAAGTACCTTGAAGAGGTCTCTCGAATTGAAAGGCCAGCAAAAAGTCCAGATCTCAATCCGATTGAGCAGGTTTGGGACAACCACAATAGAAGGCTTAGAAGTTCAGAAAATCATCCAGCTACTCTCAATGACTTAGGAATCCAACTCAGAGAAATCTGGGAAGGATTAGATCCAAGGGCGGATGTAGCTTTATTTCAGGGGGGAGGTGATAGTAATGATTCAAGATCGATAAATCAAGTTCAAAACTTAAACTTGAAAAATCTGTAATCAAAATATTTAGGAGGCATAATATAATAAGAAAAAATAGTAGTTAAGTAATATTAGTAAAAAAAACAAATGAAAATATGTGCACCACGTTTCGTAACTTTTTTTCAGGTTTTCGATATTCATGGGGGTAATTACCCCCATTAAACCCCCCCATCCCCGCCGTAAATCCGCCCTTGATTAGATCAGAACATTTTAAGATACCTCATTTTGAGTACCTATGAACCGTCGTTGCGACACTGTAATGAACGCAAGGGGTGGAAATACCAAGAATTAAATCACTTATCAGCATTCCAGTATTTTGAAAATTGTTCATTTCTCTTCTTTCACATAAGATTCAGTGAAATCCTGAATTTTTCTTCCATTTAATGTGTCTTGTTTCATTCAAAACCTTTCCGAGAGAACATAAAAAATAAGTTATAAAGTCAATGTAGAGTTAAGATTCATTATAATTGAGATTTTCAGAATGTGCGTAAATTTTTTTGCGCAGTGTATGTTATTTCCAGTCCGATTCGATTTAAGGTATGTACATCCTCAATCAAACACAAGTTTTGAATTTCACAAAAACTCAGCGTTATTCATTTTATACAGTGTGAAACAAAATAACGGGTTATCCATTTCGCGGTTTCAAAAGTATACGGCTGGAATTCGATATCTGTCAAACGAAGTTTTTTAAAAAATTTTTTTTTGTTTAGTTGAAAGTCTGACATTTATGAAAATGGATCGCTTGACTATCGCACAACGCATGAAAATTGTAAAAACCTAATACAAAAATGGCGATTCTGCCACAGCCACATATCGTGCTTTAAGAGCAGATTTTGGTTTACATAATCGTCCAACTACGCAAGCAATTGGTAAAATTGTGAAGAAATTTGAAGAGACTGGATTGGTTACAGATATTGTAAGCCCTGTGCATCATCGTTTTGCTCGTACCACTGAAAATATCGCTACTGTAAGTGAAACTATTGCCGAAGACCCGAATCTGTCGATTCCTCGTCATTCTCAGGAATTAGGACTGTCTTACGGCACATTATGGCGTATTTTGCATTAAGATCTACACCTACACCCAAATAAAATCCAGCTCACACAACAACTGAAGCCAGCCGACCATTCACATCAACATCGTGGATACGTCGAATGGGTGCTTGAACAACCGGCCACCAAGATCATGCGATTTGACACTGCTTGACTTTTTTTTGTGGGGCTACGCGAAAGACCGTGTTTATGCAGATAAACCTTCAACTCTTGAGTAGTTAAAAACCAATATTCGTCAAGTTATGGCTGAGATACCGCCCAATATGTGTCAAAAAGTGTTCGAAAATTACCTCAAAAGAATCGATGCTTGCAACAATTCGGGTGGTTGTCATTTAAATGATGTAGTGTTTCACACAAATGTCAACGTTCAAACTTCATAATAAAAAAATATCATGATAAAAAATATTTTTTATGTGTTTTATTTACGTTTACTTTTGAAACCGCAAAATGGATAACCCTGTATGTTTTTTCCCTAACTTTAGAACCTCTCATGGTATGTTCCAGTTGTTCCACCGTGTGATTTCTTATTTAATCATCAAGACACATTTTCTCTTGACAATTTAATTCACCATTCATAAAAATATCTCAATTCTTATTGAAGATACATGGTTTTCAGAGGAAAGAGCAACATTTAACTCCACAATTTCGCTATGGCTATGAAAGTATTTTCACATATTTAACCTCAAATCCGAACGTTATGGAAATAAACTGAAAACTGAGTGAAACCTAAAACGATTGAAGTTTTAGCGCGACATGTTGTTCGGTATGCACTGTTTATTTGAGAGTATTTATTCCGAATAAGCATTTCCACTATTGTTTTTCTGTCCCGTTGTCATAAGCATACCTTCGAGTTTGTAGATTCTGGATTCATAGTAATGTTTCATTTGCTAATGCATTGTTCAGGCAATGTTATTTCCTTTTTAAGAATGCTGTATTCATAACCCTCTGAATAAATCAATCGATAGAGTTATAAGTTTTTCTGTTTAGATTAAGAGGCTTCTTTCAAGGTGAACAGCTTGTAAAATTGGTGAAATCCCCTTCAGAATGAATGAAAAACACACACGCGTTAGCTAAAGCGGAAGTATTTATTTACAATAATTCCCTCCCACGGTTTTCCAGAAGGTTACACTTTGTCAATTTTATGACCCTACCCCGTATACTGACACACAACAATACTCGTATACGGTATAACGTAACAAGCTATTGTTATTTTTTAGGGTGGTTATTGGTTAGCAATAAACCATTTGTTTTGCATTTTATTCATTCAGAATTTTTCAAGGAAATCCTCATCAAACTAATTTCCGTAATTGCAGACGGTACAAGAAATTATTCATTCAATGATTAAACGCTTTCAAATCAAATTCGAAAAAAAATGCAATAGTTCCAAAGTTCTATATTCCATCATTCGACTGAATTCAGGCAAATTTCCTCTCTGTTTGCAATGTCACATTTTTATTACCCCTTGGCCGACGCACGTTCGTAAGTTCGTAATAGTTCGTATTCAATGAAATGTGCAAACAAGGAGCAATAAATCGAATGCAGATTTCAGAACAGGCCCAGGATTCGTTTGAAAATGAAATGCCGAAGAATGGAAATACCTTCCATTTTTTAAGTACCTATCACATAAACTAGAATATCAATAAAGTTTATTTTAGTATTCTTCATCCTTCCATGTAGTCTAATAATTAGGCCCACTAGATGAACATTCTGCAATTAAAAAATTCGAATGAATTCGAATATTCTGATAAATTCGAATATTTGAATAGAGCAGGAAACGAATATTCGAATTGATTCATCCCGAAAATTCCGAACCCTAGTTGATATCCAAGAATTCATTTGGCCTGCTCTAAGCCCAGATATGAACCCAATTGGGCATGTTTGGATGCTCTTGGGAGGAAAATTCGATCTCGCGTACCAACTCCGAACTGCATCTGTTATCTGCGTCTGGGAGGAAAACACGTTATGTTTTTGACTTAGTTTTCAGTTTACTCTCATTAGGTCAGAATTTTAGGTTGTATTTGTTGAAGTACCGTTGTAGCCTTAGCGAAATTCAATGTTTTACTGTAAACCCTGCATCCTTAACGAAAATTGAGCTTTTGTTATGAAAGAGGGATAAAATTATCAAGAGATGATGTGTCTTAATGAAATATGAAATCACACGATGGAACAACTGGAACACACCATGAGTGGTACTAAAGTTATGGTAAAAAACAGATTTCGTTTTACCCTGTATAAAATGACGTACGCCGAGTTTTCTTCAAATTCAAAACTGGTGATTGATTGAGGCTGAACATACCTACAATCGAAAAAAATTCAATCAAATCGAACTTGAAATAACATATTCATGAATTAACAAACTTCATCGATTTTTTGAGCGGATCTATTATTTTGCCGGTCAGTGTATGTTTAAGAAAATTATAATAATTAAAAATATAATACAGGGCGTCCTGGGAAGAATGCGACAAAAGGATACCATGAATCAAGTACATGAGGGAGGACTCTCATCAAGAGGTTTTAATCATTTGAGGGCCTTCGTTTGGAATATACAGGGTGATATTCATCTGATGGCTGAAATTTCAAGGTTGAATAACTGTTGAACTATTGGACCGAATGATTTCAAATTTGCAAGTTTCGTCACCCTTTACGATTGCCATCTTTCAAAATTTCAGAAATTGAAGAAATCAAATCCGGACTAGAAAAATCTTGGACTTTTCTATTTTCATGAATATTGGAACACTCTGTACGTGAACATTATCAATGAGAAGAATTCGAAATCTCTGCTTGGCACATTCATACGGAGAATAATATTAATCGATTTAAAATCAACCAATATTAAACCCACACTTCGGAACTAATCCCGTCAACGAACAAAGAACATGCTTAGTGGTAATATCAAACAGAGCATCCATAGATAGCTATTTCGCCCTATTTGGGGCTCATCAGTATGGAGGAGCTCCGTTTGAAAGGCATTCTAGGTTCCCTTACTTGAAGAAATGTCGCCTAGCTCTGAGTATAACAGAACCAAAACACCATCTTTTGGGATCCTTACGAACACCTACCTCCGATGCATGAACTCTGAACAATGTGCAAGATGTTTATCCATTTTCATACAAACTAGTGGAAGACCAACTTTGTGGACTTAACTTTCAGTCGATGAAGTGGAAACGCTCGTGTCTTCGTCGTAAACCATACGTCTGATGTTTGGTAATTCGAATTCGTGATCCTTGGAGGGGGATATATTAGACGTCATTTGCAGCGAATTACGTCACGCGAAGCATTGTCCGAATTTAAATCTATTGGATAGTGTCCTCCTGTATATTTTCTGGTCAGAACAAAACATTTTTTTTTGTCAAGCGGAATTTGAAAAACATGTTCATCGTTACACTGAATCCACGTTTCGAATATTAATATTTTGGGATGCATGGAGTTGATCTTGAAGCATAATAATTTACATTTGCAAATTGATTTTTGTATTTATTGCATAACACATATAAAAAATAAACCAGAAACCGCATTCGAGCGACGAGAGCCGAGGGCCGGTTATTCGTTCTAGGACAAATAGGGAAAAACCAAGGACTGAACCATGAACCAATGATAACCGCAGTTATTATTGGTTATCTGCTTGAAATTGATTTATAACATCAACGTTGCACAATTAATTATTCAAAAGAACTGAAGTGATATTAACGCTTGATGAATTTATAATAAATATAATATTACCGCATATTGTATCCAATGTGCAACTTGCCATCAGGGTTGCAATGTCAATATCAGGCTGACCAACTTTCTTATCGAGAATATCAATCAAAATATCAGTTTTCTCTTGAAAAATCGGAATGAATGAATTGAGTACTCTCGGCTGGAAAGTTGGATTGATAAGTTTACGATGTTTTTTCCATATATCCACTGAAAACAGAAAAAATTAATTCGAAAATATCAGTCAAAGTATAGAATAATTTACAACGGAAAACAAATCAGAATTGATTTTAACCTATTATTCTTTATTGATACCTACGTCCAACCAAGATCGAATTCTGCTTGAAATTTTTAAATTACAGAAATTTAAACGGAACAAAGGCACACTATTCCTGTGAAAGGAAAACAAAAGAGAAGTTCTTTGTCATCTTCGACACAATTTAATCTTAAGATTTATGAAACTGAGCTGTCTAAACACGAATCATTAGTCTCAAACCCCACGTTTCTACATTTTCATAGCTTCACTGTTATATGTGAGCTACATAAAAAAAATTGAAGAAGCAGCCAAAGAGGCTGAATGGTAAGTTTTTTAACAGGTGCTATTTTTAACGATGCAAAAATCCGAATATGAGTTACTTATCAACCCAGATGAAAAAACGTATGCCAGATCACGTAAAACGATTGATATAGTCGTTTAACCTAAAACTGATTACAATAAAGAAGATTAAATATGAATAACGCAAGTGGGAATATCATTATCTTACCTTTAGCACTAAGAAGACCCTCACCCGTGTATGGTTTGGTGAAGTCATACTGTGGACCTTTGCCAAAACAGCTGCTATTTGTCAGGACAATCTCTAAATGTTCTGGTTTGCTAACACCAACTACAAGAGTATCACCCATCCATCCTCTAAAGACCTCCGGACTTGTTTGAAAGTAATAAAGCATTTTTTGTACACACTCTGCAAATGGGCATAAGTGTGATCTTCCAAATCCAAAACTCAAAAAGAAGAAGTCTAAGATAATGGGATAGTTGCGTGTTGTCTTTCGGGTTGAGGCAATAGAAAAAGACACGCCTTTAACATCGAAAAACACTTTATTGTTCCTCAGAATGTTCTCCATGAAAAACTATAGGTACGGGTACACTTCTGTGTGCGTTTGAAGCTCAGAGTGAGAAATAATTTATTTCTTATTCTGAGGTTTGAAGCATGTTTACAACTCGGATTCAGATATCAGTAGTAGAATGAAATTTCAAGAAAGCCCTGAGGAGGTGCTTTTCAGCGCTCGTTCACAGGTGGAGCAATGAAGCTATTACCTCAAAAGTTTGTATAGCACTTGAGATTGATACTAAATATACAGGGTGGCTATTTTCAAAGTGGCCAAACTTCAAGGGGGGATTATACACGTGATTTGCAACAAAAACACTTTTATACATATGGTTATAATTAAACATTTCTTGACTTCACGAAATATTTGGAGTTTTTTCACTTAAATGATCATTATTCAGTTTTCCCCGTAGTCTCATCCAATCTGACTATATTTATTTATTTATTTATTTATTTATTCAGAAATGATACAGAGTTGAGGCAAAGCCTATAAAACTCAAAATTAATACATATACGTTCTACATAAAATCAAAATGTGACAAATCATAAAAAAAAATTGAGAAATTTCCACTATCACGAGTGTCACCGACGAACGCTACGGCATAAACGGTCATAATTGTTTTTGAAAGCGTTGACAGACTGTGAGTTCACAACTGTCGACGGCAAACTATTCCACGAACTAAAAACCCGGTTGGAGATGAAGTTTGCCTCTGCGTCGATCTAAAATTTTCCTTGGACAGCTTGTATGCGTGACCACGTAGACGACCATCGGAGTTTAAAGTGTAAAGGCTGCTTAGGTCAGCTCCAAAGAGATTGTGGAGAGCACGGTAGGTTGTGATCAGGTCGCCTCGAATCCTCCTGTCAGCAAACGACGGCAAGTTCATGAGAGATAGCCTCTCTTCATAGCTTGGTCGCAAAATCCCATATGGCAGACGCGACGCTCGACGCTGGACACCCTCCAACAAAGCCAAATCTCTATTCAGTACTGGACACCATACAGGGCCAGCAAACTCCAAGATGGGGCGGATATATGTCTTGAACAGGACAGCACATGTTGAGGGCTCACATCCGTTGAAGGCCTTCTGTATCATGAACAGAGATCTTTTAGCCTTATTTACAATGGAAAGTATATGATCTGACCAGCTGAGATTCTCGTTTATAATCACACCGAGATCAGAATGACTACTACAGGTGCTGATGGGGACATCATTCAGATAGTACTGATGACGGGGATTGTGGGAACCAAGGTGTAACACAGCACATTTCTCCTGATTGAGGGGCAGTTGCCACTCTCGGCACCAATTGGTCAGCGCCTCCAGGTCCTCCTGAAGTTCGACAGCGGCTGTAACAGGGTTTCCGAACAATTTCGTGTCATCAGCGAATTGGGAGCACTCTGATTTGAGAATCTTGGGCAAATCAGATATGAAAAGGAGAAAAAGAAGCGGCCCTAATACAGACCCTTGAGGAACTCCGCTTAAAACTTGCCTCGGTGAAGACAAAGATTTACCAACCCGAACTCGGAAAACCCTGTCAGTGAGAAATGCCTCTATCCAACGAAGTAGACGGCCACGAATTCCCAGATGCTTTACCTTATGAAGGAGAAGCTTATGAGGTACGCGGTCGAAGGCTCGTGAGAAATCTAGATAGATAACGTCGACTGGGTGGGACTTATCTAGGGACTTAGACCAGGAATTGATACAGTCGAGAAGGTTGGTAGTGACAGAGCGACCTGGTAGAAAACCGTGTTGACTGTCTGGTAAAAGGCGGTTTTCAACAGCGAAGTGGAGGACCCTCTCATGGATGATCTTCTCGCACACCTTGGATATGATCGGAACCAAACTGATGGGGCGGTAGTTGGCAGCATTACTCTTGTCTCCTTTTTTGAATATAGGCGTCACCGTTGCACTTCGCCAAGTTGAGGGCAAGCGAGAAGTCTCAAACGATCGTGTGAACAATAGGGAGAGAGGGTATGAAAGGGATTTAGCACATTCTTTCAGAAGTTTGGCAGAGAAACCATCAGGACCCGGAGAGGAGTTGACATCTAGGGCAGAGAGGTGTGCTTCGACGACAGAAGGAATAAAACTTATTTCCGTGATCTCCGAAGAATTGTATGGACCAATGGGTTCAGGTAGACTGGTAAATCCACTGGTGAAGGAGGAGGCAAAACAATCCGCCAGTACATTAGCAGATTCTTCGGAGCCGGAAGACGGTTGACTGTTCGAATTTGTAACTAGTGGGATGTCGACTTTAGAATTGAGGGTGGATCGAACATATTTGAAAAACTTTTTTCTGTCCTTGGAATGAATTAACTTGGATTCGTAGAGCTTTTTAGCATTTCTCATGAAAGAAGAAAGAAAATTGGAGAATCTCCGATGATCGCTGTAGTCTTCCACCCGTTTTCGGCGCTGGAAACGCCGCCATATTGTCTTCTTATGGTGTATTAACTTCAGAATGTGTCGATCAATCCAAGGTTTGGATGGAACTTGGATGATTTCCCGTTCATGCGAGCACTCATCCACCAAATTCTGGAGGATTGATGAGAATGAGGTCCAGCCTTCTTCGACATCACATGTGGGCGTTATATGTGTGCTCCAGTTGATCTCACCAAGTTTGCGATTGAGCAGTTGATAGTCGGTAACCTTCACAGTTTTGGTTAATTTTCTAATTGTTGGGAAATGCAAATGAAGAGAAGCCATCAGGATGATGTGATCGGACTTTCCCAATGGTGGACATTGTTCGATTTTGGAAACAAGATCGGCATCGTTTGTCAGAATAAGATCTAAAAGAGAAGGATTTTGCGTACCACGAAAGCGTGTGGGGAAATCGATCAATTGGAACAAATTGTTTTCATGGATGGTGTTAATGTAAACATTGGATGGCGAATTGTGCGTTATGGGTGCAAAAGGCCATTGAACATCGGGCATATTGAAGTCACCTGCTATAACTAGGTTGCGCTTGGAATTGGAAAGTTCACCAAGGTGAGCTGCCATTGCTTGGTCAGATTGGCAGGGACGTGGTCTATAGATACAACCGATGGTGAAAACGCAAGATCTGCCCTTTGAAAGATCAATAAATAGATTATCAATTCCTGGTGAATTAAGATCCGAAATCGTCAGAGTAAAAGAGTCGGCAACCTCTCTTAAAACGTAAGCGCAAACACCACCGTGACCGACGGTAGACGTGCTATCGTGTCTAAAAATATCGTAACCAGGGATTGAAACAAGTGTGTCCGGAATACCAGGGTGTAGCCAGGTTTCCGAGATCAGGATGAAGGTAGGATGATTAATGCTGACAAATGCCAGCAGCTCATGAAACTTGGACAACAAAGATTGAGCGTTGGTATAAAAATTGTCCACTCGTGAAAGTTTTTCAGTTTTTCGAACTCGCATCACTAGATATGTTGGTAATTGTGGGTTTACCAGAGACGTACTTTATGTCTATGTTAGACTCTCCCTCTTTAATTCTGCGCTTTAGTTCAATACGCAAATCATTTAGCTCCCTGATCTGCATTGGTGACTTATCGTCAGTGATGTTGAATTTTTGCCACTCGGATACACCAGCCAGAGCTCTTTTATTCTTGAGTATCTTTGATACAACGAGAGGGTTATTGAAAGAGACCTTGATGATTCTCGGTCGACTATTATCGGATTTGCCCAGTCTAGACACAGAAATGCGTTGGGAATTAGCGTTCGGACTTATATAATCAAGAACCTGAGAAACAACATTTTCGTCGCTTTCAGCACTTGCTTCGGGAATACCACGAACCAAGATGTTGTGGGATCTACGCAGACGTTCAAGCATCTCTGCAGGTTCGACAGGTGGAACAACAGAACCCTCAGCAAAAGAGGCCGACTTTGAAGATGTTATCTCGGATATTTTGGAACAAGCAGAATCTACAGCAAGCTTGAGGTCTTTGTGTATTTCGGCTAAGTGACTTATCTCCGAAGTGCAGGTTTCGATTTGGGAGTCATGTTTGGTTATTGATTGAGCATGTCTATCAAGAATGCCCTCGTGGCGTTTAATGTCCGACGAGTGTCTCTCTAAAATGGTCTTGCACTCCGACAGGTCGGTTTGAAGAACCAATTGGGTAGCCTTTATTGAGGAAATATCATTTGCTATCTCGCTTAGTTTCGCCATAAGTAAGGCGAACTGGTCGTCGCCGGGTGTAAATGAAGTTTGCGATCTGACCGTTGGGGTTGATGTACCAGAGGAAACCGATCCACTACGGAGTGAGCGGCCCTCCCTCCGGCAATAGTTACAAAGCCAACCATCACCCAATGAGTTCAACTCGCTGGGTTGTAAATTGAGGCAACTAATATGGAAAGCGCTCTTACATTTGAAACAACTAGTAAACTTAGTTGAAGTTGTCTGTTTTGAGCAAACGTGACACTTGCTCATCTTCACCGCTAACCTTTCCCCTTTATTTATAATTCAAAACGAAACAAAGGAAGTGGATAGGGATAATCACAAACTTCACTCTCCTGGGCCGATAAGAGAGGCTTATAACAGATTAGGAAGGCCACGGAGGGGGGAAGGTAAACAAAATGTTGTAGGATTAGGTAGTTTTATGGATTGAAATAATTAAATATCTGATCTCCTATAAAATTACGTAGCAATGCGGAAAAGATTGCAATATCTTCCATACACCCACCTCCAAGTTATTACATGTACTGAGAAGCGAGAGAGCGGTGGCAACTGCAACTCGGAAACGGTGGGAGAACCAGCGAACAAGAGGTGAAGGTGGGGAGCTCGACGTAGTCGCCGCGCGCACCAACGTAAACAAAGCAAGAACCAGAGAAAAAAAACAACAAGGAAAACACCGAAACTAGTGAGTTCTATCGGGAAAAAGTTATACGAATTTCTCACCCTGGACAGGCCAATCTATACACTGCAAATCTGGCAGAAAAATTATTGGTTATTCACAAAGAAGTCGTTTATGACGAGCCACTCGCACATACGTGTCAACACTTTGATCTATGAAAAAAGTCTTCCAAGTATATTCGAAAAAGGCAAAAAATTTGCTTCAAGATGAGGGAGTATGTGTTCAGAAAATACTCTCATTGCGGGCGTGGTAAGGAGACGAATATAACGATTATGAAGTTAACAAAATTATTACTATTTTTCCGAAGTTTTTTTCTATGAAATATCAATAATTATGCACACGTTTTTTTTTCAGTAGAAAATACCTCATTCAGTGGATTTATTTTGTTTTCGAATGAGCCATCAACTTTTGTGCTAGCTTCTCAACAATGAAAAAGTCTGAAAATTCCGAACCTAAATTTGCACTAGTTTGATGCTCTTCGTGATTGAATCTTAATGTTGAATTATGAAAATCATCGATTCATCTGTTATCTGTAGATGCTGAGACCAGACTTACATTTTGTATGTGGTACCAGAATAATTCAGGAGAGAGGGGAGCCATAGGATATTATGGACTGATGAGGTCACTTTCACAAAATCAGGTGTGATTAATTTACGAAATAACCCTGTATTGCAGTGATTATATAACTCATGTGTTTGAAAACCAATCAAATCCACGAATTTTACGTAGTTACTGCGTATTGATAAGTGAATATACCCCTTGACGACGTGATATAATCGTTTGGTGTTTCACCTCCTGCCATATTGTAATCATTTCCATAGTAACGGGCAAGTTCAATGAAATGTCAGTTAATTCTTCAAAATGCAGCGCTTTGGTTTCGTTTCATGTGGTGAAATTGATCAAGAAATTGAAAATGCAACACCAGAAAATACCACAAAAACACATAAATATGTTTGGAAGCAGTTTACGGTGTTTTGTGAACATCGAAATACAAACTTTCTGCTGATATTTCTAATGAAAAAGTAGCAGATATTCTGAAGGATTGGGCGTTCAATATGAAACGTGCAGACGGAAAGGAATATAAAGAGAGTACAGTGAAAACCATTTGGAATATTTCTGCTAAACTTTTACAGAAAAAGTTTCATGAAGAGTTCGAAAGAGAAATAAATCCATTTAAAGATGTATTTCGAGAACGCAAGAAAGGCTCGTGCAGCAAAGAGAAAGAAATTACAAGCAATTCCGACAGAAAAAAAGAGAGCTCAGCCGCTCTTAACGAGAAAGAAATAACCAGAATTATATTAAGTTTTGATGAAAATACACAGATGGTTTGCAGAAAAAATTTTGTCAAATTTGTGCTGTGGAATTGGCATGGCGTGGGTAATGAAGCAGCCTTTTGCTTAACCGACTATTTCAAAAAGGAATTCGACAATTATGGTCAATCTACGGGACGTATCGAATACAATCCAATATTCTCTAAAACATCACAAGGTGGAGAACAACGCACAACTGATTCAAAATGGTTGGCTCCGAATAAAGAGTTTCCTAATAAGTGCCCAGTACGTCTCTTGGAAAAACTGTTGAGCAAAAAGAACGCCAAATATCACAACCAATCGCCGTTTTTTAACACCTAATATCGATTGGCAGAAAACAGGGAAATGGTTCAAAAATTGCCCTATTGGTTTGAATACATTGAGTAAATGGACACGTACAGCAGCTGAAAGTATCGGAATAGATACGAAAAAAAGGAAAATTACGAATCATTCAAATCGTTCCTCTGCTGTGAGTATCTTGTCGCACTCTGGAGCAAACTTGCAATAAATTACCAAAATAACAGGCCACTCATCATCTGAATCTCTGAAACCATATTTGAAACTTACTGCAGAACACCATAGAAAAATTATTGAAAAAATGAGAAACATTCCTAATCCATCCACCTCAAGCGTCACCAACAGTACCAACACCAACACTACAAATAACAACAATACATCAAATATGTATTATAATAATTGTACTTGTTAAGAATTGAGTGGACTGTATATTTTTTGCTGGTTCGGAGGCAGAATTTAGAATAAAACAACTTAAAGAACCATCAATAAATAAGGAAAATTCCTACCTTGAGATGTTGGGGCTGTTGCTTGGAAAACTCGAAATTCTCCGCAATCCAACTGCCAGAGGAAGGGAGTCCTGCGGAGAGATCCTTGTGCAGAGAGGGGCCCAAATCTCCTATCTGAATGGGTTTATTGATAGTTCTTTCTTTAGCTTCTTTCTCGAGAAGCGGAATAAAAACAGCGAACTTCACTATCAGAAGCACTAAAGTTCGTAAAATACTCGGAACTGAGTAATTGAAAAGGAAACGGCAGAAAATAACTTTGAAAAATTACGCAATAATTAATTAAGAAATTCGGTCGCAATCTATATTATTCTGATTCTTTTTCATTCCGTTCAACACATGCCGCGATATTGAGAAGAATTCAAATATCGTGTATATCACGACATCTGCTGACACATCAAACAAATTATAAAAATGAAAATATGAAATTTGAAGAAATCTAGTTTCGGCGTTAACATACCGCCCACCAAATTTATAATTATAAATTGGTGGGCGGTATGTTAACGCCGAAAATAGATTTCTTCAAATTTCATATTTTCATTTTTATAATTTGTTTGATGTGTCAGCAGATGTCGTGATATACACGATATTTGAATTCTTCTCAATATCGCGACATGTGTTGAACGGAATGAAAAAGAATCAGAATAATATAGATTGCGACCGAATTTCTTAATTAATTATTGCGTTTTGTCTATCATGGAGTTTTTATGAACCAATGAGTTATACAATGAAATGAATTCTACCCAGTTATCTATTTTACCATCGAATGAGGGAAGTGCAATAGTCGGAAGCATCTGTGGTACTGGTGTAGTGCTAGGGGTGGTATCAGGTGTGGTCAAAACTGCATTTTGTTTCGCTAAATTACATTGTATGCTATGAATGGAGGCTAGTATCTCCTCAAAGGAAGCTTGAACTTGAGAGATCTCGATTTTATCCTTCTGAGGCATATTCTCGTTGAGTGCCTCTATTTCATTTTGAACTTCTTCAAATTTATCAGAATATTTAATAAGTTGATTGACAAGTAGTTAACGTTAGCAAGATTATCAGAAGAATATGTTTTGCACTTATTGAAAATAGATGTAACGGTCGCGAAAATATTATCTCTATGAGACAAAAGTTTACTCTGAACTTTCATCAGTTCAGGATCAATCGATTCCGGTTTAGCTTTGAAGTCATTTTGTAAATGAACTGAAATTTCCTAAAATTCAAGGAAAAAAAGTTAAATCTGGCAACGTCGAATGAAAGATTTCCCTTTCAAAAGGAAATTATTCATACACCGGCAACGTCGCACAGGAATTCAAAATGAAGGATGCTAGGTACAAAAAATCGAAGTTGAATTTGAATATTCTAAATTACAAAATTGGCACGATAGGACCATGTTAAGAATTGAGTGGACTGTATATTTTTTGCTGTTCGGAGGCAGAATTTAGAATAAAACAACTTAAAGAACCATCAATAAATAAGGAAAATTCCTACCTTGAGATGTTGGGGCTGTTGCTTGGAAAACTCGAAATTCTCCGCAATCCAACTGGCCAGAGGAAGGGAGTCCTGCGGAGAGATCCTTGTGCAGAGAGGGGCCCAAATCTCCTATCTGAAGGGGTTTATTGATAGTTCTTTCTTTAGCTTCTTTCTCGAGAAGCGGAATAAAAACAGCGAAACTTCACTATCAGAAGCACTAAAGTTCGTAAAATACTCGGAAACTGAGTAATTTGAAAAGGAAACGGCAGAAAAATAACTTTGAAAAAATTACGCAAAATTAATTAAGAAATTCGGTCGCAATCTATATTATTCTGATTCTTTTTCATTCCGTTCAACACATGTCGCGATATTGAGAAGAATTCAAATATCGTGTATATCACGACATCTGCTGACACATCAAACAAATTATAAAAATGAAAATATGAAATTTGAAGAAATCTATTTTCGGCGTTAACAGTACTTTCAATATTAATATTAATCAATAAAAACAATAATTAGAATATTATTCGTTATATAATCTTAACGAATACCACTCGAGCATAAACAATATTTTACGATTATTCACCTCTTCACTCGACGTATTTCGCGAAACACCACTCGGCTGCGCTCTCGTGGTGTTTCGCAAAATACGTCTCGTGACTCGGTGAATAATCGAATATTGTCTATGCTCTTGTGATATTATAAGTGATAATACCCTCATGCTTATCCTTTCGAACGTGAGTTAAGTATAATTGTAAAGTTTGCAAGTCATGAGAAGAGAACTTTTGGTCAAGTTTTACTTACCGAGCATTTTAATTCTGAAAATTTCATTAGATAGCAAACTTGACAGACATCAAATGCACCTGTCTAACAGATAGAATGTCTGGTTTCGAATGGACGGCTGCCCAGCACATAATAGTCGTAATGTCAAGATCTGTTGAATGGATATATTGGGATATAATCTTAGACAAAGGATATAATGGTTTGGAAGATACGGTCATATGGCTACCAAGAACCCCGAATTAACGCCTCTAGATTTTCACGTCTAGAATTCTTTGATTACTTTGAATTATGAAGTATATCTAATTCGCTTTCAGACTCGAAGAAACTCATCGACAGAATAAAAAAGTGTTGTGCAGAAATGCGTCAGAAACATTAAGAACTTTCCAGAGTTGTAGATGTATTGAAGAAGGAGGTTCATTTTTTCGTTATTATTTATAGATTCACAATGACAATTTCATAAAATCACTTTGTTATTCGGTCTCGAAGTGCTTCAAAAAAGAGCAAATTTATGTTCGACATTTTTAAACTTTTTTGTTGTAATCATGTTAGGCATGATATTATGGAGGAGTTTGAGGAGCTAGCACAAAAGTTGATATGTTAATGTTGTAGATTATTCAAAGCAACTTGATATACATATTGAATGAAATGCACCTGTCTAACAAATGAAATGAAATGTCAGGTCTCGAATGAATGGCTGCCCAGCACATTATAGTCGTAATGTCGAAATCTATTTTATGAATATACAGGGTGCGGCAGAGAGGACGGACGGTTTCTAAAAAGTCATAAAACAGTTGATTTTTACTCAAAAACAAATTTATTAATGCAATAAGGTTCACAAGGAAATAGCATTTGAGACAGTCAAGTGTAGAAAAAATCTCAGGCATGTGGTGGCCGAAATCGTTGATGCAGTGCTGTTACCGTGAACTCAGAGCGCTACATAGAAATGATAACTAACTTCTTTGTGCCTGAATTAAGACGGCGTGGCGTCGTGTTCCAACCCGACGTGTATGGTTCCGGCAGGATGGGGTGACCTCCCAAATAGCCAGAGCAACAATGGACGTTATTCGCCCTCTCTTTTCTGGTCGCCTCATTTCCAGATTTGGAGATATTCATTGGCCTCCTCGGTCCCCAGATTTATCCACATGCGATTTTTTCTTGTGGACACCTCAAGGCTAGAGTATACGGACACAAGCACCGAACTCTAGATGAATGAAGGAAGCATTTCTCGTGGAAGTCGCCTAAGTTGAAGGAGCAATGTTGGAGAGAGTCTATGCGAACTTCCAAGAACGCCTCTAGCACTGCATCAACGATTCCGGCCACCACATGCCTGAGGTTATTTTCCACACTTGACTGTCTCAAATGCTATTTTCTTGTGAACCTTATTGCATCTATAAATTTGGTTTTGAGTAGAAATAAACTCTTTTATGACTTTTTGAAAACCGTCCGTCCTCTCTGCCGCACCCTGTATTACTATACAACGGATTGGTCAGATGACCACCGAGGAGACTAGTTCTGAAGCGTTTGGATTTTTATGTCTAGAATACTTTGAAAGAGAAAGTATATCTAATTCGCTTTCAGACTCGGAAGATTCTCATAGACATAATAAAATTGTATTGCGTAGAAATGCTTCGGAAACGCTATGAACTGTGCAGAGTTGTACATTCAGTACGAAAACGATGTGGCAAATGTATTGAAGGAGGTTCATTTTTTCGTTATTATTTTGATTCAAGATTAATGTTTTTCATAACATAACATCAAAATTCGATCACGGAAGAGCTTCAACATAGAGCAAATTTAGGTTTCTGTTGTTATGTTAGCTATGATATTGTGGGGGAATTTGAGGAGCTACCACAAAAGTTGATATGTCGTTCGAATGTACAGGGTGGGCATATTTCGATGTTCTAGCACTACAACTTTCAAACCAGAGGAGATGGACAAAATCTGATACCCCCCCTCTATCCATTTTCAGAGAAACTAACAAAAGTATTATTCATTTTTGGCTATCTTCTTTTGTTTTTGAGTTATAAGCGAAAATTGAAAGAGTGGCGATATCGAAAAATATTTATTCTTCACTAATACTGATGATAGAGCTCTGAAATTATATATTATAAAGGCACCTTTTTGCGTAGAATCCAGTGGCGTCTTCGTCATTTTTGACCATTTTCAATTACGAAGCTAAGACCCGAACTTATGTTTTTTTCAAATGGAAACACTAAATTTTTGTGCCATTTTCTGAAAGCTTGATTTTTTCTGATTTCAAGAACATGTAACATTGTATGGTTTGTATCGATATCAGTATAGAAAATGAATGGTCAGAAACCTATTTTCATTTGAGTCTCAATTTTTTCTATGATTTCAACTGTTGATGAGCATAGAAAAATGGCTTTCTATAAAGAGCAGTCTCTTTAGGTAAATCTCATTATTTCTATGCTTTCTACAAAATTTCAACATGGATATATTTCATAAACTCTTATATCTCAAAAAACAAAAAGATTCACATGATCCTCTGTTTCAATCGCTATCCTTAGTTCTAAAGAGATGGGTGTAGGAGAATATTTTCATTGCTCTCCAGACTTAATACGCACAAGTGCCAGTCTATTTGAAATGCGGTATGAAATACCGCATATAGATATGATTAAAGTCATCAATTCAATTAGAAAAGCAACAAACGAAAAATATTTTTCAATACCTTCAAGTTTCACAGAAGATGCTCGAATGGTTGACCATCCGCAGCAATGCAGTCTTTTCCTTTTCTAGATACTTCTTGAGTCGTCTGAATATTGACTTGTTCAGTTGAATTTTCTCTGGAAAACTATTCATTATTCTTCGAGCTTGAAGAAATTGATGCTGAATTTTTCTGTGCTCATGAACAGTTGAAACCATAGAAAATATTGAGACTTAGATGAAAATAGGTTTTTGACCATTTCAGTAGGTACACATATTGATACAAACCATACAATGTTATATATTTTTGAAATAAGAAAAAATTAAGCTTTCAGAAAATGCCACAAAAATTTTGTGTTTCCTTTTAAAAAACATATTTTTGGGTCATAGTTTCGTTATTAGAAATGGTGCAAAAAAGAAAAGCGAGCCACTGGATTCTGCTCAAAAAAGTGCCTGTTCAATGTTTTAATTTCAGAGCTTTATTATCAGTATCAGCAGAGATATGGATTTTTTTTGATATCGCCACTTTTCCCATTTTTGCTTCTAACTCGAAAACAAAAGAAGGTAGCCAAAAGTGAATACTAATTTTGTTAGTTTCTCGGAAAAAGAGATCAAGAAGTGGGTATCAGATTTGGTCTATCTTCTCTGGTCTTAGTTGTAGTGCTAAAACATCGAATTATGCCCACCCTGTAGATTGAATGAGTTAATTTTTGCTGAAAAACAAGGTGTACATAATTATTGATATTTCATAGAAAAAACCATTGAAAATTGAGACTGATTTTAGACGAATTCTGGCGAGCTGTTTCATGTAACTATCTAACATCACGTGATGATTTGACAGAAAAAACGTGTATTAACTGTCAACTATGTAACAATGGTAAGCTGTGGTAAGCTGTAGTTACATCGCCAAAATTCGACTTTTGTTAACTTCAGAATCGTGATATTGATCGCCTTACCACGCCCGCATTAAGAGTTTTTTTCTGAACACGGATCCTCTTATCTTGTAGCAAATTTATTGCCCTTTCCAGATATGTGTTCGGATTTGATGAGATAACAAGGGAAACTGAATAATGATCATTTAAGAGAAAAAATTCGGAAGATTTCGTGAAATCGAGATATGTTGAATCGAAGAATAACTGTCAACATTTCGACCATGTCATGACATTTTTGGTTCCAAACCACCCGTAAAATCGTTCTTTGAAGTATATTCACTTTGAAAGAGGACATCCTGTATAAATGCAAAATTTCAGCACGATCGTATAATGTTCTGGAAATTATCCAAAACTGAAATATCTAAAAACTTGAGAATTCAAAAAATTGAATTCTATGTTTCTGATGATGCGATCCCCTTGGAATTTTGCACGAACATTCAGTATATTAATCTCAATACAAGAAATAAATTTCACTCAAATCGGATACCTTGTTATGGAACTATAGAGATTCTCATTTTCAATATTGTAATTGAATTTTCTATGGTTCAGATACTGCGATCTTCTTGAAATTATGTAGGAACCTTCAGTAAATCAATTTCCATTCACAAAATGAATGTCACTCGAATCAGATGTCTTCTTATGGAAATATGAAGTTTCTTCTTTCCAATATTCCAGTTGACTTTTCTATGGTTTTATTCAAACTATGGTCACAAAATTTTGCATCAGGCTTACTATGAGCATCTTGAAATATGTCCGGATAATTTTATTTCGATTGTTTCCGTTTTGTCTGAGATATTGAGGAACGAAAATTTTGAATGGTCATATTTTATGGAACACGATATCGCTTATTAACAAACGTAAGCGAGGCATTCGGGAACTGAACTCACCCTGCAAATTTCAAGTCATGACGATCTTTCGATATCGGTTGCGCATTGCATCGACTGTTTCCAGAACAACAAGTGATTATAGACTACCCTTAGAAATCTTGTCTTGGAGCGAACTCCAGACTCGGTTGAATTCACCAAATAATCGATAAGCACTGGTCTTTGATGGAACATCATCGAGTTAAGTTACCTTGCGGCTGAGTTAATCCACTTCGAAATTTGGAAGAAACTAATCGTATGAGCCTGGATGAATCTTTCAAGTTACTGTAAACAACACAAATAGCACTGGTATTTCAAAACGTTTCAAATAAGCATAATCTCAAAATTATCAAACTTAACTATGAAGCTGTTCGATGCCTGATTCCAATATTTATAGGGTTGTGTGATACCGAAATATAAGAGGCAACTCTGGTATGAATACATTTACGAAGTGATACAAACACCTACCGTCAATTGTTTTTCCAAAAAGGTCTCCAGTAATGCTGAAAGGGCCAGTATTGGCTTTGGGAATTTTCGCAATTTTCTTGAAAAAAAGTCGTCTGTCCCAAAAAAACTTTATGACTAAAATACAGAACGTCAAGATTAAGAGTGGTAGAAACATGGGTAGGTTGCCATTTTGTTTTCCATCAATCTTGTCTCCCATTATGCCTACTGCAATAAAAAATAAAAATAATTTACATAGTCAGAGCCGGAACTAGGATTCTAGCGCCTGTGGCAAACTTTCAAAATGCGCCCTTGAAGAAATTCATTTTTCAATGAATATGTACATGTTTGTCATAATTGACATTTATTGATTATATTTTGAAGAAATTTTTTATTCACAATAATTTTATACATAGAAAAAAATACAAAAAAAGAAAAAAAATCTCATTCTTGGTCAGTTTTTTGCTCATTACTCGGAAACTATCAACTGTTCGTTATAAAAATTTCCATACAAAATGAAAGTACATAAAATTTCCTACAGATAGTACTACCACAGCTTGTTCTGCGACAACCTGTTCTGGCTTAAATTCTAGTTGAAAATGAGGTATTTTTTATGACTCAATAAATGAAAAAAAATTAAATTCTATGGTTCTGATGATGCAATCCTCTCGAAATTTTGCATGAACATTCAGTATATCAGCCTCGATTTATAAAAGAAATTTCATTCGAATCGGATATCTTGTTTTTGAAATGTAAAGATTCTTTTTTTCAATATTTCAATTAAATTTTCTATGGTTCTGTTTACACTATGGTCACATAATTTTGCATAATGCTTATTATGAGCATCTTGCATTTGGCCGCAACATTTCATTTCGATTGGTTTCGTTTTGTCTGAGGTTTTGAGGAACAATTCAATTCAATTGGAATATTGAAAATAACAATCTTTATATTTTCAAAACAAGATATCCGATTCGAGTTAATTTTTTTGTGAATCGAGACTGATATACTGAATGTTCATTCAAAATTTCAAGAGGATCGCATCATCCGAACCATAGAATTTAATTTTTTTCCATATATTGAGTCATAAAAATACCTCATTTTAAACTTTAATTTGAGCCAGAACAGGTTGTCGTAGAACAAGCTGTGGTAGTACTATTTGTAGGAAATTTTATATACTTTTATTTTGTATGGAAAGGTTTTTCACGAAAAGTTGATAGTTTCCGAGTAATGAGCAAAAAGCTGACCAAGAATGAGATTTAAAATTTTTTGTTTGTTTTTTTTCCTTGTTCCGTCACGAAATTTTGTTAGCAAACCTCAGATTCGGATTCAGCACCCCAAAAAACGTAGAAATTGAAGATATCAAACTACCTCAAAACTTTTTCGCTGAGGGTTCTTTTAAGCACAAATATACTTCCTATATTTCTTAAAAGGTAATGAACAAAAACTCAATCAACAAAATGAATAGAAAACGATAAAAAAATTGTTATTTTACATTTTGCGCCCCTAGGACGTATGCGCCCGTGGCAAATGCTTCCCTCGCCACGCCCACGGTCCGGCTCTGTACATAGTGAATACTTAACAGTCATAACTATCAATGACCAGAGTAGATGCAGAATCTCAGATCGATCGGAATAATATTTTGGAAATTATTCAAAAACTAAAATATGTAAAAACTTCACAATTAAAAAAAAATAAATTCTAAGGTTCTGATGATTCGATCCTTTTGAAATTTTGCATGAACATTCATTGTTACAATCTCAATATTAATAATGATCTACAAAATAAAAAGTCATCTGATTTAAAGTGAAAACTTAATAAAACAGGTGAGAGATGTACATAATCTGAACACTAGAAATGTTAAAATTAACGTGGAAGAATATATTATTCTATAAACTTGAAAGCAATGAAACTTACTCGTTGAAATTCAACTCAAGACTAGGTAACTGTTTATTTTAAACGTTCACAGAAAAGAAAACTATATAACATAGAATATTACATAGGTGGCGTTCGCAGTAATATACCAAGGTATATAAATGTTGATTTACTACCAACACCCTCACTAAATCAAATTTATATCAAATATCCCTAATTCATTTTGTTAGGGTTTCGCATATATTTTGGTTTGTGAATTTCGGAGCGAATAGACCAATGTCGAAGTATTTTGTTTGTTTTCCCTTGTTTGCACCACAATGTGTAATGCTGGCAACACCGCAATTTCGAGGGAAGAGATATTTCCCCGAAGATCAAGAAGAAGAGATTTTCGCATCGTCGTCGACGGTAGATTTTCGTTGCATTTTGGTCGTTCACATTCGGTGAGGTTTTATGGTCGAAAGTGAAAGAAAGGTGAGTCAGATTATCGTTCTGGTGTTACTTTTTGATCATTTGATTTGTTATTGTTGTTTGAATTTCATACAGTCCACTTGCTTTTTTGTCGCGCTTAAACATTGGTCCATTCGGCGCCTGATTCGTTTTTGAGAAAAATTGATTTTCATTTCATTATATTTTGTCAAATTCATTCGATTTCGATCAGTTTATTTTCAAAAATCGTTTGAAAGTTAAACTCGATAACGTTCATATCAGATAAAGTGACTACAGCTGCATATGTGCATACATCTTCGAACGGACGAAAAAACGTTCATATTTCGTTTTCACGATAAGAGTTCCATCGTTTATCTTGAATATTGGAATAAATCATCGGCATTTGTTTCAGCGTTGTTGCCAAATTTTGTTTACTTAATTTGCATTTTCCTGTTTCGGAAAATTATTCAGGATGCCATCTGACGCGTCTGCGCTGGCTGTTCCTTATGCCAATCGTAAGACCGCTTCCAATCGTATTTCAGAAATCCTCGAGGTAGCGCAGAATGCTCAGGGCGATCCCGCTTTGATTTCGGAGCTGAAAATGCGAATGAATAGGTTAGAGTCAATTTATAAACAATTCGAAGCTAACCATTTCAAGATTGTTAATGCGAGGGCAAATGAGGGTGAAGAAGTTCTTCAAACACAGGAAGATATTCGTTCTTTAGTAGATAAACAATATTTCACTGCTAAATCTATCTTTTATAATTTGGTTGAAAAGGTAAATCGAAACAGTGAAACGGAGACTGCTCCACCTACAGCATCGCACGTTAGATTACCCAAGATTTCACTACCCACTTTTGGAGGTGTTTTGAAAGAATGGCCTAATTTTCGTGATTTGTTCGTATCTTTGGTTGATAAAAATTTGTCGTTGAGCAACATTGAAAAATTTCAGTACCTTTTGAGTAGTACATCCAATGATGCTCTGGAAATAGTTAAAGGAATAACTTTGTCAGGGGACAATTATCCGATCGCTTTCGGTAGTTTACTTAAGCGTTATAATAACAAGAGGCTTTTAGCAGTTTCGTATTGGAACGAAATTTTTCGTTTTCCAAAATTAGAAAAGGAGAATGTTACTTCATTGAGGAAATTGTTGAATGTATTTTCTGAAAATTTATCCGCTTTGGACAATTTGGATTTTCCGGTTGATTCGTGGGATTTTCCATTGTTTAATATACTTTTGGATAAAATCGATTTCAAAACAAGAACTAAATTTGAATTAGATCACAGTAAGGTAGAATTACCTCAATATACCGACTTAATAGCATTTTTGTCATATCATTGTAAAGCCTTAGAGGCAGTCGAATCATCGAATAGTAAGTTTCAAGTTCAGAGGAATAATTCTTCGGCTTGTGCTCCTAAAGTTGTTAGAAATAATAGTTCGCGGGTTTCATTCTTAACTGATGCAAATTCTGTTGAAAAATTAACATGTGTTTTTTGTAAATCATCGAACCACGTGAACCTGAATTGCTCTATTTTTCAGAATCGCTCTCCATATGATAGATTTTTGTTAGCTAAAAATCATCAGTTGTGTTTAAAATGTTTGCAATCTTCTCATCGTTGTAATAGTTGTCCGAGTAAATCGTCATGCGGACGTTGTGGAAGTACTAGACATCATTCATTTCTACATTTTGAGCGAGTTGAGCGATCATTGGAAAATAAACCGAGCACTTCAGCTTCAGGTTCTCTGATTCATAAAAATAATTCGGATAGTTCTGAGGCTATAGTGGATAATAAGTCTCAAACTAGTTTAAATCAGGCAGTTTCTCTGCAAATTTCTCCTATTAAATCGTCAGAATCGTTTGTTTTGCTTTCGACAGCAGAAATTTTGGTAAAAGACGCATTTGGTAATAAACAAAAAATTCGTGCATTGCTTGATAGTGGAAGTCAGGCTAGTTTCATAACATCAAAATGTTTGAATAAGTTAGGTTTGAGATATTCTCCCTTGACAACTTCGATTCATGGAATTGGTAGCTCTCCCGTTGTACCCAAGGGATCTTCAACTTGTACGATTAGTTCATGTTATGACACCGAGCAAGAATTAAAAGTTGATGTCTTTGTTTTACCAAAAATATGTTCGGATATGCCAAATTTCAAGATAACTTCGTTTAATTGGCCTCATATAACTTCTCTGAAATTGGCTGATCCCAGGTTTCATAGTTTGCGTTCGATTGATATGCTCATTTCTGCGGATATCTTTGCTCAGATATTGGTTCCAGGTAAAGTTGAAAATAATATTGGAGAACCTATAGCTATCAATACATTGTTCGGTTGGGTTTTGACTGGGCGAATCGGTTCAGAAAAATCTTTTGCTGATAGTGCTGGTTTAACATCATTTTTGGTTTCATGTCCAACTGAAGTCAGGTACCTGAACATAATGTAATTTCTGAAGATGATCAGCTCTGCGAAGATATCTTCTCGAAAACTACAACTCGGGATGTTGATGGTCGATATATAGTTGATTTGCCTTTTATTTCGAATTTGGAACCATCTTTTCAAGATTCTCGGGAGATAGCTATCGAAAGATTTTTCAACTTGGAATGTCGGTTAAGCAAGGATGATGTTTTGAAAATTCAGTATGATGACTTCATGCGTGATTATTTGAATTCGGGACATATGACCATTGCTCCAAATTTGACGGATTATTCTAAATCCTATTATTTGCCACATCACTGCGTTATAAAACCTGACTCATTGACAACTAAATTGAGAGTAGTCTTTGATGCATCTCAAAAATGCACATCGGGGTTTTCACTTAATGATTCGTTGTACGTCGGCCCCAAATTACAAACTGATTTGGTGGGTCTTTTGGCTCGTTTCAGAACACATCGTATTGCTTTTACTGCTGACATTAAGCAGATGTTTCGACAAATTATAGTTTCGCCTAAGTTTCGAGATTATCAGCGTATTTTTTGGCGTTTCTCTAGTGATGAACCACTTTTAGAATATACGTTGAATACGGTTACATTCGGAGTAACATGTTCGCCGTTTCTTGCAAATAGAGTAATCAAACAGCTCGCCATTGATGAGGGTTGTAACTTTCCGTTAGTCATTTCAATTTTAAATGATGATATTTATATCGATGATGTTCTGTCGGGAAGTGATTCTTTAGATGATGCTCGTGTAATTATCGAACAATTGATTTGTGCTTTTGGAAAAGCCGGTTTCCCTCTGAGGAAATGGGCTTCAAATTGTTCTGAATTACTTAGTTTTCTGCCAGATGAATTTAAACAGATTCCTCTTGGTTTGGACGACAGTTCTGTTGTTAAAGTCTTGGGTTTGAAATGGAATCCTACTAAAGACGTATTTTGTTATACCGTGAATGTTTCATCTAAAGAATGCACTAAACGCACTATTTTATCGGAGTTAGCGAGAATATTTGATCCTTTAGGCTTTCTCGCACCTATTACATTTTTCGCTAAATATTTGAACCAAATTTTATGGAGTTTGGGATTGGATTGGGATGACGTTCCTCCAGAGAATATCGTTTCTCGATGGAATCAATATAGATCAGAACTCGAGTCTCTTTCAGATCTTGAAATTCCTAGATTTTTGGAAATTCCTCGATCCAAATCTTGTGAATTGCACGGATTTTGTGACGCGAGTGAACGAGGTTATGCTGGTGTTGCGTACTTGAGAATGATGATTTCGGAATTCGAATACAAGTCGATATTAGTTCTGGCAAAGACAAAAGTTGCTCCCTCAAAAAAGGTATCGATACCAAGATTGGAGTTATGTGCCGCCGTGTTGTTAAGTAACATGTTAAGTTATATAAAATCGGTATTTGTTTCCAATTTCACTATAACTCGCACATTTGCCTGGTCAGATTCAAATGTTGCATTATGTTGGATCAAGTCTCCACCAAGTAGATGGAAGACTTTCGTCGCCAATAGAGTAGCTTCTATTCAAGAAAAGGTTAGTCCAAGTTGCTGGCATCATATTAATGGTTGTGAAAATCCAGCAGACGTCGGATCTAGAGGTTGTCTACCCTCTGAGCTTTTAGATAATTCGTTATGGTGGGCGGGGCCCCCTTTTCTTAGAAGTGTTTTTTCTGTTTCTAATGAAATTGCAGAAAATTTCTCTGATGAGGAGATAATATCGGAAACGAAACTTTATAGTTTCAATGTTCATGTTGAAGATGGAGTAGTTTCGTCTTTGTTAGAAAAATATTCGTCTTTAAGTAAAATACAGTCTATTATGGCCTATCTTTATAGATTCATGAATAATATTCGGAAAGATAAACATAAGATGAGTGGTATTCTTACTGCCATAGAATTGAATACGGCTTTAATGATCGTTGTTAGAAACGTTCAGAGTACTTATTGTTTTTGCGGAGGAAATAAAGCGGTTAAAACAAGGTTTACCTCTTTCGAAACCTCTACGCAAATTGATGCCGTTTCTATGCGATTTCGGTTTGCTCAGAGTAGGCGGTCGTATTATTAATAGTAGATTATCTTATGATAAAAAATTTCCGATTTTGCTACCCAGAAAACATAGATTGACGGAATTAATAATCGAAAGTTTTCAGCGCAAGTATTTGCATCCCGGTCTACGTACACTGCAGTATTTGCTCTCGCAACAGTATTGGATTCTGTCACCTAGAAGGGCAATTCGCAGTATTATTTCAAAATGCTTCAAATGTTTCAGGACGAATCCTAAAACTTTTCAGCCGTTGATGGGAGATTTGCCTCCCTTTCGTATATCCCAGGCTAAACCGTTTTCGTGCGTGGGTATCGACTTTGGTGGTCCGTTCACCATCAAAAGTAGCGGATTGCGATCTGCTAAAATGCAGAAATCGTATCTTTGTCTGTTTGTTTGTTGTGCTACAAAGGCATTGCATTTAGAATTGGCTTCGGATCTAAGTACTGCCTGTTTTCTGGCCGCCTTTCGTCGTTTTATTGGAAGGCGCGGTCGAGTATCACACATTCACACGGATGGTGGTACTAACTTTGTAGGGGCAGCAAATTATTTGAAGAACATCTTGAGGGATGTTGCGGAATACGAAAAATTGGAATGGTCGTTTAATCCTCCCGCCACACCACATTTCGGTGGTCTTGCTGAGAGCGGTATCAAGTCGGTCAAAACACATTTGTATCGTGTAATAGGAGAACAAATTCTCACTTTCGAAGAATTGAACACATTATTAGTTCAAATCGAAGCTGTGCTCAATTCGCGCCCTCTGACAGAACAAAGTTCAGATCCCAATGATTTTTCGGTTTTGACTCCAGGTCATTTCTTGACCTTGGAACCGTTATCGGCTTTGCCGGACCCTGATTTAACTTCGTTGAATTTCAATCATCTCGATAGGTGGCAATTATTGACTCGATTGCACCAAGATTTTTGGAAGCGATGGCACCTTGAATACTTGCATTCTTTAAATCAACGATTGAAATGGACAAGCGACGGTGTTGGGATAGATGTCGGTGATTTAGTTCTGATAAAGGATGAAAATCTTCCCCCATTAAAGTGGAAGATTGGTAGAATCACGGAATTATATCCCGGCAGGGATGGAGTTGTTCGAGTGGCTTCGGTGAAAACACCTGATAGTCAGTTCAAACGTGGACTTACTAAATTATGTCCACTACCAAAATCAAATTAATTTTTTTGAATTTTTTCATGTATACATGGAGGTTCGAGTATATATGCACTTGTTTATTTTATTTTGCTTGAATCAGGCTGTACATTGATTTTTTTTTCGGGTTCTGTTTTTAAAAAATATCTTGATATTTTGGTGAGCGGAATGTTAGGGTTTCGCATATATTTTGGTTTGTGAATTTCGGAGCGAATAGACCAATGTCGAAGTATTTTTTTGTTTTCCCTTGTTTGCACCACAATGTGTAATGCTGGCAACACCGCAATTTCGAGGGAAGAGATATTTCCCCGAAGATCAAGAAGAAGAGATTTTCGCATCGTCGTCGACGGTAGATTTTCGTTGCATTTTGGTCGTTCACATTCGGTGAGGTTTTATGGTCGAAAGTGAAAGAAAGGTGAGTCAGATTATCGTTCTGGTGTTACTTTTGATCATTTGATTTGTTATTGTTGTTTGAATTTCATACAGTCCACTTGCTTTTTTGTCGCGCTTAAACACATTTAAAAAATTGTAATATTTAGCAGAACTCAAACCTTTTGTTAGTATGTTTGCTAGCATATCGTTACTCGATAAATATACAACTGTTACAATATTCTTATTTATCGTTTCCCTAATAAAATGGTATCTGATGTCAATGAGCTTTGTCCTTTTATGAAATGTTGGGTTTATACATAATAGTCCGAGAGCTGGCACGAATTTTAGGTAGGTATTTGAGGCAAGCTGAAAACTTGTCAGATTACTCTCCTATTATATCCCAACTCGGGATTGCAGACCTGGCTGGTGAGTAGCGGGGCTAAATCAACCTCCACATTTTTAATGGCCTGGCAGGTAGAAAGCCCTATTGAAATGATCTTTCTTTTGGGAATCTTATTTTTAGTTATAAGTAACACTCCATTAAAATTTCAAGCTGCCAAATAATTTAATCGGGGTTTTAACATTGCCAGACGCGTGCAAAAATATTTTGCAAAAAATTATAAAAATGTTTTTGAGGCAGCTTGAAATTTTAATGGAGTGTTACTTATAACTAAAAAATAAGATTCCCAAAAGACAGATCCTTTCGGTAGGGCTTTCTACCTGCCAGGCCATTAAAAATGTAGGGGTTGATTTAGCCCCGCTACTCACCAGCCAGATCTGCAATCCCGAGTGGGGATATAATAGGAGAGGTATCTGACAAGTTTTCAGCTTGCCTCAAATATCTACCCAAAAATTCGTGCCAGCTCTCCTACTATAACTTCTGTGCACTCTGATTATCGTTGTACAATGAAATATATTCAAAAAATCCTGTTAATTCTCCAAGTAAATTTACAAATAAATGGCTTCTTTAGAAGCTTCAGAGAGTGCTATGTACTCCGCTTCAGTACTCGAAAGAGATACCGAGCATTGTTTTTTACTCTCCCAGGACACAATAGCACCAGAGATTTTGAAACAATAGCCACTATATGACTTTCGTCAATAACATTTGCTGCCCAATCGGCATCTGCAAAACCCTCTAAACGTATTACCTATAAGGTAACGCAGTACCCGCTTGGCACATTTCCAGTGTATCTCATCAAAGCCATCATTAAATTGACTTAGCTAACCAACACTAAACGAAATATCAGGCCTTGTTAGCACCGCTAAATAAATCAAACTGCATATCAATTGCTGGCAAGAAAGGTTTGAACTTTCTCTTTGACCTTTTTCTGACTTTAAATTAGATTCAATAGTAGTGCCAACAGGCTTACAATCTTGCATATTAAACTTCATTAGAAGTGATTCAATATATTGCTCTTGGTCCATGCTAATTTGCCCTTTTTTCTTATTTACATTAATTCTTACACCAAGAAATTGTTGAATTTCGCCCAAATCTTTAATTTTAAATTTGGAATTGAGTTCATTTTTTTAACTGTTTCCTCTTCAGAATTAGAAAAAATGAAAAAATCATCAACATTTAGGGCAATTATGACCATTAAGCTATTAACCTTTTTAATAAAAAGACAGGGCTCAAAATTTGATCTCTTGAAACCTAACATCACAAGAATTTCCTCAACCTTCACATACCAGACCCGTTATGACTGTTTCAGGCCGTAAATAGCCTTTTTGAACGTAAGTACTTTGTTCTTATTCTCAGTTTCACAGAAACCGTCAGGCTGAACCATGTTAACTGTTTCAGACAAAGTGCTATTTAGGAAAGCAGTCGGTACATCTAGATGAGTGATTCTCAATGTTAAATTTACAGACAAAGCAATTAATAATCTGAGGCTTGAATGTCTAACAACAGGTGAAAAGGTTTCATCAGAGTCCAAGCCTCTCTTTTGAGTGAAACCTTTTGCCACTAAACGAGTCCAGATAATGCGATTTTCCTGAAATTTTGCATGAGCGTGAAGTATATGGATATTTATTCACAAAATAAATTTCACTCGAATAGGATATCTTGTTATGGAAATATGAAATCTCTTCTTTTCAATATTGCAATTGAATTTTCTACGGTTCTGTTTACACTATAGCCGCAAAAATATGTAACACATGTACGATTTGGCTGGTTAACGAACAAAACCCCGGTATTTAGGAACTTGAAAATCTCGAAACTCTAGGACAAACTCTTCGAAAGTTATCGGGCTAAACGGCCGGCCATACGGGCGGACGGACGGACGACCCCACTGACAGAATTAAATATGACCACGAATTTACAACATGAAGACAACGAACAGTTGTAGATAAAATTTTAATAGGGAAAGGATACTTATAACTATAGTCCGTTCACAAAAGGTTGAGCCGTCGGTTGGCCATGATAGTTTGACATGTGTATATTAAAATTTTAGGTTATGATGTTCATTTTCTTGTCAGATTGATACGCAATGTTGTCAATATTGCATAGAGTTGTCTGATAACTCGTAAGCTCGTCGGACGAGGCTGGGTATATTCGGCAACATTGAATTTATTTTACGTTATGATAGCAAATACTGCCAACTTCAGATAAATAAAGAAACGCCTACTATGTGCTCAACCTTTCGTGAACGGAGTATACGTCTGTTTCTATTCTCACAGGAGTCAAATATGTTCACCAACATCAGGATGAATTCCTTAAAAACTCGGACTACCACAGTTATAATACACGAGAGAAACAGAAATTCAATGTCCCGCACTAGAGCATAGGGAGGACACAACAAGTTCCAAGTTAACGCACATTATGGAAATCTCAATTTATTCTACAACTGAAGGTGTTCTCAATGATAATTATTTTCATCGGAATTGCATGCATATGTTATCCACTTTCAACGTTTTTCTTCCATACAGATGTGTTTTTTCCCAGCAGAAATAAAAAAAGATGAGATTATCAGATTTTGAATGTGTTGGCTCCATTCTGAAATCAGTTGTTCTCGATCAATTCTAGTGTTTTTCTTTCGTTTGATTTTCTACACTCGATCGCTTCGCAACGCGAAAAACGCAATTTGACCCAAGAGGAATATGCCCAAACGGTAGTTTTGCGAGAAGAAGGGTGGGCATACACAAGAATTGCAGAAATATTTGGCGTTTCCCATACAAGTGTGTCCAGAATGTTGCAGTAATTCAGGGACACAGGTATGAATGTCCGATGACCAGGACAGGGTAGACCACGAGTAACAACTGCCATATAAGAACGTTACTTGAGACAACGGCTTGCAACCGCTCGCCTCCTTCAAAATCAGCTTGAGCAAACTCATGGGGTGCAAATTAGCACTCAGACAATAAGAAATCGCCTCAGAGAATATGTATTAAGGCCTCGTGTAGCCGCAAGAGGCCCAGCTCTTACCCCAGCCCATCGAAGGGCGCGTTTGGATTTTGCGAGAGAGCATATCCTTTGGGAAAAGGCTGATTGGGAAAGAGTTCCCCTCACAAATGAATCTATATTCTGCCTCTACCATTGTGATCGAAGTTCTCTTGTATACAGACGTCCACATGAAAGATATGCTCAGTGCAATTTCCTGTATACAACTGGTTTCGGGGGAGGATAGATTATGGTATGGGGTGGAATATCTTTGACTGCTAGCACAGACCTAGTGGTCGTTGATAATGGAGCTATAAATGCTGATAGGTACGTAAGGAACATTCTTGAAGAGCATGTAGTGCCATTTGCCCCATACATTGGTGACAATTTCATTTTTATGGACGATAATGCCAGACCCCATCGTGCGCACATCGTTCAGGAGTACCTTGAAGAGGTTGAAGTCTCTCGAATGGAATGGCCAGCAAGAAGTCTCAATCCGATTGAGCAGGTTCGGGACAACCTCAATAGAAGGCTCAGAATATCAGAAAATCATCCAGCTACTCTAAATGACTTAGGAGTCCAACTCAGAGAAATCTGGGAAGGATTAGATCAGAACATTTAAAGATCACTCATTTAGAGTATGAACCGTCGTTGCCAAGCTGTAATTATTGCAAGGGGTGGAAATACCAAGTATTAAATCACTTACCAGCATACCAGTATTTGAAAATTTTTTATTTCTCTTCTCTTCACATAAGATTCGGTGAAATCCTGAATTTTTCTTCCATTTAATTTGTCTTGTTTCGTTCAAAACCTTCCAGATCTCAACCCGATTGAGCAGGTTTGGGACAACCCCAATAGAAGTCTGGGAAGTTCAGAAAATCATCCAGCTACTCTTAATGACTTAGGAATCCAACTCAGAGAAATCTGGGAAGGATTATATCAGAACATTTTAAGATCACTCATTTTGAGTATGAACCGTCGTTGTCGATCTGTAATTAACGCAAGGTGTGGAAATACCTAGTATTAAATCACTTATCAGCATTTCAGTATTTTGAAAATTGTTTATTTCTCTTCTCTTCACATAAGATTCGGTGAAATTCTGAATTTTTCTTCCGTTTAATGTGTCTTGTTTTGTTCAAAACCTTCCCGAGAGAACATAAAAAATATGTTATAAAGTCAATGTAGAGTTAACTTTCATTAAAGTTGAGATTTTCAGAATGTGCATTAATTTTTTAGCGCAGTGCATATTACTACCAAATTATATGAACGTACAAAGCTTACCTGCATTTACCAAGAATGTAACAGAGTTGCTTGAAGACGATCTATGATCTGAATGAATTTTCCGCCTTTAGTCCTCGATTTTTATAATCGTCGTTATATGATCGAATGATTTATTGTGTTTTTTGATAAGTCATATATTTTACTGGCAAATATTCATACATGTACATGTTTTCTGTTTTACGTGTGTAAATAAATCAATATTTTCATTATTTTTATAGCATTGCTAGGTGGGAAATTACCTATTTGGGATAGTAAGTAAAAGGCACATAAAACTGAAAAACTTCCATTCATCACAATAATTTTTTAAAATCCGTTTCTCCATCTTGAATACATAATCGACAAGTCTAATGAAATATAACAACCTTTTTAATGTGGAATTTTTTTACCGAATACCAAACGAAGTCGAATGAAATCCGGGAAATTCATCTCAAATTATCCCTCGTCTTCGACTGGGGATAGTTTTCAAAATGTCGATGAAGATTTCGAAAAAATTTCTGGAAATAATTTGATCTTTAGTGGTATTAATAGTGAAAATTCCACACTTGTAATTTCAAACCGATCAAAATGTGAATTTTAGTGAAATTTTTTCCTCGTGGACACCAAACAGATTTATACTGGAAATTTTTGGACGTTCATAATGAATTGTTATTAAATTGATCGAATGTCATTTGTACTGAAATTTATATAATATTCAGACAGTATTATATTCACCTTTTCTCATTGAAAATAAGTTATTAAAAATAATAATAAATCTAATTATTTCTATTATTTTGGCACAAGAGTTTCGTGAATTTACTCAATACAGTAATGATCCTAAATACAGAAAAGGTTTGAGTTGAATTTTTAATTATGAATCATGAACAATTATTTCTGACAACAGTTTTAAAATATTTCGAGTAATATTCGTATTCATAACTTCGAGCAATAGAGTTCCAATTGTGAACTATTTTAACGAATGTAAAAAATAACTACAGGCATCGATCAACAATATCCATATGTATGCAATACATTACTTTTACTAATTGAGGTAAAATTAAATCATAATTTCTATACAAAATATTCAAATATCTAGGCAGCATAAAACAACTTCCTCATGTTATTTGAACAGGAATAGGTATTAGAACAGAATTACAGAAACTATACGATTGAAATTTGTTCTGTGTATAAATAAGGATATACAAACACTGAAAAATTCAGGTGAGAATTTCACTGAAAAGAATCACAAAATTTGGGAAAAGATTAGAATTTTCAACATTACACTTCAATGTTTTGCTCCACCTTGGTTTTCTTGTCGTTTCTTTTCTTTGAACCTTCCGATTGTAGGTGACAATATACAGACCTCCACTACTAAATTCAGAGGTGTAAAAAGAATCAACAAATGTATTTCAAATTCTTTAATGTATATCTTAAGTAGGTTAACCATCGGTTCAGGCATGTAAGATGGCGGCGATTTGTTGACAACAGAAATTTAACGCATGTGCAGAAAGTGTCATACGTCCTTTGGGTTGCCAGATTGTACAAAAGCCATATCTTTGGAATAGAATGTTGACTTGTAACTAGGATTTACGAATTTCTTTTCGAAATTATAAAATCAGTTTTTACAAATATTGTTTATTCAGACGATCTGCGCAATTATTACTGAAGTGAAGATTTTGAAAGGAAATAAACACGACCAGTTGTATCCAAAAATTAATTAATTACGCTATTACTCAGAATTTTCTAATTTTCAGATAGTTTGGAATTTTCTTCCCTTTTCACAACAAATAATTCTGAAATGAAATATAATCACGCAACCCTTTGGAATATAATGTATAAATGCACTATATCAGGTGTCCGAAGGTGAGTGGCCTATTATATCAAATTGGTGTGTTACGAAATTAACTCTAGTTCGCTCAATATTGGAGATTTTAGTAAAAATTTAGCAAGTCATTAGATATTGATCTGATCTATGTCACTGTTTTTGAATTATAGTTGTCAGGCATACAGGATGGACTAAAAAAATCATCATTTGCCAAATTACAAAATCTTATAGGCCACTCACCCTGGGACACCCGATATATTTCATTCTTCACATAAGTCAAGAAGAAATTGATAAATGTTATCTTTTCAATTAGAATTCTCAGGATATATTGACTCGTAAACTAACGTTAGTTTACGATTGCTAGATTGACTATATGGAAAGAAATAAAACAATTTCAATTGATTTATATTAGAGTTGCTTAGTTCGGAGTGCTAGGGAAGGAAAGAATTAAGCAAAGAAAACCTACTTTCACGCAACTATTGAAAAATAGATATATAATATCACTTCTGTTCGACAAAGAGTTGAAGCAAGCTATTTCACTTGAATTGACTTAGTGAAAATTAATTAAATTGTATAGTGGAACCTCGATATAACAAATGGGAAAGGGAATTCAATCGATTCTTCAAATACAAGAAGAACGTTGCTGCCACTTGTTGCTGATAGAACTGACCGCCGCCATCTTACATGTCTAAACCGATGTAAGCTTCCTAAAATATTATGAATATTTGTTTGAACTTTTTCCAGAGAATGGAGGTTGGTTAAAATAATGACAGTAATAGCATAAGCTTTGAATGTATGAGTCCAAATTAATTTTTGTACGAGTAAACATTATTGGGGTAATTTTCATCACCAGAAACATCCATATTAGTAACTTCAAATGTCTAGAAATATGGAATTCGATAGATATGAACGATGTTCAAAATTTGTTCTATGTTATGTATAGGTACCTGAAATGAAACAAATTTAATAAAACTTACTAGACAACATTTCGATTACTGAATGAAGATAACTCGTACTTATTTGAGCAATTTACTCAAAGGTACTTACATGCATTTCGTATTTCACCTAGGGAGTTTCAAGTTTCCTTTGAAACATTCTTCATTGTTCATTCTGATGTTAACAAAATAAGTCTTTTTTTTAATATTTTTTTCTATGAATTATCAATGATTATATACACGTTTTTTTTCAGGGAAGCATAAACATATTTAGCGTACTTTCAAATGATCTCACAACTTTTGTGCAAGCTGCTCATCCTCCGCCATAATATAATGGCTAACATGATAACAACGAAAATGTCTAAATATTCCGAACCTAAATTTGCTCTATTTTGAGATCCTTCATGATTGAATCTTATTCTGATTTTATGCAATTCATCAATCCATCTCTTATCTGTAGATGCTGTGAAGAGACTCACATTTTCTGGGTGGTACCAGAATAATTTAGGAGAGTGGGGGCCGTAGAATATTATGGACTAATGAGCAACTTTCACTAAATCAGGTTTGATTAATTTACGAAAAAAACATGTGAGGCAGAGAGAAAATTCTCGTGCGACTATAGTTTCTCATTTCCAATATGAGTGAAGTATTAAGGTGAGGTTGGCAGTCATGAGAGGGGAACTTTTCGGACCAATTATACTTACCGAACACTGCTGAAGAATTCATTGGATTAATCCAAAGCAAATTGACAGACATATTGTATGAAATGCATCTGTCTAACAGATAAATGTCAGGTTTCGAATAAATGGCTGTCCAGCACATAATATTCGTAATGTCAAGATCTATGTCAAGCTCATATTAGGATATAATGGATTGGAAGATACGGTCAGATGGCTACCGAAGAACCCCGACTTTGAATTTTTATGTCTGGAATACTTTGAAAGATAAAGTATATCTTATTCGCCTTCAGACTCGAAAGATTCTCATCTACACTAAATGAAGTATTTTTTACTGAATTTACTGATTTCCTCAATTTCAGAATCGTGATATTCATTTTCTTACCACTCCCGCAAAAGGAGTTTTTTGCACACATACTCTCTTATCTTGTAGAAAATGTATTGCCCTTTTCGAATATGTGGTCAAATTTGATGAGACTCCAGTGAAAACTGAATAATGATCATATAAGAGGAAAAGCTCTAAATATATTTGTGGCATCAAAAAATGTTAAATTGAAGAATAACCGTCAACATTTCGACCATTTGTTATATGATATTAGATAGTTATTGCAAATCACTCGTATAATCCACCCTTCAAGTTTGTCCACTTCAAAAGTAGACACCCTGTATATGAAAGTAATTGTGAACGGTGAAAGAAGATTGTGCAAAAACACCGAGAGATCAAAATATATTTATAGAAGAATTGACACAGATACAATGAGCCTGAAACTTAGGTTTGTTCTATGCGTCTTCCTCAATTCAGTTTTTAGTTTCTGGGACAAATTCAGACAAATGATTCTTTCATTCACTTTAATTATTTTATTTATTCGATTATTATCTTTCAATTTAGTATACCGTCTATTCTCTTGCTTCTAATCTCACTTAATCCCTTAGATGGTCTTATCATCAGATTCATTTTCAGCTCTACGTCTTCTATACTTTTATAGTCTTTTTGACAATAAAATGTCTTATAATCTTGGATAAAATCAATTTCATGATCATCATGGCGTATCCTCTACCTGCACATAAAAATTCATTTCGATTATTCAAAAACTCAGAAATATCAAGGTAAGAAAAAGTATAAATATAACCTATACAGTTTCTGGGTCCTCCGGAAAACGGTAAATATGAATATGTGTTTTTTTAGCCCATTCCTCTGGTGAAAATCTGTAAGGGTTGAATTTCAAAGGATCTTCCCAATTTTCGGACTTCTGTGTAGATGCATGATACCCAATAAAATACAGCATTTTTTTGGTACCACCAGATCATCTGAAAACGGAATATTTTCTTCAGTTTCTCAAATTTTTGTTGCAAAATTTCATTACAACGTAATCGCATGAAGAAAGTCGATCATATAAATATTATGAAAAATTAGTTTTTAGATTTGATGAAAATCATTTGCTACTACATGTACGGTGATTCACTTATCTTGGTTACCGAATTTTTCTCGAAATGAAATGAGTATTTTTTAATTCTGTTGACGGTATTCGGTACAAGTCAATGTTGACTTGAGATGTGCGTAAAAGTCGGAAAGAAGCACTAAAACGCCAGGAGTCGCGGCGCTATCAATTTTTTTAGGAACAAAGCTGTTTCACGGTGTCATTCGAAAGATAATTCAAGTCTGAATATTCCTTCTGAATACTATTTTTCTATTTCTCATCGTCAGCGACTTGCAGCGTGTTTAATGTTAATTCTATTCCATTTATTTTTCTGTATTGTGACAATATGCTCTGATTTGAAGACATATATATGATTGTGTTTCCTAAAACACCGTCGATATTCGTGATTGTCATTTCTCCCAGACAGAAGTTTTAAATATTCTCAGCAATCTACCCAGGACCGTAGCCAGGAATTTTTTTCGGGGGGGAGGTGCTAAAATAGGTACTTGAAAATTCTTGCTGAGTTATGTGTTTTTTTCATTACTGATTTTTTTTTTTGGTTCATATATGAATTTGAAAAATGGCTTGTCCCTAAATAAGTAAATAAATAAAATCGAAAAAACTTTGCAGCAAACTATTTTTCCATTATGATCCATACTTAGATTATATTTTTTCTTTATTTCATTATGCCTAAGTTACTTTGACCAAACTTATAATGAATGAAGAAAAGATATAATTTATGTATGGATAATAATGGCCACTATACAGTGTGTTTGGTCATGACTTAGCGATAATTCAAGGTCATCAAATTCACCTAATATTATTGACAAAAACACCCAAACTTGGAAGTTTACCTCCTTAGTTTTGGAGTAGCCCACCTTTTTATTTTCGTCGACCCTTCCAAATAATATCGATATCTTTGGACCTAAAGGTCCTACAGATGTGGAAAAAATGTTTTTTGAAAGATGATACTACCACCTTTCATTGGAGTATAACAATATAAGAACATTCATTTTGAAAACGCCATAAAAATTCTTTAATAAAGTTCACAGTAAAAATATGTACTGAATTTCTTAGTAAATCCGCAATAGTACAAGAACTAGCACATTGAAGTATTATTTTTTCTCAATGATTTAACACGCTGTGTGATGGCGACTTTCTCCGGATTGTAGTTTAGTACGAATTTGAACTCCAGATATGAAGCTTTCTATATCTGGTTATAACACAACAACTTTTCTTTATTTCCTCGGGCGCCAATTGCGATGGGTTTTATAAGGTCGCAATTCCTTATGTCGCTCACAGTGGTTTACCCCTGGGTAGCCTTTCTACAGTTGGAGATGGGTTCAGTTCAATCTTGGGTTTAAGCGATTGATATGTGCTAGTTTCTTTCACTAATTATTATCACTGGTGTATTAAATGAAAAGCCTTCGACGAGACACACTATATTCCACAATATTTACACTATATTACACAACTTATTACACAATATTACAGTGTATTCCAAAATGACTGTACAACTTCTACAAATACAATTCAGTTACAATTAAATGTATTAATGCACAGCAAATTGAATGAATGACGGTACGGGAAGGATTCAAGCGAGGTGAGCAGGCGGCGTAGGTTAAGTGTCAGATAACAATTGATGCAGATAAGCAGCGAGTAGGCGAGATGGGCAATTATAAATCGGTTTGTGAGCAAGCGTGAAAAGCATACAATGAGGTGTGCGTGATGTGGTTAAGACTATGTACAATTCGGTAATCTACCCTGTGCTACCGCGATGGGGCGTACCCCTCCACGGATGTATTCCAACTCGACCAACGAGCCTTACGGACGAGATTCTATCACCCCCCGGTTCGGATCTAGGGTATGGATCGGCGCATCCACCAAAATGAAACTCGGAGAAATTTAGCGGGAATGAGCTTGTAAGAAGGCAATAAGACTCCGGAACAGAATGTATGTCGGCGCATCCACCAAAAGGAAACTCGGGTAAATCAAGTGGAAACGAGCTTGCAAGAAGGCAATAAGACTCCGGAACAGAATGTATGTCGGCGCATCCACCAAAAGGAAACTCGGGTAAATTTAGTGGAAACGAGCTTGCAAGAAGGCAATAATCCTCGAAAAGTGGAGAAAGATCTACTTCTTCACTCAAGATGAGGAGTTCCACTCGGTGGTTCCAAATAAGAGAGCTCACAATAAGGAACCCGACGAGTAGTCTCCAAGGAGTTTTGTCCGGTGGTCCCAAATAAGAGAGCTCACAATAAGGGACCCTACGCACAAACTCCGCTTGAGAGAGAGGATGTAGGTCGGCGCATCCACCAAAATGAAACTCGGGAAATTTAGCGGTAACGAGCTCGCAAGAAGACGATTACCCTCGAAAAGTGGAGAAAGATCTACTTCTTCACTCAAGATGAGGAGTTCTACTCGGTGGTTCCAAATAAGAGAGCTCACAATAAGGAACCCGACGAGTAGTCTCCAAGGTTTTGTCCGGTGGTCCCAATAAGAGAGCTCACAATAAGGGACCCTACGCACAAACTCCGCTTGAGAGAGAGTGTAGGTCGGCGCATCCACCAAAATGAAACTCGGAGAAATTTAGCGGTAACGAGCTCGCAAGAAGACGATTACCCTCGAAAAGTGGAGAAAGATCTACTTCTTCACTCAAGATGAGGAGTTCTACTCGGTGGTTCCAAATAAGAGAGCTCACAATAAGGAACCCGACGAGTAGTCTCCAAGGAGTTTTGTCCGGTGGTCCCAAATAAGAGAGCTCACAATAAGGGACCCTACGCACAACTCCGCTTGAGAGAGAGGATGTAGGTCGGCGCATCCACCAAAATGAAACTCGGAGAATTTAGCGGGAACAGCTTGCAAGAAGGCAATCACTCGCGAGAGGTTTGAGAAGGGTCTACCACTTCACTCAAGATGAGGAGTTCTACTCGGTGGTTCCAAATAGAGAGCTCACAATAAGGAACCCGACGAGTAGTCTCCAAGGAGTTTTGCCCGGTGGTCCCAAATAAGAGAACTCGCAATAAGGGACCCTACGCACAAAACTCCGCTTGAGAGATGATGGAATATCGACCCAATGATAGCTCCAACCTCAGGTTCTGGATATTGAATGACAGAAAAGAAATCACTAACAGAAATAATCGGATTAACACGTGGATTTCGAAAACTAAAGATCGAACACCGGGAATGACGTCTTACGTTCGCGTAGCACAGGAAAAATCACCGACGGCACGGGAAATGAAATAATAACGGGTCTTACCAATCCTTAAGATTTCACTGTCTCACACACACACTACGGTTAAAACCAAACTTAATATTCGCAATGAAAAAGAAAATAAACTAAATCTCTCGGAGAAAACGGTTAAAATAAGGATAAATTCGGAAACTAAAATGAAATTCGGAATCGGTCACTTGGATAAATCGAATATGCGGAAAATTCTCAAGACTTCCTTACACTTGAAGGTACCGGTAATGAATGCCCACTTCCCTGACGACGTCGTACTTGTTGGTTCGGTTGGAGGGGGAACATTTCGCGACTCGAACTCTGCAGCGTGCCTGCTAAAACAACGACAACATTCAAAAAAAACACATATGGTAGAGATAAGATACTCCGCGGTGTCGTACGGATGTTTTTATACATAGGCTGAGTTTCTAAATTGAATCGTTAGATTTTCACGATATGAATTGGAAATTATTATTGATGGAATTTTGAAACTGTATTGAATTATTCCGAAAGAAATAAGTAACGAGTTTCACTTCGTTACACACCCCCTCCACTTCTAAAAAAAAACGACGGTTTTTTTATATGTCACTACCCCTGCTGCCTCGCTATTCCACATTTATTGGCATAAGGCCGGTATAACCCCCGGATGGATCTCCAAAGGCTGTAGTTGGAAGTTGGTCACTGGTCGCAGAAGGTCACACTGGACCCCAATGGATCGTGCGCGTGGTTGGTCAGACTTTGTCTCCCGACTGATACTTCCTCTGGCTCTCGACGGCTCTTCTAGCGCCCTCTCTGGTGTTCTAGTCATCTGTAGGGACGCTACTGGGCAGGGACATTGCCTGGACATAATCTCCAACCGGCCACAGCTGGAACAGAACAGCTCTATTCTGAAACTCAAAAGTATTAGCGACTTTTCATCGGAAACCTACGACCAAAAATAACCTACTCCAAAACTCAAATTACGGACGGTACGGTTTCACTCCCGTGGATTCCAGATCCGCTTCGTGGTTGCTGCATGCTTTTCACTCTACCCCTGGACTTCCCGCGGCGGTTGACTGCTCGCCGCTCTGTTCACTTTCGCGGAACGGTTTCAAGTCTTTCACGTGTATATGACGAAGGTATTTACCCGACGTGTCTTTCAAGTCGTAAACAACGGGAGATATGACTTTTGTAACGGTGTAAGGACCTGAATATTTCGGCGCTAACTTAGACGCAAAACTATCCGCCGCTGATGACAATGGGTGTTCCCGGCGCAAACTTTATCACCCACTCGGCACGACCAATCTCTCCTCCGGAGATTATAATATCGGCTCTGCTGATTGAATGCTCGTCTAACTGCAGTCTGACGAGCTCCCGCGTTTCCTTAAGTCTTAGCTTGAGGCGGTCTGCGTACTGGTCAACCCCGTGGACCGGTGATTCTTCGGGTGAGTCCTCCACGTCACCTCCCTCGCCTGCAATCCGACGGCTTGTTTCTGGGGAGTGCACCTCCCGACCGAAATTTAGGAACGCCGGGGTGAATCCGGTGGACTCGTGCTTGGCGGAGTTCATGCAAAGGTTAGTTCCCCAAGGTGCTCATCCCAGGAGCGGTGGTCACGCTCGCAGAACTGTGCTATCATAGTTTTGATAGTTCTGTTGGCTCTCTCTACTGGGTTGCACTGGGGCGAGTAAACCGGAGCAAACCTATGGTGGACACCCAAACTCTTCAGGTTACCCTTAAACAGGCGTCCATCGTATTGTGACCCATTGTCACTAATCACGGTTCTAGGACATCCAAACTTCAGTACCACCAGATCGTAAAACGCCTGAAACACTCCCTTGCCTGGGCTGCCCGAGAGGTTTGCACTCTATCCATTTCGAAAAGCGGTCTTGGAACATCACAAGGAAGGTATTACCCTTTTTGGAGCGAGGCAATGGGCCGATCAAATCCGTACTTACGGTATGCCATGGCTCGCTGATACGATACGGTTGCATCTTCCCCGAGGGTTTCCGTTGGCAGACCTTATACCTCTGGCATTGCCGGCACTCTCGTACGTATCGAGCCACTTCACGAAACATCCCCGGCCAGTAATAGTTTTGGGCCACCCGAGATATGGTCTTTGCGACTCCCAAGTGGCCAGCAACTGGCTCATCATGATTCTCCCGCAATATCGACTGCCGATCTTCGGTTGGGACGCACAGTTTCCATGGTTTACCCATCTCGGGTTCCGTGAAATCATCGGACCTCCAGAAATGCCGGTACAACCTTCCTTCTTGTATCTGATAATCCGGGAAGTCAGAGGGTTGCTTTGAAACCTCCTGAAATTTCTTGACATACCATGGGCATGTTATCGCGTTCTCAGCCACACACACCTGTTCCTCGTACGGTAGGGGATCTCTTGACAAGGCGTCCGCCACTCGGTTCAGGGCACCTCTTCTATACTTGATCTCGAAATCATACTGTTGCAGAAAGACGCACCACCTGGCGATCCGGCCTGAGGGGGACTTTATGGACTGCAGCCAACGCAAACTCATGTGGTCGGTGATCACGGTAAACCGATATCCTCTACATACGGCCTCATTTTATCTATGGCCCACACGATCGCCAAACATTCTTTTTCGGTCACTGAATAGTTTTTCTCCGCCCCATTCAGGGTACGACTGGCGTAGGCAATGACCCTTTCGCGCCCATCGCGGACCTGCGTCAAGGCAGCCCCGAGACCGTTCTCCGATGCATCAGTCTGCAAAGTAAACGGTTGAGAAAAATCCGGACAGGCCAACACCGGTGACTCAGTGAGCTTCCTCTTCAAGGCGTCGAACGCCTGCTGTTGCTCGTTTTCCCATTTCCACCTTTGCTTTTTCTTCAGCAGCAGGGTGAGTGGCGTAACTATTTTGGTGAAATCGTCCACGAATCTTCTGTACCAGCTCGCCACTCCCAGGAATCGGCGAAGCTCACGCACGTTCCTTGGTGGTTTCATAGAGTTTATAGCGGCAACCTTGTCGGGGTCTGTGGCAATTCCGTCTTCGGTAATCACATGTCCTAGGTACTTTAGGGAACTCCTCACGAACTCACATTTGTCCGGGTTAATTCTCAGGTTTGCCTCCCGGAGGCGACGAAACACTATCCGCAAGTTCGCAAGGTGTTCCTCAAGAGTCTCTCCCAGGACCACTATATCATCCATAGGCGAAGGCAATCGGATCCAACTCAGGACCGATGACTCGGTCCAAGAGTCTCTGGAATGTGGCACCGGCGGAATGAAGGCCAAACGGCATAACCCTAAATTGGAACAGGCCCCTCCCAGGCACAGCAAAAGCGGTGATGGGTTTGCTCTCTTCCGTGAGGGGAATTTGCCAATACCCCTGTTTTAAATCCAAAGTAGAGATGTACTTGGCTCGCCTAAGTTTATCTAATATTCCGGAAATATACGGTAAGGGTATCGTCCTGGGTAGATGGAGACCTCATTAACCGCACGAAAATCAATGCAAAACCTGGGATTCCCATTAGCTTTGTTCACAATGACGACACAGGAACTCCACGGTGAATTCGAGGGTTCTATAATACCCTCCTCTAGCATTCGGTCAATTCCTGATTAATTATTTCTTGCTTCTTGGGGTTACACGGACGGTATCTCTGTTTGATCGGTTCAGTCCCAGGTTTGATCTTAATCTCGTGTTGTGCCATTTTTGTGAGCCCCCGTATTTCGTCGAAACTTGCGAGTTCTTCCTCTAGGAATGTTTGCAGTACCCGCTCTTCCTGTCTGTTCAAAGAACTGATTGATGAGTTATGCAGCATACCGGGCGGTTGAACGCTCCTCTCCAGCAACACGTCTTCAAGGTAACATTGTGCACTACGGAAATCAATTCTAAAATCGTACGAAGTCAAGAGGTCCATTCCCAGCACCAGATCTATCGGTAAATGGGGCACCAAATATAGACGGGATTTGATTTCTTTTCCCCCAAATCGTACCATGGGCTCGTAAACTTCCTCCACGGTGATCGAATTTCCGTCGGCTACGGTGGCTACCATGTCCGAGATTTCTGCCGGACGGAACCCTGCTTCTCGACATATATTGCTGCTTTGTTACTCAGAAAAGACTTAGATGCTCCGGTATCCAGAAGGGCTCTTACGGACTGCTTCCCGATGCGAGCAGAGATAATTGGCCGGTTATCTCGCGGGTGTGTTGGTTCTTTAATTGGGGACGCTGTCGAGCGGAACGGTCTCCTCCCGTGAGGCAGTTCCGCTCTAGTTTTCCGAACACCGACAATTTCGGGACATCACGCCTTGCTTCCCACAGCGGGAGCAAAACAACTTCGGCATGACCGGCACTCCCCGTCGCATGTGTCCGACTTTCCACATCGCCAGCACTGAGGTCCGTCAGGTATAGTATCGCGAAACGAACAGTTCTCGCTTCGCGACGCGGTGAATCACTACGCTGGGCCGAGTTGAGTTGGGCTCCCCATTCAGTGCCGCATTTTTGACCAGAGGTGGTGGCCTTGGTGGACTCGCAGGTGATTTTATGCCTTCCGACACTTTGGGTGGCTGAGACTCGACAGTCAGCGTCTGTGAAAGTCTTCGGCGGGGATTTTCATACAAGAGGTGAGGGTCATCGATCAGCCCCTTACGGGCTGGAGGCGGAGTGAACTGATCGGTGTGCCATTGGACCAACTCAAATACCTTTCCTTCGCCAATAGTTCGGGATAACTTTTGGTTTCTTGGAAAGCCAGCGCCCTCTGCAAATCCGGCAAAAGACGTTTCCTGATCATAGCCACCTGTTCTTCTTCGGAGGGTCTTTTGGTGGTCAACTTCAAGAAGAGGTTCTGCATCCTCGTGACGAAGAGCAACAGTTTTTCGCCATCTCCTTGGGTTCGTTTCCTTATTTCGTCGAGTAGAGTCTCCTCGTAGTCCAGAGGAAGGAAGGCTTCACGTAGCTGTTCCTTGAAGTCCTCCCAATCTCTAAACGAGCCCCTCCTAGGAATGTACCAATCTCTCGCGTCCCCTCGCAATAACTCAAAGATCGAATCGAAAAGACATTGTCGGGTAACTCTGCGAGTCTCGGCAAGTTGTTCGACCTCCTGCAGGAAAGCGTTCACGCTGGTCGTTCCTTCGAAATGTATATTCCACTTATATACAGGTATAGATGGCTGACATGTAGGAGGACTCGACGACCTGAGCGTGCCGGTTCGGTCATCTGGTACGTTTCGATTCCTTTGCTCTCCATCCGATCGACCGGGTTGACTTGACTTCCCATATTCGTATGAGCTACATCCACTTCGTCAGCTCGCGCGGAATCCAAATATGGAAAGGAGATCCGCCGAGTTGACTCGGCCGCTACCATTCGATGGTTTCTTTGCATGATCGATCCGGATGTTCCACGTCTACTTAGGACCCAGGGGCTTGTAAAGTTCAAACGTCGGCGAACAGCTTCACAAGCCCTATTATGTAGCTGCCGAAAGAAACCCATCGACAGAACTTTCTCCTGGCTTTCCGGCAGTGGAACCTCAGTTTGATTCGGTCGTGTACGGTTCTCCGCAACTTCTGACTCTAGAGCGGTGCTGGTCGGAATCCTAGCGCCTCCTATGAAGGTGTCTACGGCTTCGGAACTCGCAGTTTGCTGGTCTCCCGGTAGGGATCTTCTAAGGAAATGAGCGTTCATCACTGCACGGTCTCGGGACTTCGCCCAACGGTGCGTTCAAACTAACTCTCGCTTTGGCCAAGATTACGGCGTCTCTCAGCATCTCGTCTGTTTGACTCCACAATTCCGCCAGTTCGCCGGCTCTCTCCTCTTCCGCCGCTGTCGTCGGTTTTATCTGACTAGACGGTTCTGCAAATGGGCCAACCTACTCCTGATACGTGACTCCTCGTTCGCCACGTTATCCTCATCGAACTCTTGCACCTGTTCTACCAACCTCCTTAGGATTCGACTGACATCGTCTAACTCCTCCTCCATGTCCCTTTCAATGACACAGAACTGCACGTTCTGCGACAACAGTTTTCGCAACTCCATGCGGTTTTCCTGGACGGTTCTGCCGGCTCGACGACCGCGAGCCTCCAACTCCCAAATCACTCCTCCGCTCTCAATCTGTTTACTTCCATTGTCACCAGGACAAAACGTTCTTCCTGAATACTCTCTGAATCTCCTCCGACCAGTCCTAATTGGAAAGAAACGGTCCCTGCTCGGGCGCCAATTTGTGATGGCGACTTTCTTCGGATTGCAATTTAATACGAATTTGAATTCCAGATATGAAGCTTTCTATATCTGGTTATAACACAACAACTTTTCTTTTTTTATCCTCGGGCGCCAATTGCGATGGGTTTTATAAGGTCGCAATTCCTTATGTCGCTCACAGTGTTTACCCCTGGGTAGCCTTTCCACAGTTGGAGATGGGTTCAATTCAATCTGGTTTGAGCGATTGATATGTGCTAGTTTCTTTCACTAATTATTATCACTGGTGTATTAAATGAAAAGCCTTCGACGAGACACACTATATTCCACAATATTTACACTATATTACACAACTTATTACACAATATTACAGTGTATTCCAAAATGACTGTACAACTTCTACAAATACAATTCAGTTACAATTAAATGTATTAATGCACAGCAAATTGAATGAATGACGGTACGGGAAGGATTCAAGCGAGGTGAGCAGGCGGCGTAGGTTAAGTGTCAGATAACAATTGATGCAGATAAGCAGCGAGTAGGCGAGATGGGCAATTATAAATCGGTTATGTGAGCAAGCGTGAAAAGCATACAATGAGGTGTGCGTGATGTGGTTAAGACTATGTACAATTCGGTAATCTACCCTGTGCTACCGCGATGGGGCGTACCCCTCCACGGATGTATTCCAACTCGACCAACGAGCCTACGGACGAGATTCTATCACCCCCGGTTTCGGATCTAGGGTATGGATCGGCGCATCCACCAAAATGAAACTCGGAGAAATTTAGCGGGAATGAGCTTGTAAGAAGGCAATAAGACTCCGGAACAGAATGTATGTCGGCGCATCCACCAAAGGAAACTCGGGTAAATCAAGTGGAAACGAGCTTGCAAGAAGGCAATAAGACTCCGGAACAGAATGTATGTCGGCGCATCCACCAAAGGAAACTCGGGTAAATTTAGTGGAAACGAGCTTGCAAGAAGGCAATAATCCTCGAAAAGTGGAGAAAGATCTACTTCTTCACTCAAGATGAGGAGTTCCACTCGGTGGTTCCAAATAAGAGAGCTCACAATAAGGAACCCGACGAGTAGTCTCCAAGGAGTTTTGTCCGGTGGTCCCAAATAAGAGAGCTCACAATAAGGGACCCTACGCACAAACTCCGCTTGAGAGAGAGGATGTAGGTCGGCGCATCCACCAAAATGAAACTCGGAGAAATTTAGCGGTAACGAGCTCGCAAGAAGACGATTACCCTCGAAAAGTGGAGAAAGATCTACTTCTTCACTCAAGATGAGGAGTTCTACTCGGGTTCCAAATAAGAGAGCTCACAATAAGGAACCCGACGAGTAGTCTCCAAGGAGTTTTGTCCGGTGGTCCCAAATAAGAGAGCTCACAATAAGGGACCCTACGCACAAACTCCGCTTGAGAGAGAGGATGTAGGTCGGCGCATCCACCAAAATGAACTCGGAGAAATTTAGCGGTAACGAGCTCGCAAGAAGACGATTACCCTCGAAAAGTGGAGAAAGATCTACTTCTTCACTCAAGATGAGGAGTTCTACTCGTGGTTTTCCAAATAAGAGAGCTCACAATAAGGAACCCGACGAGTAGTCTCCAAGGAGTTTTGTCCGGTGGTCCCAAATAAGAGAGCTCACAATAAGGGACCCTACGCACAAACTCCGCTTGAGAGAGAGGATGTAGGTCGGCGCATCCACCAAAATGAAACTCGGAGAAATTTAGCGGTAACGAGCTCGCAAGAAGGCAATCACTCGCGAGAGGTTGAGAAGGGTCTACCACTTCACTCAAGATGAGGAGTTCTACTCGGTGGTTCCAAATAAGAGAGCTCACAATAAGGAACCCGACGAGTAGTCTCCAAGGAGTTTTGCCCGGTGGTCCCAAATAAGAGAACTCGCAATAAGGGACCCTACGCACAAAACTCCGCTTGAGAGATGATGGAATATCGACCCAATGATAGCTCCAACCTCAGGTTCTGGATATTGAATGACAGAAAAGAAAATCACTAACAGAAATAATCGGATTAACACGTGGAGATTTCGAAAACTAAAGATCGAACACCGGGGAATGACGTCTTACGTTCGCGTAGCACAGGAAAAATCACCGACGGCACGGGAAATGAAATAATAACGGGTCTTACCAATCCTTAAGATTTCACTGTCT
>CM024242.1:40042657-40156576 GCA_013421045.1 Propylea japonica | reverse complement strand
AAATTAGCATGGACCAAGAGCAATATACAGGGTCTTTCACGAGAAACCCACCCATATTTATACGGGAAACTACTGAACGTATTTTCATGAAATTCAGCACTATAAGTATTTCACGATGCTCATGAAATCTAAAATATTTCAAGGCATGAGCACCTCCGGTTTTTCCGGAAATGACGTCAACTTCCGTTTTTCAATTAGAACACCATTTTTTATTGCAGAAATAGATTCCTAAAAAAATTTCAAGTTATTTCGATGTAACATTTTTGAGTTTTGGTTGAAAAATTCTCTCTGAGCGGGAAAATTCGAAAAAAAATCGAAAATAGAGCTCCGCTGAAACAAAAATAACTTCGAGGTTTTTGGATGGAAAATTTTCATTTTTGAGATTTTCAAGATGTAAAATGATGTATCCACTTTAAAGATCGAAATTGCGATTCATGATACAGCGGGTGAAAATCGCTTTCAAAGTTAGGGATGACAAAATCGTGAAACAATTTTTCAAATTAGAACCCCCATTTTTTTATGGCAGATATTGAATCTATGTTAAAAAATAATGTGAGTGTATGCATCACAACCCTTGCCCCTAAAGTGGATATTTCTGAGTTATTCAAAAAACTGTTTTTCGTCTTGAATTTTCAGCTATTTCTTTTCCCTTCACGCCAAAAAGATGAATTTTTCAGGACCTGTTACTTAACCAATGTTTTAGATTTCACTAACCTAATATGCAAGAGAAAAAAGTTACAGGTTGTTCCTGAATAGATGGCGAATTTTGATGCGAATTTGTTCAACTAATCGGCCATCGGTTTTCTCTCCAGTGATAAATAAATAATTCCCTTATAAACCATTTGCAAAAACTTAGCATGTTTTACATTCTTTTTTTAATGATAGACATCATTAATTTGGCAGATGTATAATAATGATATCTATCATTAAAAAAGAGAATGTAAAACATGGTACGTTTTTTGCATATGGTTTATAAGGAATTATTTATTTATCACTGGAGAGAAAACCGATGGCCGATTAGTTGAAATAAAGAGGTTTCCGATACAAATTCGAATCAAATTCGCCATCAATTTAGGAACAACCTGTAACTTTTTTCTCTTGCATATTAGGGTAGTAAAATCTAAACATGGTTTAAGTACAGGTCCTGAAAATTTCATCTTTTGGCGTGAAGGGAAAATAATAGCTGAAAATTCAAGACGAAAAACAGTTTTTTGTGAATAACTCAGAAAATATCCACTTAGGGCAAGGTGTGATGCATACCTCACATTATTTTTTAACTCAGATTCAATATCTGCCATAAAAAAATGGGGTTCTACTTTGAAAAAATTGATTTTTTCACGATTTTGTCATCCCTAACTTTGAAAGCGATTTTTTCACCCCCAGTATCATGAATCGCGATTTCGATTTCTAAAGTGGATACATCAATCTAACATCTTAAAAAATCCCAAAAATGAAAATTTCCATCCAAAAAAAATGAAGTTATTCTTGTTTCAGCGGAGCTCTATTTTCGATTTTTTTTTTCGTATTTTCCCTCTCAGAGAGAATTTTTCAATCAAACTGAAAAATGTTACAATCAAAATAACTTGAAATTTCCTAAGGAATCTATTTCTGCAATAAAAAAATGGTGTTCTAATTTGAAAAACGGAAGTTGACGTCATTTCCAGAAAACCGGAGGTGCTCATGCCTTGAAAATATTTTAGATTTCATCAGCATCGTGAAAAACCTATAAGTGCTGAATTTCATGAAAATACGTTCAGTATTTCCCGTATAAATATGGGTGAGGTTCCTCGTGAAAGACCCTGTATTTATCACTTCTAATGAAGTTTAATATGCAAGATTGTAAGCCTGTGGCACTCCTATTGAATCTAATTCAAAGTTAGAAAAAAGTCAAAGAAAAGTTCAAACCAGTTCAAACCTTTTTACCAGCAATTGATATGCAGTTTGATTTATTTAGCGGTGCTAACAAGGCCTGATATTTCGTTTAGTGTTGGTTAACTAAGTCAATCAAATGATTGCTTTGATGAGATACACTGGAATGTGCCAAGCGGGTACTGCGTTACCTTATAGGTAATACGTTAGAGGGTTTTGCAGATGCCGATTGGGCAGCAAATGTTATTGACGAAAGTCCTATAGTGGCTATTGTTTCAAATTCTCTGGTGCTATTGTGTCCTGGGAGAGTAAAAAAACAATGCTCGGTATCTCTTTCGAGTACTGAAGCGGAGTACATAGCACTCTCTGAAGCTTCGGAAAGAAGCCATTTATTTGTAAATTTACTTGCGAATTAACAGGATTTTTTGAATATACAGGGTGACTGGTGACGTAAGGGACAACGGCTAACTGGAGATAGAGGACCTCAAACTGAATGAGGATTGAGGGTTTAAATATCCCATTACGGCTATTAGTTTCAGAGATACAGGGTGTTTTTTGCAAAAGTGCTGAAACTATAACTCCCATATCTTCGTCAATATGGCAAATTTTTCGCTGATATTTGGCAAGCTTGTTACTATACATATTCTCCATCAGATCAAGAAGAAAAAATTCTCAAAAATTGCAGGTCCGTATTCAAGAGTTTCAATTTCTGTGTCAGGTGAGAAATATCACTCGGTATATGATAAAAAAAATTGAATTGGAAAATTGGAATCTCAAAAAACAATGAGTAAAAATCTGTTTTTAGTTTGAATGGCACAAATTTTTTATAGTTTTATGATATGTTGAAATTCGAATATTACAATTTATTCATATTGATTCAAGAAACATACTATTCCTGATAGAAAAAAAACACTGAAGTTGAGATGCTTAAATAATCCTGACGCATTTTGAATATTCCTTCACATCTTGAAATACTTTTTCATTAATTTTTTTATCAATATTATGAGAAAAGTTCCAAAAAAAAAAATACAAATACAAGAGAACAGTAGCACATAAAAAAAACAAATAAAGAAATGCTCGATATGCGACAGCCATTCCCCTCACCACTTATTGGCTCTTTTGAACAATTGAAGTACTTTCATATCCACAAGATGAAAAATAATATTCTTGATAGAACAAAACCCTAGATTTCAGCTCGAGAAAAGTTTGACTTTCTTCTCAGAACCCCTGAACACTAATCTATCTGGTACAATGTTTTCACACAAAATTCATTCTTCAATTAATAATGCAATGATTCATAAAAAAACAACTAAGCAAATGCTCGAAATGAGAGCATATGCTCAACGCATTTATTGGCTCTCTTAAACTTTAATGATTTCTTTCTCTCCGTTGAGATGAGGATTATTCTGAGACCAAATATTATATCCGTTCATTTTGATGAATCCAAAAACAATTATCATCTACATATTCTTCATTCGTGAATATTGAAGGCATTTTTCAGTAGATAAACAAACGACACAATTCCCATAATTCACAACCAATGAATGTATGAATATAAACGCGTCATTTTTGAAATATGCCTACTCTGTGTAGTAGGATGTATTTTATTTATAATGAATAATAAACCCCCCTCATTCTGAAAATCACTTGTTTCCCTAATATTCTGTTTGCATTAAAGAAATTCATATGCTTCTCAAAAGAGGTGAAGTTGCTACCCTAAGTACATATAGAGGAAAATAAGTCCTCAAAATGTATACATGTGTACATTATTTCATTGAAGAATAAATTTTGTTGAAACATAAGTACCAGATGGATTATTGTTCAGGTTTCTGAGAAGAAAGTCAAACTTTTCTCGAACTGAAATCCAGTGTTTCTGTTCTATCAAGAGCATAATTTTCATCTTGTGGATATGAAAAGTACTTCAATTGTTCAAAAGAGCCAATAAGTATGTGAGGGAATGGCTCTCGCATATCGAGCATTTGATTATTTGTTTTTTTATGTGCTACTGTTCTTCTTTTTTTTTTTTTTGTATTGTTTTTTGAAATTTCATAATTTGATAGAAAATTAATAAAAGAGTATTTCTAGATGTGAAGGAATATTCAAAATGCGTCAGGATTATTAAGCATCTCGAATTCAGTGTTTTTTCTATCAGGAATAGTATGTTTCTTGAATTCAATATGAATAAATTGTAATATTCGACTTTCAACATATCATAAAAACTATAAAAATTTGTGCCATTCAAACTAAAAACAGATTTTTACTCAGTGTTTTTTGCAGATTCCATTTTTTTAATCCAATTTTTTTTATCTCATATACCGAGTGATATTTCTTCACCTGACACGAAATTGAAACTTTTGAATACGGACCTGCAATTTTTGAGAATTTTTTTTCTCGATCTGATGGAGAATATGTATAGTAACAACTTGCCAAATATCAGCGAAAAATTTGCCATATTGACGAAGATATGGGAGTTTATAGTTTCAGCACTTTTGCAAAAACACCCTGTATCTCTGAAACTAATAGCCTTATGGGGCATTTGAACCCTCAATCCTCATTCAGTTTGAGGTCCTCTATCTCCAGTTAGCCGTTGTCTCTTACGTCCCCAGTCCCCCTGTATTTCATTGCACAACGATAATCAGAGTGCACAGAAGTTATGTATAAACCCAACATTTCATAAAAGGACAAAGCTCATTGACATAAGATACCATTTTATTAGGGAAACGATAAATGAGAATATTGTAACAGTTGCATATTTATCGAGTAACGATATGCTAGCAAACATACTAACAAAAGGTTTGAGTTCTGCTAAATATTACTATTTTTTAAATGAATTAGGGATATTTGATATAAATTTGATTTAGTGAGGGTGTTGGTAGTAAATCAACATTTTTTATATACCTTGTATAATTACTGCGAACGCCACCTATGTAATATTCTATGTTATATAGTTTTCTTTTCTGTGAACGAGTGAGTTTCATTGCTTTCAAGTTTATAGAATAATATATTCTTCCACGTTAATTTTAACCTTCTAGTGTTCAGATTATGTACATCTCTCACCTGTTTTATTAAGTTTTCACTTTAAATCAGATGACTTTTTATTTTGTAGATCATTATTAATATTGAGATTGTAACAATGAATGTTCATGCAAAATTTCAAAAGGATCGAATCATCAGAACCTTAGAATTTAATTTTTTTTAATTGTGAAGTTTTTACATATTTAGTTTTTTGAATAATTTCCAAAATATTATTCCGATCGATCTGAGATTCTGCATCTGCACTACCTATCATTGATAGTTGTGACTGTTAAGTATTCACTATGTAAATTATTTTTATTTTTTATTGCAGTAGGCATAATGGGAGACAAGATTGATGGAAAACAAAATGGCAACTTACCCATGTTTTCTACCAGTCTTAATCTTGACGTTCTGTATTTTAGTCATAAAGTTTTTTTGGGATAGACGACTTTTTTTCAAGAAAATTGCGATAATTCCCAAAGGCAATACTGGCCCTTTCAGCATTACTGGAGACCTTTTTTGGAAAAACAATTGACGGTAGGTGTTTGTATCACTTCGTAAATGTATTCATACCAGAGTTGCCTCTTATATTTCGGTATCACACAACCCTATAAATATTGGAATCAGGCATCGAACAGCTTCATAGTTAAGTTGATAATTTGAGATTATGCTTATTTGGAACGTTTTGAAATACCAGTGCTATTTGTGTTGTTTACAGTAACTTGAAAGATTTCATCCAGGCTCATACGATTAGTTTCTTCCAAATTTCGAAGTGGATTATCTCAGCCGCAAAGTAACTTAACTCGATGATGTTCCATCAAAGACCAGTGCTTATCGATTATTTGGTGAATTCAAACAGATTCTGGAGTTCGCTCCAAGACAAGATTTGTAAGGGTAGTCTATAATCACTTGTTGTTCTGGAAACATCGATGCAATGGGCAACCGATATCGAAAGATCGTCATGACTTAAAATTTGCAGGGTGAGTTCGGTTCCCGAATGCCTCGCTTACGTTTCTGAATCAGCGATATCGTGTTCCATAAAATACGACCATTCAAAATTTTCGTTCCTCAATATCTCAGACAAAACGGAAACAATCGAAATAAAACATATTTCAAGATGATCATAGTAAGCCTCATGCAAAATTTTGTGGCCATAGTTCGAACAGAAGCATAGAAAAGTCAACTGGAATATTGGAAAGAAAAAGTTCATATTTCCATAAGAAGACTTCCGATTCGAGAGAAATTCATTTTGTGAATGAAAATTGATATACTGAAGGTTCACACAAAATTTCAATAAGATCGCATTATCCAAACCATAGAAAATTCAATTGCAATATTGAAAATGAGAATCTCTATATTTTCCTAACAAGATATCCGATTTGAGTGAAATTCATTTCGTGTATTGAAATAATATACTGAATGTTCGTGCAAAATTTCAAGGGATCGAATCATAGAATTCAATTTTTTGAATTCTTAAGTTTTTACATACTTATTTCAGTTTTGGATCATTTCCAGAATATTATACGATCGTGCTGAAATTTTGCATCTATACAGGATGTCCTCTTTCAAAGTGAAAATACTTCAAAGGACGATTTTACGGGTGATTTGAAACAAAAAATGTCATATAACACAAGGTCGAAATGTTGACAGTTATTCTTCGATTCAACATATCTCGATTTCATGAAATCTTCCGAATTTTTTCTCTAAAATGATTATTATTCAGTTTTCCTTGTTGTCTCATCAAATCCGAACACATATCTGGAAAGTGCAATAAATTTGCTACAAGATAAGAGGATCCGTGTTCAGAAAAAAAACTCTTAATGTGGGCGTGGTAAGGCGATCAATATCACGATTCTGAAGTTAACAAAAGTCGAATTTTGGCGATGTAACTACAGCTTACCACAGCTTACCATAGTTACATAGTTGACAGTTATTTTCTGTCAAATCATCACGTGATGTTAGATAGTTACATGAAACAGCTCGCCAGAATTCGTCTAAAATCAGTCTCATTTTTTCAATGGTTTTTTCTATGAAATATCAATAATTATGTACACCTTGTTTTTCAGCAAAAAATTAACTCATTCAATCTACAGGGTGGGCATAATTCGATGTTTAGCACTACAACTAAGACCAGAGAAGATAGACCAAATCTGATACCCACTTCTTGATCTCTTTTTCTGAGAAACTAACAACATTAGTATTCACTTTTGGCTACCTTCTTTTGTTTTCGAGTTAGAAGCAAAAATTGGAAAACTGGCGATATCGAAAAAAATCCATATCTCTGCTGATACTGATAATAAAGCTCTGAAATTAAAACATTGAACAGGCACTTTTTGAGCAGAATCTGTAAATTCTATAAATCAGGATATCGACTGTTCGGTTTGGGGCCCGTTATATGGACCAAGGAAAGAGCAAATATTTTAAATGTATTCAACTTTTTAATTAATTGACAACTACTCCTGCCAAAACATTTCATACCTTGTGAAGATAACAATTTCAATATGTATGCAGAATATGATTCCAAAGCCACTCAGAAGGAGTTTGTGGACAGCACAAGATGGAAGAAGAAACGCAAGAGGAAGTCAAAAGAGGAAAGAAGCAAAATGAAATTGAAGAAGGTTAAAAAATCTAGATATGGTCGAATTATGAAAAGGAGAACCCCTTAGGCCGGAGTATGTTGGGGCTACAATCTAGATTTTCCGTGTTTATGGTTACTACATTTTATTTATTTTATTTTTGATCTAGTTGTATGAAATCGCCAAAATGTAAATTCTATAAATCAGGATATCGACTGTTCGGTTTGGGGCCCGTTATATGGACCAAGGAAAGAGCAAATATTTTTAACGTATTCAACTTTTTAATTCATTGACAACTACTACTGCCAAAACATTTCATACGACTAGATGAAAAATATATATAAAATGTAGTAACCATAAACACGGAAAATCTAGATTGTAGCCCCAACATACTCCGGCCTAAGGGGTTCTCCTTTTCATAATTCGACCATATCTAGATTTTCTAACCTTCTTCAATTTCATTTTGCTTCTTTCCTCTTTTGACTTCCTCTTGCGTTTCTTCTTCCATCTTGTGCTGTCCACAAACTCCTTCTGAGTGGCTTTGGAATCATATTCTGCATACATATTGAAATCGTTATCTTCACAAGGCAATTCTCTCACGTAAACCTCGATCAGAAATTCATCTCTACCAAATCTGTTCTCCAACTGATCAATCGCTTCTGAATAGTTCGATGCCGAAGGTGGGAAACTCTCCACGAGCATTCTAGCTTGACTTCCCTCTTGGGGGGCATCGTTTTCTTCAACTTTTGTGTCTCCTGTCCAATTATCATAATTTTCAGGTTGTAGTTCAGCAGCATCCTCATGAATTATATCAATAGATGGTTTTATGTCTTCTTTAGGGCCATTTTTGTAATAATCATCATTGAAGATAGCTTGCCTTCGTTTCTCATCAGTTTCTGTGTCAAAATCTCCTTCAGAATCCTCATTATCAAAGACTTTTTCTTGTTTTCCTGTTATAGGTTGCATGACTTTTTCTTTCAGGGTGGCTTGAAGTAGATACTGAACTTTATCCTCTTGCATGATTTTCTGATCTTCCTTAATTTTCTTGAATTTTCCACAAAAGTTGATCCAATTCTTGACATTTCTATCAAATTTTGGCAGTTCTAGTTTCGGATAATTCAAGTTTGAATTGTTCGATTTTCCACTCACAGATCTATTTTGCGTAAATACTATTTCATTTTGCATCTTGATAATTTCTTCTCTAAATATTTCTTGCTCGTCAATTTCTTTCATCAATTCATCTTCATTCAGTGATTCTTCTGACATCAACATTTCTTCTATATTACTGTCAAGTTCATAAATTCTTTTTGCTTTATCATCAATCAATTTTTTCCAATATTCAACTGTATTTTCATCCCTGGTCCCACCAGAACTGGAACACACATCATTTTCAATTTTCTTGATTCCAGCTCTCAGGGATTCCCGTTTTAACCGCCAACAACCAACATATCCTGGCAGGATCGCCAAAATGTAAATTCTATAAATCAGGATATCGACTGTTCGGTTTGGGGCCCGTTATATGGACCAAGGAAAGAGCAATATTTTAAATGTATTCAACTTTTTAATTAATTGACAACTACTCCTGCCAAAACATTTCATACGACTAGATGAAAAATATATATAAAATGTAGTAACCATAAACACGGAAAATCTAGATTGTAGCCCCAACAGAATCCAGTGGCTCGCTTTTCTTTTTTGCACCATTTCTAATAACGAAACTATGACCCAAAATATGTTTTTTAAAAGGAAACACAAATTTTTTGTGGCATTTTCTGAAAGCTTAATTTTTTCTTATTTCAAAAATAAATAACATTGTATGGTTTGTATCAATATGTGTACCTATTGCAAATGGTCAAAAACCTATTTTCATCTAAGTCTCAATATTTTCTATGGTTTCAACTGTTCATGAGCACAGAAAAATTCAGCATCAATTTCTTCAAGTTCGAAGAATAATGAATAGTTTTCCAGAGAAAATTCAACTGCACAAGTCAATATTCAGACGACTCCAGAAGTATCTAGAAAAGGAAAAGACTGCATTGCTGCGGATGGTCAACCATTCGAGCATCTTCTGTGAAACTTGAAGGTATTGAAAAATATTTTTCGTTTGTTGCTTTTCTAATTAAATTGATGACTTTAATCATATCTATATGCGGTATTTCATATGCGATTTGAAATAGACTGGCACTTGTGCGTCTGGAGAGTAATGAAAATATTCTCCTGCACCCATCTCATTAGAACTAAGGATAGCGATTGAAACAGAGGATCATGTGGATCTTTTTGTTTTTTGAGATATAAGAGTTTATGAATATATCCATGTTGAAATTTTGTAGAAAGCATAGAAATAATGAGATTTACCTAAAGAGACTGCTCTTTAAAGAAAGCCATTTTTCTATGCTCATCATCAACAGTTGAAATCATAGAAAAAATTGAGACTCAAATGAAAATAGGTTTCTGACCATTCATTTTCTATACTCATATCGATACAAACCATACAATGTTACATGTTCTTGAAATCAGAAAAAATCAAGCTTTCAGAAAATGGCACAAAAATTGAGTGTTTCCATTTGAAAAAAACGTAAGTTCGGGTCATAGCTTCGTAATTGAAAATGGTCAAAAATGACGAAGACGCCACTGGATTCTACGCAAAAAGGTGCCTTTATAATATCTAATTTCAGAGCTCTATCATCAGTATTAGTGAAGAATAAATATTTTTCGATATCGCCACTTTTTCAATTTTCGCTTATAACTCAAAAACAAAAGAAGATAGCCAAAAATGAATAATACTCTTGTTAGTTTTTCTGAAAATGGATAGAGAGGGGGTATCAGATTTTGTCCATCTCCTCTGGTTTGAAAGTTGTAGTGCTAGAACATCGAAATATGCTCACCCTGTACATTCGAACGACATATCAACTTTTGTGCTAGCTCCTCAAATTCCCTCACAATATCATAGCTAACATAACATGATAACAACAGAAACCTAAATTTGCTCTTCCGTGATCGAATTTTGATGTTATGTTATGAAAAACATTCATCTTGAATCAAAATAATAACGAAAAATTAACCTCTTTCAATACATTTGCCACATCGTTTTCGTACTGAATGTACAACTTTGCACAGTTCATAGCGTTTCTGATATGAAGCATTTCTACGCAACACAATTTTATTATGTCTATGAGAATCTTCCGAGTCTGAAAGCGAATTAGATATACTTTCTCTTTCAAAGTATTCTAGACATAAAAATCCAACGCTTCAGAACGAGGCTTCTCGGTGGTCATCTGACCAATCCGTTGTATAGTGATATATTCATAAAATAGATTTCGACATTAGGACTATAATGTGCTGGGCAGCCATTCATTCGAGACCTGACATTTATTTCATTTGTTAGACAAGTGCATTTCATTCAATATTATGTATATCAAGTTGCTTTGAATAATCTACAACATTAACATATCAACGTTTGTGCTAGCTCCTCAAACTCCTCCCATAATATCATGCCTAACATGATTACAACGAAAAAGTTTAAAAATGTCGAACATAAATTTGCTCTTTCTTGAAGCACTTCGAGACCGAATAATAAAGTGATTTTATGAAATTGTTATTGTAATCTATAAATAATAACGAAAAAATGAACCTCCTTCTTCAATATCTACAACTCTGGAAAGTTCTTAGTGTTTCTGACGCATTTCTGCATAACGCCATTTTATTCTGTCGATGAGTTTCTTCGAGTCTGAAGTGAATTAGATATACTTCATATTTCAAAGTAATCAAAGAATTCTGGACGTGAAAATCTAGAGGCGTTAATTCGGGGTTCTTTGGTAGCCATATGACCGTATTTTCCAAACCATATATCCTTGAAACGTTGACTTTGGGGAAAGCCGGTTTCAATGCAATAGGCTCGCGACCACACTCAGTGGAGAAGGGAGTGAGTTATATATGATAGAATGTAATGGGCGCCAGGTAGAGAAATGCCTGCCTACTCAAGGTAAATGAACTGCTTACTCCTCTACCAGAGTAACAGTTAACAAAAATCCCTCAAAATTCAAGTCACAATAATTTATTAACAAAAATAAAAATATATGTGCAGTGGTTGATTCAATACGAATAAAGATTATCCCCCAAGGGGTAGTCAAAAGGAAAACACTAAATACACACTAAATCAGATAAGAACCAATAATCTAAACTAACCAACTAAACCCACTTAATCAACTTACGTTCAGCTTAACGTTCGGGCTTAGGTTATCAGAACCTACTTTAAATAAATACTCTAAACTAAACAATGATTCCTGAAGGGAATACCGATCAATTATCCTACAATAAAATCCTGAAGGGATACACGAGTACCTTTGTTGGTACCCAACGCAACTTATGAAGTGCACCTCACTATAATTGCTAACAGTTATATATAAAACTACCTTATAGAATAATATCACACATCATCAAAATAAAAGAAACCAATGATTTACAACTTTAAAGCCAGTGCTATGCACTGGTTACCTGCACAAATTATTACAAATGGTAAGTTGAACGTATGAAGCCAGGCACGTAGACCTCCAAGATGCCAATTGTTACCCCTCACTGACAGGTACGTAGCTGACTCAGGTACTCGGGACTCCGAACTACGTGGATAGCTGACACGTATGTGGAAACTGACCAGTACGTGGAATAACTCAGCTCGTGAAACTACGTGGATAACCCTGGTGGGTGGAAATACACCCCAACACGTGGAACTACAGCCAGATACGTGAAATACAGCCAGATACGTGGATAGGTACACCCAGATACGTGGATAGGTACACCCAGATACGTGGAATACTGCCAGATACGTGGAAGGTACACCCAGATACGTGGACCCTAACAAAATACTATAAGAAACGGTTCATAAGTTATGAAAGGATATCTTAGTTACCTCTGTTGTTCGAGGGAGATAGGTTCAACCTCCAATTCAGTCGGGAATTTGTTCGAAATAATTCCAATAATATCAACAACCTATAAAGAAGATGGTAAGACAACTGGTTCAAGGTAGAAAATGTATGCATACCTAACGAATTTCCTGTGGAAGAGTTTATGATCACGTATGAAACGTATTTTTCCCAAAATATTCCAAAATACTCTCCAGGGAATAATGACACTCGAAGTTTAATCCCTCAAAACGAGGATGAATCTAGATTCACAATTTTTCTTCGAAAAATGTCTCAACGATTTCACATTAACCAAAATGTCCGCCTTGACAGTCACACAGAAATTTCCAGAAAGTTCACAGAGCCTATCAGTTGTCATGGTTGTCATAGCGAAGAAAAGAAGAAAACACATCAAAAACCAAAACAATATAGAATTAATACGGTACCGACAATCTACGCAGTTTATACCAGAGGAGGGTCTCTATAAATCCATTTCTATAATTCTTCCACGATTTTCCGAAGTACTTTACTGAGGCCAAATAATAATGAACTAACCCAACAAATATGACAAACAACATTAACCTCACAATTTTCAAATAATAAACAAACCGTTTTCTGAAGGAAAACAATTCGAACAGGTAGGAAAACGAGGTGAATAATCACAAAAATAAGGAAATTTAGAAAATGAAACATCCCAATAAGTTTACTTAACTAATAATTTTTGGAAAGAGATGGCAAAACTACATTTCATGACAAGTTCAAAATAATAACGTTACAATTCCCCCCTTACTTTAAAAAAAAAAAAAAAACTGACTGAAGGTCCATTTTTTTTTCGGTTAATGGTTTTGCCATCCAGGCACACTGAAACTACCACAAGTTGCGCTAATGTATAAGGAAAGTGAAAGAGCATCTGATTACTGAAGGCCATTTCCACCGAGATGGAAACGGAGCGAGAATACCGACAAATATCATCACTCAACCAGAGCCCGAAATAAAAAAATAAACAAAAAAAATACCTAATCGCTGAAGACGGCAAGATATTGACAAAATACTACGGTGACTTTCAGAGCCCACCACAGGGAAAAATCCCTAATCCAAACAACACAAAAGTAAAAGATATCCAATCGCTGAAGGCGACTGGTTACCAAAACAACTACGGTGACTTTCATAGCCCACCACAGGGAAAAAATCCCTAATCCAAACAACACAAAAGTAAAAGATATCCAATCGCTGAAGGCGACTGGTTACCAAAACAACTACGGTGACTTTCATAGCCCACCACAGGGAAAAATCCCTAATCCAAACAGCACAAAAGTGAAAGATATCCAATCGCTGAAGGCGACTGGGTACCGACATGTCCAACGGGCATAACGAAAACTAAATAAAAAGGAAAACAAAACCAGTTCAACTAAGGATACTAACAAAAAGGCCGATTTTTGGGTGTACACTTTTTTTTCAAACTAAAGGAGAAACTTACCTGAAATTCGAACCGAAAATTCCAGGTAAGGTGCTGGACATGGAGGACTTCTTTACAATAAAGTCGCAACCTCAACGACTCCCATCACAACCCTACAGGAGTGATGTCAAAATCGAGAATCAAAATCGGTAACACAAAACGACAAGATCGGGAACGTCAAAATAAGGAAAAGCGGTGGTCCTCGTGGGTAAAGAGCAACGGCTCAATACACGACCAAACGCGTCACTAACTCGTCGGGAGTTTCGGGAATCACAAAAAAAAAACAAAAAAAGGTCACAATAGGGGCTAATAGCAGGCACGCTATCCATAATCCTTCACAAAGGAGTTACCAATCAAAGAACATAAATCAAAAATCGGGAAACACCAACGTCACGTTCATATCGACACTCAAAGTCGAGATACCTAATCCTCCATTCGGGAGTCACCACACTAAGGTATATAAATCAAATCGGAAAACACAACGGAATCGACAAAGTCGAGATACCTAATCCTCCATTCAGGAGTCACAAAAATCACAATAGGGGCAATTTAACAATGAGTCAAAATCAAAGAATCCATAATCCTCCACAAGGGAGTCACCATACAAAGGTATAAAATACAAGTCACCGTCATATCGTCATAATCAATGCTCCATATAGGAGCCACAAAAATCACCACACATGGCAGTCCTAAACAGAAATTTCACAAAAAAAAAAAATCACCAAAGAAAGTGTCGAAATCGGGGAATCAAAGTCACACTTTAATACAGTATACTTAACCTCGTCACCGAATACAGAGGATGAAATGTAGCTATGTTACTACCGTGGAACTGAAAATACAAGCGATGTTGGTTGTACTTCAGCCACTGAATGGGGGTAGTGACCACCCTAGTCAATTTATGCTCAAGGCAAGGGACAGCCATCCTCTGCCCCACCACAACCAAAATTAAGTCGACATGGGTTCATCTGTGTCGTGATCCGGTGGATGAGCTTTCAAATCCTTTACATTCCAAACTCCCGCATATTTACCATCATTGCCCTGCAATTCATAAGTCCATGGAGAAACTCGCTTAACAACAATAAAAGGTCCAACATATTTCGGAGCCAACTTAGCTGTAAAATATTTGGCTGCATCCGAAAGTACTTGATTTCTCCTCCAAACCAGTTGATTGACCGTATATTGAACGTCACGACGTCGAAGATTGTACGCTTTTCTATTAGTCTCATACGCTTTAGCCAATTTTTCCTTAACATCCGCATATATCTTGGCAAAAGCTTGATCCCTATCTTTAGTTAAAGCTGACCTATCGAAGCAAATTTGATCAGGGCAGGTATTTCACCCTTGAAAGACACTTCTCTTCCGAATACAATGAAGTTTGGGGAATAACCCGTTACTTCGTGTTTTGAGGATCGAATAGCCAACCCAACCTGACTCAGTTGCCTGTCCCAACCTCTCTGATCTTCTGAGAGATATGATCTTAACATAGTTTTTATTACTCTATTTATCCGTTCGACTGGATTAGCTTGTGGGTGATATAAGGCAGTATACTGGACACGAATATTGAGGGATGCCAAGAATTTAGTGAATTCCTTAGAGCGGAATTGAACGCCATTGTCCAATATTATAGAATTGGGGCAACCAAAGACGGGAAAAACATGGGTATCCAATATTTTGATAATAGACGTCGTGGTCGCGGTACGGAGGGGAAAAAGTAGAGGAAATTTGCTGAAACAATCAGCAACAACAAATATATATTGGTTACCTGAGCGAGATCGAGGTAAAGGGCCAACCAAATCAGCAGACATAAGTTCAAAGGGTCGAGATATTGACACTTGCTTGGAAAGCATAAAACCTGGGGGCTTGCTTTGATCAGGTTTAATGGCATGACAGGTGGTACAACGACGGATATAAGATGCTACATCGTATCTCATTTTCGGCCAATAATATCCCTCTGTCAACTTATTATAGGTCTTGAACACTCCTACATGTAGAAGGGATTCATGGATATTTTTGATGAGGGGCTTGCGGTAAGGTCGGGGGACAACCTCTCTCCAATAGTCTGAAGGAGCTGACAACGCAGGAAAGCGGGGGGTGACATTTTTGAAAAGTTTTCCTTCAAGTATTCGCCAAGATGGAAAGCGATGTGGTAACCTAGAAACCTTATCAAGGAGTTTTGCATACCACCGATCTGAGGAATGGCGCTGGGAGATATCAACAGAGTCGATAATGGGGACCGTCCTAGAGAGAGCATCTGGCACGACATTCTCCTTTCCCTTACGATGTATGATTGTATAGTCATACTGCTGTAGCCTAATGGCCCATCGAGCTAATCGTCCAGACGGGGAATTCAACCTGTCTAACCAGAGCAAACTGGCATGATCCGTAATAACGGAGAAATGAGAACCCTCGATGTAAGGTCTTAGTTTTTCAATGGCCCATAGGACAGCAAGACATTCACGCTCAGTGGTGGTGTAATTACGCTCCAATCGGGTCAACGACCGGGACAGATAACATATGACCTTCTCTCCGTCTTCTTGCTGTTGTGTCAAGACAGCACCTATTCCATAACCCGAAGCATCGCATTGTATAGTGAATTGTCTGGAGAAATCCGGACAAGACAAGACTGGGGCACTGATCAAACATTCCTTTAATTTGTTTAAGGCATCGTCACATGCATTAGTCCACTTGAAGCTATGATTTTTCTTAAGAAGCTCTGTTAATGGAGCTGTCACATCCGCAAAATTTGGCACGAATCGCCGGTACCAAGAAGCCAACCCTAGTATGCGCCGAACCTCTGAAACGCATTTGGGGACCGATATGTTCAGAATGGCTTGGACCTTTGCTGGGTCCATTCGCAAACCCTGCGAGTCAACCACATAACCCAGATATAATAATTCTGGTCGACAGAAGTGACACTTACTTTTGGAGACAGTAAGATTGGCCGCCTTAAGGCGTTTGAAAACCTCCCTTAACACTTCTACGTGTTTCTCGAACGTGTCTGTAATGATGATGATATCGTCCAAATATACAAATACATATGGTTCCAGATCAGGACCCAAAACTCTGTCTACTAGGCGTTGAAAAGTGGCCGGACTATTAGATAATCCCATCGGCAGTCGAAGAAATTGGAAGAGACCTCGGTTTGGCACCGTAAAGGCCGTTAGGGGGCGCGAGGATTTCTCCAAGGGAACTTGGAAATACGCCGACTTAATGTCCATAGAAGATAAAAATTTGGCATTCCGGAGTCGGTCCAAAGTGGCATTTATATAGGGGAGGGGATACGCATCTTTTTCGGTGACTGCGTTTAACTTTCGGTAATCTACGCAGAACCGGTAGGAATTATCCTTCTTTTTCACGAGGAGGATAGGGGAAGACCAAGGACTGGTAGAGGGTTCGACAATACCCTGCTCAAGCAAACTGTCTAATTCACGGTCGATATGATCCTGCATCACAGGACTGACAGGGTAATACCTCTGTTTAATGGGACGACTGGAAGTTTTTATTTCATGTTCCACCAAGGTAGTGCAACCTAACTCATCACCCATATTTTTAAAAGCCTCTTGAACAACCTTGTTCAGAATCCTGGACTGTTCCGCCGTGAGATGTTTTTCTGATGCAATTGCATCCACGGTTACATCAGCGTCGCGTTGAAATACCCAACTACCATTACCAATGTCAGGTACGATACCAAACTTCCTCCAGAAGTCAACACCGAGAATCAAAGTATGCGGTAGATCCGGGACAATTATAGCCGAGATCATTTTCACCCTATTTTCAAGCTTTATTGGCAAATCCACCGATCCAATACTCGCACAACTCTGTCCATTCGCCACCTTACATGAAACAATTTTATCACCATTAAGTTTGAGATTGAACTTCTTCAAAATTTCCCATCCGGGACCACCAATGATAGTGCTTGTAGCACCAGAATCCAACAAACCCAACAACCTCACATCAAAGACAGAAATAGATAAATACGGACGTTCATCATTTTGTGCCTGCGCCAACACATAATCCAGACGTAATTTTTGTTTTAAAGGCAAACGACCACTGGCAGATTGAGGAAGGAAGACGTCGGTTCTGCCATCCAATGTCTTCCGACTTAGTTTTCCGACTTACAACTAGGGCAGGTTCGAACAGTGTAATCGGGACGACCACACTTAAAACAATGTTTCTTCCTTGCCTTACCACACTCTCTAGCCGCATGGCCAGGTTGCCTACAATTCCAGCAGGTCAAAACGGCACTCACTTGCGCAGATGGGGTAGGGGGTTGTTCCGCATAAACATATGCCAAATCGGGCTCCATCAAAGAGCTCCTATTCCTAGGAGGGGGTGCAAAGGATTCAATAGACTCCTTACGAGTCTCAAGCTGTCGTCCAATATGTAAGAGCTGTACAATGGAGGTTATCTCTGTCAAACCCAATTGACTTTGATAGAATGGGGAGATGTTACGAAGGAGAATCCTCAATCGGGCATCCTCATTTAAAGGAACTGTAAGACGTTTGAACATATTATCCATGATCGCGAGGTACATACCCATATTTTCAGTAGGGCCTTGAGTTCGATGTTTAATTTCATCAAAGAGTCTTTCATTGTAATTTGGAGGAAGAAACTGTGTCCTCAATTCGTCAACTAACTGAGACCAAGTAGAGATAGTAGACCGAACAGATCGGAACCAGACAAGTGCTTTGTCTACAAAAAGATCGCTGGCAGACGAGAACAACTGTTCCTTTGTAACATTCCGGGAGACGCATAAATCATCAATAGTTTCCAGGAAGGAAGATAGGGAACAACGAGAATTATCGCCACTAAACTTGACAATATTCCATTTAGCCACTGATACTGAAGGTATCTTATTATGGGGGGTAGAAACCGAAGTTACAAACTGGTGAGCGTCTACATCGGTGGGACTACTATCCGATTCAGACCCAGACTCAGATTCCGAAATACCCGCTGAAGCCATCAGCGTGCTCAATTCAAGTGGTGATTGGGGTTGCAAAGAAGCTCTGCGATATTTTCTCGCCCTTGATTTTAATTCCGAATGTAAACCGATCAACTGCGCCAAAAAACTCGACCTAACAACTTGCTCCTCGTCTGAAACCGCTAAAGATCTTTCCGCTCTTTTAAATAAATGTAACAGACGTGTGGACAACTTCTTGAAAGATGAACTCTTATTATCACCCGCAAAATCTGAAATATCTTGATGGAGGATATCAATTGAACTTTTCAACACCTTCGAATCTTCACCGAATTTATATGGATAAGGTGGATATTTAGTTTCAACACCACATCTTTCTAACCGTATGTAACCCCTTAGACATTTCCTCATCTCAACCACCGTATTCACATCACACACACCTCTTATGGTCAACTCATACCCCAACTCGTCTTTATCGAGACGATTTACTTCTATTTGACCCTCCATGATCAATCAAATTACCCAAACACAAAAATCAACCGTATTAAGAAAATACACCTAACCCAGCAAACTATAAGACACCCGATATGAATAGGGAAGAAAAAAATATCAAAAAAAATACCACAATAGTACCGATCAACCACTGCAGGTCAGTTATTGACTATGGCCCCACGTTGGGCGCCAATTTGAAACGTTGACTTTGGGGAAAGCCGGTTTCAATGCAATAGGCTCGCGACCACACTCAGTGGAGAAGGGAGTGAGTTATATATGATAGAATGTAATGGGCGCCAGGTAGAGAAATGCCTGCCTACTCAAGGTAAATGAACTGCTTACTCCTCTACCAGAGTAACAGTTAACAAAATCCCTCAAAATTCAAGTCACAATAATTTATTAACAAAAAAAAAAATATATGTGCAGTGGTTGATTCAATACGAATAAAGATTATCCCCCAAGGGGTAGTCAAAAGGAAAACACTAAATACACACTAAATCAGATAAGAACCAATAATCTAAACTAACCAACTAAACCCACTTAATCAACTTACGTTCAGCTTAACGTTCGGGCTTAGGTTATCAGAACCTACTTTAAATAAATACTCTAAACTAAACAATGATTCCTGAAGGGAATACCGATCAATTATCCTACAATAAAATCCTGAAGGGATACACGAGTACCTTTGTTGGTACCCAACGCAACTTATGAAGTGCACCTCACTATAATTGCTAACAGTTATATATAAAACTACCTTATAGAATAATATCACACATCATCAAAATAAAAGAAACCAATGATTTACAACTTTAAAGCCAGTGCTATGCACTGGTTACCTGCACAAATTATTACAAATGGTAAGTTGAACGTATGAAGCCAGGCACGTAGACCTCCAAGATGCCAATTGTTACCCCTCACTGACAGGTACTTAGATGACTCAGGTACTCGGGACTCCGAACTACGTGGATAGCTGACACGTATGTGGAAACTGACCAGTACGTGGAATAACTCAGCTCGTGAAACTACGTGGATAACCCTGGTGGGTGGAAATACACCCAACACGTGGAACTACAGCCAGATACGTGAAATACAGCCAGATACGTGGATAGGTACACCCAGATACGTGGATTGGTACACCCAGATACGTGGATAGGTACACCCAGATACGTGGAATACTGCCAGATACGTGGATAGGTACACCCAGATACGTGGACCCTAACAAAATACTATAAGAAACGGTTCATAAGTTATAAAAGGATATCTTAGTTACCTCTGTTGTTCGAGGGAGATAGGTTCAACCTCCAATTCAGTCGGGAATTTGTTCGAAATAATTCCAATAATATCAACAACCTATAAAGAAGATGGTAAGACAACTGGTTCAAGGTAGAAAATGTATGCATACCTAACGAATTTCCTGTGGAAGAGTTTATGATCACGTATGAAACGTATTTTTCCCAAAATATTCCAAAATACTCTCCAGGGAATAATGACACTCGAAGTTTTAATCCCTCAAAACGAGGATGAATCTAGATTCACAATTTTTCTTCGAAAAATGTCTCAACCCATTTCACATTAACCAAAAATGTCCGCCTTGACAGTCACACAGAAATTTCCAGAAAGTTCACAGAGCCTATCAGTTGTCATGGTTGTCATAGCGAAGAAAAAAGAAAACACATCAAAAACCAAAACAATATAGAAATTAATACGGTACCGACAATCTACGCAGTTTATACCAGAGGAGGGTCTCTATAAATCCATTTCTATAATTCTTCCACGATTTTCCGAAGTACTTTACTGAGGCCAAATAATAATGAACTAACCCAACAAATATGACAACAACATTAACCTCACAATTTTCAAATAATAAACAAACCGTTTTCTGAAGGAAAACAATTCGAACAGGTAGGAAAACGAGGTGAATAATCACAAAAATAAGGAAATTTAGAAAATGAAACATCCCAATAAGTTTACTTAACTAATAATTTTTGGAAAGAGATGGCAAAACTACATTTCATGACAAGTTCAAAATAATAACGTTACATCCTTTGTCTAAGATTTTATCCCAATATATCCATTCAACAGATCTTGACATTACGACTATTATGTGCTGGGCAGCCGTCCATTCGAAACCAGACATTCTATCTGTTAGACAGGTGCATTTGATGTCTGTCAAGTTTGCTATCTAATGAACTTTTCAGAATTAAAATGCTCGGTAAGTAAAACTTGACCAAAAAGTTCTCTTCTCATGACTTGCAAACTTTACAATTATACTTAACTCACGTTCGAAAGGATAAGCATGAGGGTATTATCACTTATAATATCACAAGAGCATAGACAATATTCGATTATTCACCGAGTCACGAGACGTATTTTGCGAAACACCACGAGAGCGCAGCTCGAGTGGTGTTTCGCGAAATACGTCGAGTGAAGAGGTGAATTTGCTCCAGAGTACCTCAGAGTAAGAAATAAATTATTTCTTACTCTGAGCTCCAAACGCACACAGAATATATAGTTTTTCATGTAGAACATTCTGAGGAACAATAAAGTGTTTTTCGATGTTAAAGGCGTGTCTTTTTCTATTGCCTCAACCCGAAAGACAACACGCAACTATCCCATTATCTTAGACTTCTTTTTGAGTTTTGGATTTGGAAGATCACACTTATGCCCATTTGCAGAGTGTGTACAAAAAATGCTTTATTACTTTCAAACAAGTCCGGAGGTCTTTAGAGGATGGATGGGTGATACTCTTGTAGTTGGTGTTAGCAAACCAGAACATTTAGAGATTGTCCTGACAAATAGCAGCTGTTTTGGCAAAGGTCCACAGTATGACTTCACCAAACCATACACGGGTGAGGGTCTTCTTAGTGCTAAAGGTAAGATAATGATATTCCCACTTGCGTTATTCACATTTAATCTTCTTTATTGTAATCAGTTATAGGTTAAACGACTATATTAATCGTTTTACGTGATCTGGCATACGTTTTTTCATCTGGGTTGATAAGTAACTCATATTCGGATCTTTGCATCGTTAAAAATAGCACCTGTTAAAAAACTTACCATTCAGCCTCTTTGGCTGCTTCTTCAATTTTTGTATGTAGCTCACATATAACAGTGAAGCTATGAAAATGTAGACACGTGGGGTTTGAGACTGGATTGATTCGTGGTTAGACAGCTCAGTTTCATAAATCTTAAGATTAAATAGTGTCGAGGATGACAAAGAACTTCTCTTTTGTTTTCCTTTCAAAGGAATAGTGTGCCTTTGTTCCGTTTAAATTTCTGTAATTTAAAAATTTCAAGCAGAATTCGATCTTGGTTGGACGTAGGTATCAATAAAGAATTATAGGTTAAAATCAATTCTGATTTGTTTTCCGTTGTAAATTATTCTATACTTTGACTGATATTTTCGAATTAATTTTTTCTGTTTTCAGTGGATATATGGAAAAAACATCGTAAACTTATCAATCCAACCTTCCAGCCGAAAGTACTCAATTCATTCATTCCGATTTTTCAAGAGAAAACTGATATTTTGATTGATATTCTCGATAAGAAAGTTGGTCAGCCTGATATTGACATTTCAACCCTGATGGCAAGTTGCACATTGGATACAATATGCGGTAATATTATATTTTATTATCAATTCATCAAGCGTTGATATCACTCCAGTTCTTTTGAATAATTAATTGTGCAACGTTGATGATTATAAATCAATTTCAAGCAGATAATCCAATAATAACTGCGGTTATCATTGGTTCACGGTTCAGCCCTTGGTTATTCCCTATTTGTCCTAGAACGAATAACCGGCCCTCTGCTCTCGTCGCTCGAATGCGGTTTCTGGTCTATTTTTTATATGTGTTATGCAATAAATACAAAAATCGATTTGCAAATATAAATTATTATGCTTCAAGATCAACTCCATGCATCCCAAAATATTAATATTCGAAACGTGGATTCAGTGTAACGATGAACATGTTTTTCAAATTCCGCTTGACAAAAAAAATGTTTTGTTCTGATCAGAAAATATACAGGAGGACACTATCCAATAGATTTAAATTCGGACAATGCTTCGCGTGACGTAATTCGCTGCAAATGACGTCTAATATATCCCCCTCCAAGGATCACGAATTCGAATTACCAAACATCAGACGTCTGGTTTACGACGAAGAAACGAGCGTTTCCACTTCATCGACTGAAAGTTAAGTCCACAAAGTTGGTCTACCACCAGTTTGTATGAAAATGGATAAACATCTCGCACATTGTTCAGAGTTCATGCATCGGAAGTAGGTGTTCGGATCCCAAGAGATGGCGTTTTGGTTCTGTTATACTCAGAGCTAGGCGACATTTCTTCAAGTAAGGAAACCTAGAATGCCTTTCAAACGGAGCTCCTCCATACTGATGAGCCCCAAATAGGGCGAAATAGCTATCTATGGATGCTCTGTTTGATATTACCACTATGCATGTTCTTTGTTCGTTGACGGGATTAGTTCCGAAGTGTGGGTTTAATATTGGTTGATTTTAAATCGTAAATCGATTAATATTATTCTCCGTATGACTGTGCCAAGCAGAGATTTCGAATTCTTCTCATTGATTGATTCTTCGTGGTTACGAAAATAAAATAAAGACATAATGTTCACGTACAGAGTGTTCCAATATTCATGAAAATAGAAAAAGTCCAAGATTTTTCTAGTCCGGATTTGATTTCTTCAATTTCTGAAATTTTGAAAGATGGCAATCGTAAAGGGTGACGAAACTTGCAAATTTGAAATCATTCGGTCCAATAGTTCAACAGTTATTCAACCTTGAAATTTCAGCCATCAGATGAATATCACCCTGTATATTCCAAAGGAAGGCCCTCAAACGATTAAAACCTCTTGATGAGAGTCCTCCCTCATGTACTTGATTCATGGTATCCTTTTGTCGCATTCTTCCTGCCTTCCTTATATTTTTAATTATTATAATTTTCTTAAACATACACTGACCGGCAAAATAATCGATCCGCTCAAAAAATCGATGAAGTTTGTTAATTCATGAATATGTTATTTCAAGTTCGATTTGATTGAATTTTTTTCGATTGTAGGTATGTTCATCCTCAATCAATCACCAGTTTTGAATTTGAAGAAAACTCGGCGTAGGTCATTTTATTTATACAGGGTAAAACGAAATCTGTTTTTTTACCATAACTTTAGTACCACTCATGGTGTGTTCCAGTTGTTCCATCGTGTGATTTCATATTTCATTAAGACACATCATCTCTTGATAATTTTATCCTTCTTTCATAAAAAAAGCTCAATTTTCGTTAAGGATGCAGGGTTTACAGTAAAACATTGAATTTCGCTAAGGCTACAACGGTACTTCAACAAATACAACCTAAAATTCTGACCTAATGAGAGTAAACTGAAAACTAAGTCAAAAACATAACGTGTTTTCCTCCCAGACGCAGATAACAGATGCAGTTCGGAGTTGGTACGCGAGATCGAATTTTCCTCCCAAGAGCATCCAAACATGCCCAATTGGGTTCATATCTGGGCTTAGAGCAGGCCAAATGAATTCTTGGATATCAACTAGGGTTCGGAATTTTCGGGATGAATCAATTCGAATATTCGTTTCATGCTCTATTCAAATATTCGAACTTATCAGAATATTCGAATTCATTCGAATTTTTTAATTGCAGAATGTTCATCTAGTGGGCCTAATTATTACACTACATGGAAGGATGAAGAATACTAAAATAAACTTTATTGATATTCTTGTTTATGTGATAGGTACTTAAAAAATGGAAGGTATTTCCATTCTTCGGCATTTCATTTTCAAACGAATCCTGGGTCTGTTCTGAAATCTGCATTCGATTTATTGCTCCTTGTTTGCACATTTCATTGAATACGAACTATTACGAACTTACGAACGTGCGTCGGCCAAGGGGTAATAAAAATGTGACATTGCAAACAGAGAGGAAATTTGCCTGAATTCAGTCGAATGATGGAATATAGAACTTTGGAACTATTGCATTTTTTTTCGAATTTGATTTGAAAGCGTTTAATCATTGAATGAATAATTTCTTGTACCGTCTGCAATTACGGAAATTAGTTTGATGAGGATTTCCTTGAAAAATTCTGAATCAATAAAATGCAAAACAAATGGTTTATTGCTAACCAATAACCACCCTGAAAAATAACAATAGCTTGTTACGTTATACCGTATACGAGTATTGTTGTGTGTCAGTATACGGGGTAGGGTCATAAAATTGACAAAGTGTAACCTTCTGGAAAACCGTGGGAGGGAATTATTGTAAATAAATACTTCCGCTTTAGCTAACGCGTGTGTTTGTTTCATTCATTCTGAAGGGGATTTCACCAATTTTACAAGCTGTTCACCTTGAAAGAAGCCTCTTAATCTAAACAGAAAAACTTATAACTCTATCGATTGATTTATTCAGAGGGTTATGAATACAGCATTCTTAAAAAGGAAATAACATTGCCTGAACAATGCATTAGCAAATGAAACATTACTATGAATCCAGAATCTACAAACTCGAAGGTATGCTTATGACAACGGGACAGAAAAACAATAGTGGAAATGCTTATTCGGAATAAATACTCTCAAATAAACAGTGCATACCGAACAACATGTCGCGCTAAAACTTCAATCGTTTTAGGTTTCACTCAGTTTTCAGTTTATTTCCATAACGTTCGGATTTGAGGTTAAATATGTGAAAATACTTTCATAGCCATAGCGAAATTGTGGAGTTAAATGTTGCTCTTTCCTCTGAAAACCATGTATCTTCAATAAGAATTGAGATATTTTTATGAACGGTGAATTAAATTGTCAAGAGAAAATGTGTCTTGATGATTAAATAAGAAATCACACGGTGGAACAACTGGAACATACCATGAGAGGTTCTAAAGTTAGGGAAAAAACATACAGGGTTATCCATTTTGCGGTTTCAAAAGTAAACGTAAATAAAACACATAAAAAATATTTTTTATCATGATATTTTTTTATTATGAAGTTTGAACGTTGACATTTGTGTGAAACACTACATCATTTAAATGACAACCACCCGAATTGTTGCAAGCATCGATTCTTTTGAGGTAATTTTCGAACACTTTTTGACACATATTGGGCGGTATCTCAGCCATAACTTGACGAATATTGGTTTTTAACTACTCAAGAGTTGAAGGTTTATCTGCATAAACACGGTCTTTCGCGTAGCCCCACAAAAAAAAGTCAAGCAGTGTCAAATCGCATGATCTTGGTGGCCGGTTGTTCAAGCACCCATTCGACGTATCCACGATGTTGATGTGAATGGTCGGCTGGCTTCAGTTGTTGTGTGAGCTGGATTTTATTTGGGTGTAGGTGTAGATCTTAATGCAAAATACGCCATAATGTGCCGTAAGACAGTCCTAATTCCTGAGAATGACGAGGAATCGACAGATTCGGGTCTTCGGCAATAGTTTCACTTACAGTAGCGATATTTTCAGTGGTACGAGCAAAACGATGATGCACAGGGCTTACAATATCTGTAACCAATCCAGTCTCTTCAAATTTCTTCACAATTTTACCAATTGCTTGCGTAGTTGGACGATTATGTAAACCAAAATCTGCTCTTAAAGCACGATATGTGGCTGTGGCAGAATCGCCATTTTTGTATTAGGTTTTTACAATTTTCATGCGTTGTGCGATAGTCAAGCGATCCATTTTCATAAATGTCAGACTTTCAACTAAACAAAAAAAAATTTTTTAAAAAACTTCGTTTGACAGATATCGAATTCCAGCCGTATACTTTTGAAACCGCGAAATGGATAACCCGTTATTTTGTTTCACACTGTATAAAATGAATAACGCTGAGTTTTTGTGGAATTCAAAACTTGTGTTTGATTGAGGATGTACATACCTTAAATCGAATCGGACTGGAAATAACATACACTGCGCAAAAAAATTTACGCACATTCTGAAAATCTCAATTATAATGAATCTTAACTCTACATTGACTTTATAACTTATTTTTTATGTTCTCTCGGAAAGGTTTTGAATGAAACAAGACACATTAAATGGAAGAAAAATTCAGGATTTCACTGAATCTTATGTGAAAGAAGAGAAATGAACAATTTTCAAAATACTGGAATGCTGATAAGTGATTTAATTCTTGGTATTTCCACCCCTTGCGTTCATTACAGTGTCGCAACGACGGTTCATAGGTACTCAAAATGAGGTATCTTAAAATGTTCTGATCTAATCAAGGGCGGATTTACGGCGGGGATGGGGGGGGGTTTAATGGGGGTAATTACCCCCATGAATATCGAAAACCTGAAAAAAAGTTACGAAACGTGGTGCACATATTTTCATTTGTTTTTTTTTACTAATATTACTTAACTACTATTTTTTCTTATTATATTATGCCTCCTAAATATTTTGATTACAGATTTTTCAAGTTTAAGTTTTGAACTTGATTTATCGATCTTGAATCATTACTATCACCTCCCCCCTGAAATAAAGCTACATCCGCCCTTGGATCTAATCCTTCCCAGATTTCTCTGAGTTGGATTCCTAAGTCATTGAGAGTAGCTGGATGATTTTCTGAACTTCTAAGCCTTCTATTGTGGTTGTCCCAAACCTGCTCAATCGGATTGAGATCTGGACTTTTTGCTGGCCTTTCAATTCGAGAGACCTCTTCAAGGTACTTCTGAACGATGCGCGCACGATGGGGTCTGGCATTATCGTCCATAAAAATGGAATTTTTACCAATGTATGGGGCAAATGGCACTACATGCTCTTCAAGAATGTTCCGTATATACCTATCAGTATTCATAGCTTCATTATCCACATCCACTAGGTCTCTGCGAGCAGTCAAAGATATTCCACCCCATACCATAATCGATCCTACCCCGAAACCAGTAGTATTCAGGAAATTGCACTCAGCATGTCTTTCATATGGACGTCTGTATACAAGGAAGCGTCGATCACAATGGTAGAGGCAGAATCTAGACCTATCTGTGAAGAGAACTTTTATCCCAATCAGCCTCTTTCCAATGGATATGCTTTCTCGCAAATTCCAAACCCGCCCTTCGATGGGCGGGAGTAAAAGCTGGGCCTCTTGCCCCTACACGAGGCCTTAAATCATATTCTCTGAGGCGATTTCTTATTGTCTGAGTGCTAATTTGCACCCCATGAGTTTGCTCAAGCTGATTTTGAAGGAGGCGAGCGGTTGCAAACCGTTGTCTCAACGAAGAAACTCTCAAGTAACGTTCTTGAATGGCAGTTGTTACCCGTGGTCTGCCCTGGAGTGGTCTTCGGACATTTATACCTGTCTCCCTGAATCGCTGCAACATTCTGGACACACTTGTTTGGGAAACTCCAAACCTTTCTGCAATTCTTGTGTATGTCCACCCTTCTTCTCGCAAAACTACCGCTTGGGCACACTCCTCTTGGGTCGAATCGCGTGTTTCGCGTTGCATAGCGATCGAGTGTAGAAAATCAAACGAAAGAAGAACTATTGATCACTAGAATTGATCGAGAACAACTGATTTCAGAATGGAGCCAATACATTCAAAATCTGATCTCATTTTTTTTTATTTTTGCCGGAAAAAACATCTGTATTAAAGAAAAACGTTGGAAGTGGATAACATATGCATGCATAATTCTGATAAAAATAATTATCATTGAGAACACCTTCAGTTGTAGAATAAATTTGAGATTTCCATAATGTGTATTTATGAATTAACAAACTTCATATGTTTTTTGAGTGAGATTATTTTGCCGGTGAGTGTATTTGATAGTTCTGTTTTTCAATTCACGATTATTTCAGAGTCCGTTGTTGGTCTCCGTGTTGATGCACAGACTTCATCTAATCCTTATGGCAAATTATTGGACAGGTAAATATTTTTAGAGAAAAAGGATGAAAGAATTTCACAAAACTAAATTTCGCAGATTCATGGAAATAACAACGACCAGGGTTTTCAATGCAATTCTGTATCCAAATATAATTTTCTACAGGAGTAAAATTGGAAAGGAGTCCACCAAAGTTGTGAAAGAACTCAACAGTTTCACTCAAAAAGTGGGTTGTAATTCCAGAATGAATATATCTGTTTTTTTCACAGGAATCATTTCTCTCAGTTTTAGATACTAATATTACCGAAGTGGTTCGAATCGATTTTGAGATGTCAACTAGATACTGATTGTTGAGATATTCCTTGTAATCATACCGGGTGGCCCACCACTGACGCGATGCACATTTTGAGGGTGTAAATGATGATATTTTGAGAATCTTTTTCTGTGGTGCGTGTAAGGTAATCAACAGCACAATTCAAAATTATTTCTATTTATACAGGGTGTTCAAAATCAAAGTAACCCTTAAAAAAATTAACTCTGGAATGTACAGAATGATCATTATTAAGTATTCTCAAACATCTACTACGAATAATGGTCAAGAACATTCTCATTTCAAATGGCACGCCCGGTATTTCTTTATCTCGTTGAATGCAACAATTCATTTTGAAACATTTGAAAGGTGTTCCTGTACGTGAGTCCTATAGTTTTTCAACAAACATAACCCCGAACTAAAATCTAATACTTTTTTCCCTTGTATAATAAATAACTATTTTGCGTCTAACGAAATGAAGAAATACCGGGAGTGCCATTTGAAATAAGAAAGTTTTTGTACCATTTAGGAATTAATTATGATCACTCTGTGAATTCCAGAGTTTTTTTCACTCTATGGAACTACATATAGTCCGTTCACGAAAGGTTGAGCCGTCGGTTGGACACGACAATTTGACATATTCCACTGTGTATATTGAAATTTTAGGTTATGTTCTTTATTTTCTTGTCAGATTGATACGCAATGTTGTCAATATTGCATAGAGAGCATAACTCGCAAGCTCGTCGGACGAGGCCGGGTACATTCGGTAACATTGACTTTACTTTAAGTTATGACAGTAAATAATGCCAACTTCAGATAAATAAACAAACGCCTACTATGCGCTCAATCCACGACCACGAAGAAACAATTCATAACGAAAATTTCAAATCTTCGCTTAACACATTTATACAGTGCGATCTATAAACATTCTCTTCAATGAACCTGTACCTTACAGGAAATATTATTTCAAATTTTATAGTATATCACCCTTTCTGGCTGCCTTTCACAATTTCTTCTTGAATTGACAAAACAGAACAGGATTAACAAAATTTAAGACTTTTTCCTGTGATATCGAATCAGCCTTTTCGTAACATTACGATTTTTATGACTGAAAGAGAATACTAAGTTTGAGTAGAGAGTTCAGATTAAAAAATCAAATCGTTAGGAAGAGTGTTTACTGATGAAACTGATTTATTTGAAGAAAACTTTCAACCAACAAACTGAATAATAAATAAAACGAAGAACAACAAATAAATTGATATTATTCTCTCTAAAAACAAATTGAATGGAAAAAGTTTCAGTGTAGGAATTGCTCAAAAGGTATATTTCCATTTCAACACATTTTCGAACACGTTGAAGAAGTTGGCCGTCAATTTGACGAAAATTTCAAGAGAGGCAATATAAAGAGTGACAAAACTGAAAAATTCGAAGTAACTTCGCCGATAAGATCAAGATTTATCGAACTATGAAATTTCACCCATGAAGTAATGATTCGTGATGACTTCTTGATCACCCCTGAAGGTTAAGTCCACATAGTTGGAATACCACCAGTTTGTATGAAAACGGATAAACATCTCGCACTTCGTTCGGAGTTCATGCATCGGAGGTAGGTATTCGTAAGGATCCCAAGAGATGGCGTTTTGGTTCTGTTATACTCAGAGCTAGGCGACATTTCTTCAAGTAAGGGAACCTAGAATGCCTTTCAGACGGAGCTCCTCCATACTGATGAGCCCCAAATAGGGAGAAATAGCTATCTATGGATGCTCTGTTTGATATTACCACTATGCATGTTATTTGTGCGTTGACGAGATTAGTTCCGAAGTGTGGGTTTAATATTGATTGATTTTAAATCAATTGATATTATTCTACGCTTTCATTGTTTGAAAAACATAATGTTCACCTACAGGTATTCATGAAAATATAAAAAGGTTGCAATTTTTCAAGTCCGGATCTGAATATTCCATTTCTGAAATGTCGGGATATGACAATCGTAAAGGGCGACAAAACTTCCAAATTTGGAATAATTCGGTTGAATAGTTCAAGAGTTATCGAACTTTGAAATTTCAGCCATAAGTTGAATATCACCCTGGATATCCCAAACGAAGACCTTCTTGTTGCGAGTCCTCCTAGATGTCCTTGATTTATGGTATCCGTTCGTCGCATTTTCCCGAGACACCTGTGTAGCTTGCGAAACTGGTTCTTTCATAAATCACTATCAAAATATTTAAAATGACTTCATATGGCTTCTGCTGACCAGCGATACGCACTCTGGTGGTTGAAATCGAAATATAGCTAAGATAGTAGTAAACAAGGCGTTGAACATATTTTAGTGTAATAATCTCGTAATCTCGTTAAACTTTTGTTTAGAAGAAGTATTCAAGGAAAATTGAAATTGTTATCCTCTTGAATATGATTTCGATCAGAAATGACTACTGTTGAGTGCCTCGATGCAATTTATGGGCGAAAAAATTGCAAACTTTAGGATATAGTTATCACTTCTTTCCTCAGGAAAACAAAATGAAAATATATCTTGAAAACGGAAGAGAACTAATAGTAAAACAAAGGCTTGTATCTTAGATACTTCAATAAATATCGGAAAGTAATATTCATATTGTCGCTTTAACTTTTGATATTACAGCAGAATACGACAAGCTCTCTTTACTTCTTAGGATCATTTAATTTTAAGGTTCACATTCAACATATTATTTCACAAACATGTACTTGGCTACTGTAGAATTGGAAAAGAGTTCATAAAATATTTCCACATATCTTCTTGATTAATACTATAAAGGCGCCTACAGACGACACAACAAATTTTGATTTTTAAGCAAGGCGTTTTTTCTGCAGACAAACCCTAATTTTCTTACATCAGCCTTCTGCTGATTCCATAAGCACTTTAATTCTGTTTGTGATATTTCTTCAAGTTTAGAAAGTTTTTCCCTGATAAAGAAACATACAACAGAAAAGGAATGAAAAACATGAGTTTCGACATGATTCTGTCATGGATGCATTAGAACATCATGCACCTGATCAATTTAATTAAAACAATTGTAATGATATGTTTACATTTCCTTCTCACTCCACCTTCACAAGAACATATCGTGCATATTAGTTTTGTTTTACTTTATCACTCTCCACAATCAATGAACCATCAATTTTATGAGGTTCTGTATTAATGGCAAGGCTAGGGCAATAGTTTTTGAACACAAAGAGCAAATGTCTATAAAACTGGACCCTTAATTTGTTTTCTAACACATTATAATATGACATGCATTGAGAACTTCTTCTACTGGGGCTCTAGAACTAGAGGTTAAAACTCCTAAAATTTCCATAAATTCTAACGGCTGCACTTCATTTCATATGCGTGTATACATGTACGATATAAATGAACTGAAAGAAATTCTTAATATAGTTTAAGATTGACAACATCTACAACTAGACTTACTGACTTGTAACCTTAATATTAATTACAACACTCGAATATCAGTTATAAAATGATTCAAATATTGATTAAATCACAAAATAGTTCAACAAAGATTCCAACTTAATTAATTTCCAGATTATTTGTAAAAATTTCGATGAAACTCCAATGACGTATCTGTCCAAAACAAGATTGTTTACATTTACATTTTTCTTTGGCTCGTATTCATAGTTCGCCCTTGAGGGTGAGTGAGAATTTGTATCGCCCTTAAAGGAGACCTCAAACTCTCATCACCTTCAAGGGCGAACTATGAATACAGCTTTAATTCTCGCCACCTTAGGGCTGATATCGTCATGAAATATGCCAATAGCTTGCGTAACTGGTTCCTTCATAAATCACTATTAAAATGACTCCATATTTTAAAATTTTCGAGATTATCTCGTGAATGGTGCATCAAATGTACAGAGTGATCTGAAGAAACTCATCATAATTTGAGCTTGCTTTTCCTTTTTTGAGGTCATATTTTGGTTGTTACATTTAAAAAAGTATTTCTTTGTTCTGTATCTTTGTATTGGAACAGCCTGTATATATAGAAATAATTTTAAATTGTGTTTTCGATTACTTTACACTCACCACAAAAAAATATTTTCAAAATATCATCATTTGCACCCTCAAAAAGACCATCGCGTGTGGTGGGCCACACGGTATATCTTTTCTTTGCTATGTGTATTTATATACCACCCTTATCCGCAGGGTGGTTGTACGCCTTCATCGGGGAGTGACGAACCCGCGGAAGTGAGTTACCCAGTAAAGAGGGTTAGCAGCCCCTTTACGGTGAAAGTAACATTGCTCTCGACACAGTTGAGGAAGCCTCGTATACCACCCCCGGTGTAGGGATTGCGCCTGGGGAAAGATTAACACATTCCCTAGCAGAGGAAAGCGGAGCGAGTGGCGCCAATCTGCGAAACGGTACCACAAGGCCAAGCAGATCTAATAGGAATCGACAGGGTAATAGCTTGGAGAAGTCGAATGCTGAACCATCAACTCAAGACAATCCCGCTTCCACCCAAAGAAGAAAAGGGCAGCACTGGACGAGAGAAATGAAAGTCAGATTAATGAGTGCATATTATGAAGCTACAGAGGGAGAGACCAACACCAAAAAATATTCGGAAAAACTAGCGGATCTTTGGGCAGTATCATATCCGGAAAAAATATTCACCGGAAAACATCTTGTCGCTCAAGTTAAAAACATAAAAACCCGAAAACTACTCTCGCCGGACGAAATTGAAGCGATGAAATCCAACGCCATAAGAGCCTCGACAAGCAGAACAGTTCAAAACATAAGATGAAGTTTACACCGACGGAGCACAATAACATCACGACCGGAACCAGAAGATGAGCACGATAAAAGTGGACAGCAAATACCAGAAATAGATGATGAACATACAACAGCAATAAGAACGATATTCTAACAAGTCAGCCTGAAGTGGGAGGGAATAAAGGTGGATGCAAGGCCAAAAATCACTAAAATCAGCCAAGACAATAACACAAAACAAATAATCCAGGCTGTAAATACTGCCCTTCATCAAGCGTTCAATAAGACAACAAACTTCGACCAACTCTGCCACACCATTTATTGTGCAGCCACTGTCGAAAACATCATACTAAAAACAAAAACCGAAAGACAAAATCAAGAAGAACAAAACCAACGAACACCACCATGGGAACAGAGAATAGAGAAGAAAATAACAACAATGAGAATGGAAATAGGTATTCAACATACATACCACGAACCCTAGCAAGAAAGTGATGAAGAAGGTAAAAAAAATACACGAGCAAGTTGAAAATCAGAACAAAGAAGAAGACAAACATCGAGAACAACTGAATACATACACGGAAACACTAAAAAAAAAGTAGCTGCGCTAGAAAATAGATTAAGAAGATACCATAACCGAACACAGAGATTCAAAGATAACAACCTATTCTCATATAACCAAAGACAGTTCTTCCGGAAACTGAAAGAAGAGAAAAACGAAAAACCGGCAACCCCTTCAACTCCAGAAAATATGCGACAATACTGAGCAGAAGTCTGGGCGAATAAGAACGAATACAGGACGGCGACGGCATGGATTGAGCGGGAGAAGAGCGAGCACGCCAATGTGCGAGAGATGCCGGAAGTAATATCACCGAAGAAGATATGAAAGAAACTCTAAAACGAATGAAGAACTCTCACGAATTCCCACCAAGCACTCGCTCGACTAATTAAGAAGGCCACAAAAATCCCAACACCATCCCGGAGTACTTCATGAAAGGCACCACCCTCATGATCCCGAAGAACGGCAATCTGAAGCAGGCCAAGAACTATAAACCGATAACCTGCCTGCCCTCAGCGTACAAAATACTAACCTCAACTATAGCTCATAAAATACTAATACACCTAGAAGCAAATAATATCATAGCATGGGAACAGGGTCAATGCAAGGAAAGAGAACGCGGAAGTAAAGAACTTTTGGTAATACACAAGATGCTCACAAAACAGGCAAAAAGAATATTGAAAAACATATCGATGGCCTGGATCGATTACCAGAAGACAATTGAGATTCGGTATCGCACTCATGGCTGCTCGAAATCCTCAACATGTACAAAGTTGACAGAAAGGTAATAAACTTGGTCAAAACCTTAATGGCAACATGGCGAACAACATAATCGGTCAAAACACGAAAAACCAAATACAGGACAAAGGAAATAAAAATAAAGAATGGAATATTTCAGGAAGATGGACTGAGCCCGCTATTGTTCTGCCTTGCCTTGAACCCTCTCAGCAACATGCTAAACAGATCAGCGTATAGTCCGTTCACGGAAGGTTGAGCACATAGTAGGCGTTTCTTTATTTATCTGAAGTTGGCAGTATTTACTGTCATAAAGTGAAATAAAGTCAACGCTGCCGAATGTACCTGGCCTCGTCCGACGAGCTGGCTAGTTATCAGCGAACTCTATGCAATATTGACAACATTGCGTATCAATCTGACAAGAAAATGAAGAACATAACCTAAAATTTTAATATACACAGTGGAATATGCCAAATTTCCATGGCCAACCGACGGCTCAACCTTTCGTGAAAGGAGTATATGGTTATTCAGTTACGATCACACTAAAAACACCCATCTTTTTTTCATGGATGATTATAAGCTATACGCTAGCGAAGAAAACAACTAGAAGGAGAACTAGAAATTGTGAGAGGATGCAGCTCAGACATCAGAATGTCTTTCGGCCTAGAAAAGTGCGCAAATGTAGAAGTAAGAAGAGGTAAGATGTTAAAAGCAGCAGACATTGAACTGGCAGATGGACGAGAGATAGCAAGCCTGAAGACAGATGACACATACAAATATCTGGGGATACAACAAACATTCGAAATTAAACAAAAAGAAAATAAGAATGCGGCAGAAAATGAACTCATCAGGAGGGTAAAGAAAATAATCAATTCCCAATTATCAGCTAAAAACAAAATCACAGCCATCAACCTCTGAGCTAAACCTACCTTTTCGTACACAGATGGGATCCTCAATTGGTCAAAGACAGACTTGAAAGAGTGGACGAAAGGATACGAACAACATTCACACAAAATGGCATGCTTCATCCAAACTCCGCAATAGAAAGGCTGTACTTACCTCGCAAAGAAGGAGGACGTGGACTCAGTAGCCTGGAGCAAATATGTCTGAAATAAGAAATCAAAATGAAAGATTACTTCAGTAAAAACAACTTACCTGTACATCAATGGATTGCTGTACATAACCAAAACATATTTGAAGCATATCCTGAAGCAGCAGGTGGAAAACACTAAATGTAGGACGTGTCACGCTGGCGAAGAAACAATCCAGCACCTGTCCTCGGGATGCTCCACAATAGCAGGCACAAAATATCTCGACCGCCATAATAATATGGGAAAAGTAATTCATCAACTGCTGTGCCTCCAAAAACAACTACTTCAGCATGTCACACCTCACCACACGCACACACCGCAAACCTTTATATAAAACGAACAATAGAAAATCTATTGGGACATGACGGTGATAACAGACAGAGGCGTGGAACATAATAGCCCAGACATAGTCGTGTAGGAGAGAGGAAAGAAAACCGCCATAATTATAGACTTTGCTGTGCCACAAGATAACAACTAAGCGGAAAGCTATGCCCAAAAAATAACAAAATACGAGGCACTGGCAGAGCAAATGAGACAAATGTGGAAGCTCAATCAGGTAACTACAATGCCCCTGATAATAAGTGTAAACGGCCTCGTACATCGAAGGACCATGCAACATCTTAAAGAACTGGAACTAACCATCACATGGATGCAGAAAGCGGTCATATTGGGAACTGTCAATTTAATTCGGAAAATCATATACCCCTACTAGCACCGGAGTTGCTCTTGGCTCTTGAAATATACAAAATATTGTTTTTTGAGTTCTCATATACTAGATACTGAAACTACATTGGCAATAATTATGTCTTTTTTAGGTCGTGAAACAGAGAAGGGCAATATTTCAACAGAAGAAAAAAGAAACTGATTATGTTGATGAAGAAGGTGAGGTAACAATCTTCTATAGTTTATTTTGATTCTAATTAACGAACAGGGTAATCATATGAAATGCTCAATTTTTTCCAAAATCGATAGTTCAATTGACTGATTAAATTTATTGAAATGTCTTTTATACCTAAGATATTAATAATTTCGATGGAAGCATGTCATAAAAAACAGCAAACTATTTCTGTTTCAACTATTGCCAAATCTATTGAACTATATCCAATAACTACTGAACTATGTGGAAAGGGTTAACCAACGAAAGTACAAAAGGGTAGCTTAAATTCGAGTTTGGCAATCGTAATTTATGATCATTCTGAAAATGAATCCGTTTGTTTTTATTTTTGTTTCAGGTGCAATAAAAACAACTCTGGAGTTACTACTGGAAATATATGAAAATGGAAATCATTTCACAGATAAAGAACTACAGGATGAAGTTAACACTTTCATAGCCGCTGTAGGTGCTACTACCTCAATTCACAAATTTGTTTTTTTAATTGATTTCTGTATTTTTCAGGGTACTGACACCACTGCAATAACAATGTCGTTCTGCTTTTTAACAATGGGATTATTTCCAAAATATCAGGTTGGTACAACTGAAGCTGTCAATCTTGTTTCGTTTTCACAAAGATCGTCTGTAATATTTTTGTGCACCTGCTTTTTCTACACTTGTAGCATTCAAAATGAAACAGTGCGCTCGCAGATCGAACAAACAAAACATAATGTTTAGAAATGTATTTTCTATTCCTTATAATGTTGCAACATTTACCAAAGGATAGGATTCAGAAAAAAATTCAGTCTAGTAGGTTTATTAAAACTTCGAATATACAATGAAAATAATCCAAAATCAATTATTGAAAGAATTATCTTGATGATTCTATTTTTCTGCTGTTCATTTTCATTTTGTTGTTTTGAATCAATAATATTTCCATTAAATTTTTCTTCAGTTTCTCCCCCTCTCTAATTCATTCCTAATTAATTCTTCTCATTCGAGGTTTTTCAATAACAATATTCTTCCATTCAGAATTTTTTATGGAAGTCTTGATTTTGATAAACTGGCTTAGATCTTCCTCTCTAGTTCATTGTTAATGTTTCGGAATTATAAGGCCGGATTTCAAAAATTTAAACAGAATGAATCCATCAACCTAGTGCGAAAAGTGAGTTACATGAACAAATATACCGGGTGTCCTTGTTAGTCTGCCCAATGGATCATCTCAGCTATTTAGAAAGATACAAATTTGAAAATTTCATGTTTTGCAATTCGAAAATAGAATGCTTTTCAAAATGTGAGACAAACTTTTTATTCGGGATATTCTAAATTCAATCTTCTCTCGAAAATGTTCTTACTACCCGTCTCATAGAAACTGTACAACTTATTATTACTTCATTCATTTTCAAGCAAAAACTCTACGAAGAAGCAATAGACGTATTAGGTCCAGATAGATACGCAACCAAAGAAGATATACCAAAACTTAAATTCACCGAAATGTTCATCAAGGAAACTCTCAGAATTTTCCCAATTGGACCCCTAACGTCCAGGGTTGCCGCGGATGACATCAAACTTGGTGAGTAAATCAATATCTCGATCAATATTTCGATGGATGCATTCAGTTAAGGGAACTGTGACTTGACTGTTACGAATATTTTAGGCTCTGTTACCAATATTTTAGGCTGAACGCATCGCTTCCTGTAAAAACATGTTAGAGAGCAGCCGTGATCCTGGAAGCAGTCAAGAATTAAGCTTATTTTGGTAACCGTTGCGTAACAGTTTCCTCTTCTGAATGCGCCCAATGAAAAAATGAATAAAGAGTAGATTTGCTGGGAGAACATGTATCGACGTACAGGGGTGATTCACTTATGTTGGTAACCTATTTTTTCCCGAAAAGGGATGATTATATTTTTATTCTGCTGCCAATATTTAGTACAAGTTAATGTGAACTTTTTATTGTGTCATTCGAAAGGTGTTTCTTCTGAATACCATTTTTTTTCTATTTCTCACCGTCAGCTACCTGCAGATTGTTTCATGTTTCGTTAATTATATTCCAATTATCTTTTTTTGTATTGTGACAGTGTGCCTTGATTTTAAAAAAAAGATATGATTCTTGAAATCATTGAGAATTTGTAGCAAACTATTTCTCAATCATTATATTCTTCAAATATTATATTTTATAACAATAATCATTTTTTCAATAATAAATACAACGTGTCAAATCATATGTTTCTATATAGCGGTCATTATGATCCATACATAGATTATATATTTTCTCTTCATTGTGAGTTTGGCCAAAGTAACTTAGGTATAATGAAATAAGGAAAAGATATAATCTATGTATTGATCATAATGAAGAAATAGTTTGTTACAAAGTCTCTTTGATTTTAAGAAACACAATCATATCTATGTCTTTAAATCACAGCATACAGTCACAATACAGAAAAAATTGAATGGAATAGAATTAATATGAAACACGCTTCAGGTCGCTGAGGATGAGAAATAGAAAAAACTGGTATTTAAAATGAAAGCATTCAGAATTGAATTCTTCATTCTTTCGAATGACACAATTAAACAGGTATGTTTCTGGAAAACAATGATAGTGCCGCGACACCTGGCGTCTTAGTTCTTTACTCCGACTTTTACTCACATCTCAAGTCTACATTGACTTGTACCAAATACCGTTGACAGAATTAAAAAATATTCATCCCCTTTCGAGAAAAATTAGGTAACCAAGATAAGTGAATCATCCTGTACAGGGTATCCCATTTTGGGCACTTTTACGGGATATCTCCGTTATTTTTAACGTTAGCGGGATGCGGTTTTCGCGACAGTGTGCTACTTTTTTGTGAAACTAAAGATGGCGCAATCAGTTTTTGCATAGCTCTCTTAGTTTTTGCTCTACAGGGCGGAAATGAAAAGTATCACTTTTTAATCACCTCCCGTATCTCAGTTGTGCTTAAACTTGGAAAAATGGTTGAAACGCATTCCTATAGATTTTTTTCCGTAGAATCCAGTGGCGTAGTCAGTTTTTCAATTAAACTTTCCGTCTTTGAGTTATTGAGCAAACATACGTTTTTTTAAACTGGACACCCTGTATATTATTTTTTATTCTTATCAAGCACAATCTCAGCTTTTCAAAAACATATTATTTTATGCATTTATTTTCAAAACCAAGCTCAGAATTCAAGATTTTGTAATTAAATTGTCAATAACCAAGTAGTAGGCTATGACTGTTTATTAAAAACAAAAAATAAATGTCAAGATTTCGTCAGAAATCGAAAATAATGTTAACATAATATCTAGATCACAAACAAGCAAGTCATATTTCTCGTAATTTTCGTAAGCAGCCGTAATGAGAAAAACTTAAAACTGAATCATTAATATGATATAATAAATAATAAAAACTGAGAGAACTGTAAACTTTTGAACCAACCGACAAAGCTTTGACATTTTTTTTGTTTTTAATAAACAGTCATAGAGCCTACTACTTAGTTATTCACAATTGAATTACAAAATCTTGAATTCTGAGCTTGGTTTTGAAAATAAATGCATAAAATAATATGTTTTTGAAAAGCTGAGATTGTGCTTAATAAGAATAAAAAATAATATACAGGGTGTCCAATTTAAAAAACATATGTTTGCCTAATAACTCAAAAACCGAAAGTTTAATTGAAAAACTGACTACGCCACTGGATTCTACGGAAAAAAATCTATAGGAATGCGTTTCAACCATTTCTCCAAGTTTAAGCACAACTGAGATACGGGAGGTGATTAAAAAGTGATACTTTTCATTTCCGCCCTGTAGAGCAAAAACTAAGAGAGCTATGCAAAAACTGATTGCGCCATCTTTAGTTTCACAAAAAAGTAGCACACTGTCGCGAAAACCGCATCCCGCTAACGCTAAAAATAACGGAGATATCCCGTAAAAGTGCCCAAAATGGGATACCCTGTACATGTAGTATCAAATGATTTTCATCAAATCTAGAAATAAATTTCTCATTATATTTATATGATCTACTTTCCTCGTGCGATTACGTTGTAATGAACTTTCCCAACAAAAATTTGAAAAACTGGAGAAAATATTCCGTTTTCAGATGATCTGGTGATACCAAAAAATGCTGTATTTTCAATGAGCATGTTGCATCTACACAGAAGTCCGAAATATTGGGAAGATCCTCTGAAATTCAACCCTTACAGATTTTCACCAGAGGAATGGGCTAAAAAACACCCATATTCATATTTACCGTTTTCCGGAGGACCAAGAAACTGTATAGGTTAATATTTATACTTTTCCTTACTTTGATATTTCTAAGTTTTGTATAATCAAAATAAATTTTTATTTGCAGGTAGAGGATACGCCATGTTGATCATGAAATTGATGTTATCCAAGGTTATAAGACATTTTATAGTCAAAACAGATTATAAAAGTATAGAAGACGTAGAGCTGAAAATGAATCTGACGACAAGACCATCTAAGGGATTCAAAGTGAGATTAGCAGCAAGAAAATAGACAGTGTACTGAATTGAAAGAAAACAATCAAATTAATTAGAATAAATGAAATAATTAAAGCGAATATTAAAGTCATTTGTCTGAATTTTTCCCGCAAACGAAAAACTGAATTGAGGAAGACGCATAAAACAAAACTTAGTTTCAGGCTCATTGTATATGTGTCAATGTTCTCGCACAATCTTCTTTCTCCGTTAAAAACTACTTTCATATAATATAGTGTTCATAACGTCGCCCCAGGGCAACAATTAATTACGTATTTTGTATCTGAATATTGAAGGTATTATTCGAATATTTTAAGTTTCAATTTTGTAGAAACGGCGAGGCAGGGTTTTTTTCTACTGAGGTTTTTCCCTGTGCTCTGGTATCATACGACAGAATAGTATGGTACCCCCGTTTTGCACCAACCTCAGCTAGGGACTTTTTTGTTTCATGTATTGTATTTTGTTAGCTCTGAATTCAAAAGAATATATATATGTAACAATGGGACAAGTTGAAAATTTGTGATTTGGGATATCTCCATTTTTGAGTTCCAAATTGATGGAAATAAACTAGTGAAACACTGAGATATATGTTTTTATGATTAAAATATCAGTTATTGTATATATCAGTGTTGCAAAGATCCAAAGTGAATAATAATATTTCATGCAACACTGGGATACAAGTGATATCCCACTGTAAAACTAGGAATATTTGATGCAACACTGGGATAAAACACATATCTCACTGTTTCACTGACTTCTGGTATCCAACAAAGAATTGGTTTGAACTTGTTAAAGCCACCGGTTATTAGTTTTCGATAGGATTCGACTGTTAAAGACGTTTTATGAAAACATGACGAGTGAATGTAATGAACATATTATGTCAAGAGCTCAGAAGATTCTGAAAATGGCGAAGAAACGGGCATTAGATAAGGAGGAGAATGAGGAAGGTAAGAATAAAATACAATATTCAATTAATACTGTTTCGAATGAATTGAGCAATTTACTTTGAGTTTGGCTCAAGGATTGCTATTTATAAGAGAGCTGTTAGGCTTGTTTTTGAGCAAAATATATTCTGAGGAAGGGGGTGAAGTAATAGTTCAATTAGAAAATCTTTAAGTACTTAGTGGTAATACGTTATTTTATAGAATACAGATTTCTTACACAACAATATGAGAGTTTTTTAACAAAATAACTTTTCTTAGGAGGAATATCAACTCAAGAGTCTCCATTCCATCTAAATAGGATTCAGAGGACTTTAGACTGGCTTCACGAGCAAAGTTCCAGTAATAATGATAATTTGTATTATCGGCCCCCTTTAATTCTACCAGTCAAGATAATCATGTCGGAAGAATCGCATGACCTTATGAAACTAAGTTAATTGAACTTACTCAAGTGGATCTTGAATGTCTCCAAGGCAATGGCTATGCTCTGCCCAAATATGTAGTAAGTAGAGAAGGGAATGAAGAAAGAATCAATGAAGACAGTCTCTCCGATTTTTCTGTGGATGATGATATAGAAGATCCAGACTTTGTACTTTGTGATGAAGAAAATACCATGAAGAAAGCAGTATTGCGGTGTTGGATGTTTCAGAAAAGCGATGAATACTAGTCATGTTGGCAGTGGGCTTAACTCAGAGCCAGAAGATTAAGATAATGTACAAAATCCAGAAGAAACTATGGATAACGACACGAATGAAAAAGATGACCTAAAAATGAAGAAATCCAGAAAACTACAAAGAAATGAAAAAAATTGGCAGAGATATATTAAAAAGAGAAAAATCAATTCGGGTGAACAATACATATCAAGACTTAGGAATGAACATGAGACTAAAAAAGTGCTGCCTTCATGTGACAATCAAAATGTCAATATATAGGTGTACTGAAAAAATTTCGGAAGCCAATAGAACTGAACTTTCTCAAAAATTTTACAGGCTTGGTAATAAGACCCTTCAAAGAGAGTACTTGGCTAGAAGTATAGAGAGAATCCATCCAAAAAATGGAAAAGTGTACAAAAAAAGAAGATAATTCGTGCCTATTACTTCACGACGAATAATCAAAAAATTAGAGTATGAAAGCTGTTTTTTAAGAACACGCTGAATATTTCAAATAATTCAATTGACACGGTACTGAAAAACAAAAACGAATTTGATTTCTTACACCTGAAAAACGAGGAACTCATTCCAATAGAGCCAATAAAGTGATTGATTTACTAGTAAAAGGAATACATAATTGATCATGTGAATAGCTTTCCCAGAACCGAATCACACTATTGCAGATCCTCTACAATCTACATCAAAAGAATATCAGGAAGGCTCCCTCAATATTAGTATGATGTACAGATTGTGTAACGAAAAATGTCAGGAAAGTATTGAACCATTTGTCAAAGAGCACTTTTATAAAGAAGTTTTCAACACTAAATTCAACCTGGGATTCTTTAAACCAAAGAAGGACTTATGCTCGGTGTGTCAAATGATCCCCCGCCGTAAATCGGCTTGTACCATCTATCCAATACACATGAAACATGTTCCCCTGCGCCCCTGCGAGTTACCTGTAAAATGTCAATGCGGTGCGAGTGCTTGGCGTGATTTTATTAGAAAATAATCAAAAAGTGTGGGCTCTGATCTGAGGTGAGCAGGTTTTTGGGACTTTCGTTTTTTTTACATGTAAGTGTTTACTGAAATGTTGTTGTTATTTGCGGGTATAAGTAGCAGTTAGCTAATATTTAGGCCATGTTCGATCATCGCACGCGGTATGTGAAGGTTATGTTTTGATCGATATTTTGTAATTTGGTATTTGGGGTGAAATGATCCCTTCTGTGTGTCTAAAATGATCCCTGGAATCATTTTACCTCATTAATAGTTTTTGTTTACAGATCATGCCGAGAATTTATAAACGTATAACTAATCGCCAAAACAGGCCTGAAGAACATATGCAAAAGGCATTAGAGGTGGTATGGCTCACAAAACCGCGAGAAAAGAATTTGAGGTCTCTGTGATGGTAACAGAAAGAAGAGCCAAGGTAAAAAAAAATAGCTGTAGGCTCAGCTAAAAAGTTAGGTAGCAAACAAACAGTGTTCAACCTGGAAGAAGAACTGGAACTTGTTAACATGGAGTCCAGAATAATATACAGGCTGACCACTCAGGAATTCTTAACCTCAGCTCACCAAAAATGGCAGAAAGAAATAATTTACCGCATCAATTTTCCGAAGCTAAAGGAAAAGCTGGACTTGAATGGCTTCGTGGATTACACGTAGATATCCAGACATTACAATGAGTGCGCGAGGTTTTAATAAGAATGTGGTGGATGAATTTGTCTCGACTTTGAGAAACGCCCAAGAAAAATATTATTTTTCAACCATCGAACATATTTGTTTTGTGTGACGAACATATTTGTTTTGTGTGACTTGCTTACATACTTAAATTGTTATGAACAATACATATTATCATTCAAATAAACAGCAGAGTTTATTATTTCATTTTTATTTGATATTTATTAACTCATAATACAAAATGATCCCTGGGATCATTTTGCCCCTACCCCAGGGATCATTTTATCCACAGGGTGTATAAAATGATCCTTTACTAAACTTAACAAAAATATGTAATACAAAAAAACTACATAGATGAAATGAAAAATAAGTAGGCAGATACAAAGTTAAGTAAATTCACTACCTTCAACAATTGAAATCTTGCGGTTTTGCCTTCAACTTTAGCCACATTGAAATGAAATTTTCCCTTAAGGGGATTATTATACCTCACCTTTCCCTACTAAGGAGAAGGCTTTAGCAAGAAGAGAGAAAGATTCTGATAAAAACTCAGCACTCAACGACAAAAACATATTACTCTCTACCTTTGATTTACAGCAGTTAAGGGCCCCCCTCACTTCGTTCTTCTGCGCCGTTTTTAACCCGACGATTAAAAACGTCAAGAGAACGGACGAAAATCAGGCCCTCGTCTGAAATTTGCAACGTCGGGTAAGTGGCGCCGTTTTAGCCCATACACTTCGTTTTTGGGCGGCAGTTTTACCCCGACCGTTTTTAACCGTCGGGTAAAAACGGCGGAGAAGAACGAAGTGAGTGTGGCCCATTACCCCTCTACCAAATGGAAATGTCTTGACTTTCTATATAAGAGCCAGCTAATGTTTTTAATTTTACCCTATTCAATATTCCAGATAAAAAGGATCTTGTTATATTTGGCATGGGGAGAAGCCAAAAGAGCAGCAAATGAAATTAGTGCCTGCGTATTCGATACATCAAGACATTTGGCATTGGAGAGGACATAATTTTTTTCACTGATAATTGCTCTTCACAAAACAAAACAGAATCTTGATATCAATGTACTTGTGTGCTGTAGAGTATTTAAATGTGCCTCAAATCACCCATAAGTATTCGATTATAGGTCATACTGAAAATGAGGTAGATTCCATACACTCCTGCATTGAAAGAAAATAAAGGCGAATTTGAAATCGGGACCTATTATTTATATTCCCAGTGAATTTGTGACTTTAGTGAAATCTGCGAAGAAAAAGGGGAACCTTACTTGTGAATGAATTGGCAAAGGAAATTTCATGACTGAAGAAAATAAGCTCTTTAACGGGTAGTAACTTCAATAAGAATGGGGAAGGGGAAAATGTGACATGGAACGATATAAAAATTATTAGAGTAAAAAGGTGAAGCAAATAAAATATTTTTACAGACATTATTCGCACAGAATGTTTTCAAGTTATAAATATTAGAGAAAAAACCCGAATAAAGAAAATGGAAAATATATCCTTTAACCAGCATACACTAAACCACCGAATATACCAAATAATGAAAAAAAGATCTAGTTAGCTTATGTAATGACAATTTGATACCAAAAGGGCACCATCAGTTTCTCATGTCGTTAATGAGGTCCTACAACAGCTGATCCAGATTCGGAATGAAGGTCGCAGTCTTATAAATTATTTATTTTTTAAGTTACATGTTCACACTTTAAGTTGCTTATTGTTTTTTCAAAAAAAAATACCTATCTGAAATCACCTTAAGTTGAATAAATATTATTTTAAGCGGATACTAAAACATACATATATATTCAAATCCTATAGAGTATTTTATGTTCGATAATGCAACAGTGAGACAAGTTAGTTTTTTCCAAATAAATGTTGAATTATAACGTGTATTTATTTGCAATGACTTATATTCAAAAATATAGTAGAAGATAATATATTGGCCAAAATTTGGTTGACATTAACAAACTGGTATAAAACTTATCGATAGTTGAAATATTAAAATATCTTCAATCTCGATTTTCTCTGAACTTGAATTCTGTACTTGTCCCACTGTTGCTCTGGGTCGTATAGTTTTGTTTAATGCGCTGAATCTGTATCACTTCTAGATGGATATACACGCAGAAAAATCTATTGTTCAATCATATAATTATATAATCTTATAAAACACCCTGTACATCCAATTTTCGAAAAGCAAATTCTCCTCAGAATCTACAAAAAATATTCTTTCAAACAAGCACATCAGTATCAATGGTGAACTTCGCATCATCAAATTATGAACCATTGAATATTTGGAATTCTCTATTTATAGTAAACACGGACCTGTTATTCTCCGAATAATTAATTAATTCATAATTAAATCCATTGAAATCCTAAGTAACATGACTAAGGTATTGAACTGCATATTATACCATCTAATACATGGATGTAGGGGTTCCACTTTTGATTACCGACATAACTGAATAAAAAAATGATGGAAATACTCATCTACGAATTATTCAACTTTGAAAATTCTTTATTCGAATAAGCGAAACACGGATGCATGGCAGCAACATCAAATATTTTCAAACAAAACTTAATTTAATCGAGAACTTGATTTAACTTTGAACATTTAATTATATTATTATGAAATGTATCTTATAAACATGTTGTGTTGAACAGGAAAAAATTGACAATAAATAGGAAAAAAATTAGAACTCATATTCGAGAATATTCCCTCTTTCTTCTAAACATTTTCTAGCTCTAGTTATCAAATGAGATACAGCTTTCTTCAAAATTTCTGGTCGGTTTCGTATCGCTTCACATGCAGCTTGAATGAGATCAATCAGATGCTTCCTGTCAATGATTACTTCGGAGTAAACTTCATTTTTCAAGGGTCCCCAGTGAAAATAATTCATGCATGTAAGTTCCACAGAACCACGATACACTCACACCGGTATGCCAGATTCGGAGTCTAAACTCGTCCGGCGCGCTCATCTACGTCATTGAGGAGCAGAGATGAAAGTGGAGTTATATTATAATTGTTATAATACCTGCATTCATGCCTAATTGCGCAGTTTTTGGCTGTAAGAATTACAGAAGAGTTAAAAGGGAACCGAAATAAGGTACTTTTGCTTTCCGAAGTCGGAAGTATCCCGTCAGTACTTCATTATCTGAGGAAAAAATATTTTCAAAGTGTTAGAAGATAACACGGTTGCAAAACTGAAAAATAATCATTCAGATTCCATTTGATGTTATTCTTTGCTTGAGCACAATCCGTACCAACTTAAGACAGGAATCTAGATAAGAAGATCAGTTTTCAGAATATGAAGAAAAAAGTGGACAAAAAACTTTTCAAATTCACGAATTATAAGTGAAATTCATTGAAATTTCCCTAAAAATGATAAAAATATTTTCATATATTCGAAGTTTTTAGAATCAACAAACAAAGACATCAGAGAAATATCATTTGAAATTGTTAGTTAATTGCATTTTCAACGAAACTTGCAATTAATTACATTTCAATCATTCTCTGGAGTTCTAACACTTTCATCCCGCAAATGCAATGGAAATGCTCCGCAGTGACGTCACATCTCGATGCGCGTCGGCATACCGGTGTAAGTGTATCGTGCACAGAACACTTTTCTTTATGGTAAGATCTGGGGATCATGACAGGCTAGTCATGAGGCCCCCTCTCCAACCAATGTCGCGAATAAACTGCATTCAAATGCGCTACATCATGTTGGAAGTACAATATACATTCCTCTTGGAACATTGCTTCCACGATACTCTCACACCGGTATGCCAGATTCGGAGTCTAACTCGTCCGGCGCGCTCATCTACGTCTTGAGGAGCGGAGATAAAAATGGAGTTATATTATTATTGTTATAATACCTGCATTTATGCCTAATTGCGTAGTTTTTGGCTGTAAGAATTACAGAAGAGTTAAAGGGGATTCAAAATAAGGTACTTTTGCTTTCCGAAGTCGGAAGTATCCGTCAGTACTACTTCATTTATCGAAAATATTTTCAAAGTGTTAGAAGATAACACGGTTGCAAAACTGAAAAATGACGTTCAGATTTCATCATCGATGTTATTCTTTGCTTGAGCACAATCCGTAACAACTTAAGACGGGATCTAAATGAGAAGATCAGTTTTCAGAGAATAAAAAAAAAAGTGGACAAAAAACTTTTCAAATTCACGAATTATAAGTGAAATTCATTGAAATTTCCCTAGAAATGATGAAAATATTTTCAGTTATTTGAAGTTTTTCAATGAACATCCAATAATTTATTCTGTAGTAACAAAATAGATACTTTTCACTTCATTCATATTTATACATTTCGTTGATATCTTTAGAATCAACAAACAAAGACATCGGAGAAATTCATTTCATTTGACTTAATTGTTAGTTAATTGCATTTTTTTCAATGAAACTTGCGATTAATTGCATTATTCCAATTATTCTCTGGAGTTCTAACGCTAATGCGATGGAAAGCTCCGCAGTGACGTCACTTCTCAATGCGCGTCGGCATACCGTGTAAGTGTATCGTGATTGCTTCCATCATTCGAGGAGCCCGGCAAAGACTCGACTAAAAATTGTAAATATGTCACTCCATTCAGCCGGTGTGGAAGAATACCGTAAAACGGGGCAATTTTGGTCACTCTTTTGACTTTTTTCAAAATATCTTCATTATATTTTGCGCATGTGGACCAAATTTTTTCCCCCAAACCGACTTCACAACTCAATGAAAGAGCTGAAGTTCGTAAAAAGTAATGTTTTGTTTAATATAAAAGAAAAAAAATATATATGTGGGGTGTCCAAGTTACCCCGGGTTTGGGGCAAACTTGGTCACTTTTGCTAATTTCAATGAAATGAACGTTTTTAATGGTTCGCATGACCAGTTACCCCGAATTCGTTTGGAAAATTGATAAACGAACACGCAGCTACTTATTTCAGTTCGAAAATTTCATAAATAACACAAAAATAACTTCTCTTCTGAGTAGTTTGGTAGGGCTTTGCCCCGGGTGTTCTCTGATAGTTTCTCACCATTTTTAGTTACTAGTTACCTGGAATAAAGATGAGCACCTGAAAATCCAACTAAAAAGAACAGGAGGAAAGTATTAACCGAAACAAAATTAAATCATAGGTGACCAAGTTACCCCGGGGTGGCCAAGTTACCCCATATTACCGTTAATATGATCCAACTAAGCGATTATTGTAAATTTCACACCAAATATTCACTGAAAAACGATGTTGACAATTGCGTTTCCTAGTCACTTTAGGATTTTCTCTGGACCAAATATGTGAATTGCGGAAATTCAAAATGCCGCATCTTTTGGGAACGCCGCTCCATCAATGAAAAGCGTTCGGAAGATATAGTCCGTTCACGAAAGGTTGAGCCGTCGGTTGGCCATGATAATTTGACATATTCCACTGTGAATATTAAAATTTTAGGTTATGATGTTTATTTTCTTGTCAGATTGATACGCAATGTTGTCAATATTGCATAGAGTTGTCCGATAACTCGCAAGCTCGTCGGACGAGGCCGGGTACATTCGGCAACATTGATTTTATTTTACGTTATGACAGCAAATACTGCCAACTTCAGATAAATAAAGAAACGCCTACTATGTGCTCAACCTTTCGTGAACGGAGTATAGCTCGCTGGTTCCGCAAAATCCATCTGCAAAATCGCATCCTCGGTAGTTCATCGCCTGGCTCCAAGGTTTGGACGGATTGTATATGAAATGGATGACCTGACAATAGCCCCGTTTACAAGTACTCTCCAAACCGACGCTCCTGTAGCGTCGCTCCGATGCGGCACTCCGGAACGGCGTTCCGGAGCGTGAGGATTGATGCGTAGTCGTCAAACGGAGCAACACTTTTGGATCGCGAATCGATTCGGCAGATTTTACTGTACGTTCCAAAACTCTCCGTGTGAATGCAAATACAAAAGTTTTGGGAGTGGAGCGTGGAATTTCCGCTGTGGCGGAAACTCCACGTTCCGTGCTCTCTTATAAATACCAGTCAGTTGATTCGAATACCCGTAAGTGGACAGTGTGGTGAACATGAATTCGAGAAAGAGGAAGGCTATTGCTTGTTTAGCCTGTAAGTCATCAATGAAGATGAGAAGAAAACTCCTCGAAAAATTTGGGTTAAGCAGTGGAGGTTGAATAGAGAGTGTTTTGGTCATATGCCTCTATTAAGGGAACTCCGAGAAAATTATCCAGAAACTACAGAATTACTTAAGAATGGATGACATAACTTTTTATTTTCCATAAACACGGAAAGCTTTTGTACATGTTCATAATAATTCTGAATTATCCCTATTCCTCATTGTGTATGTAGGTACTGGTGAAAATGAGCCGACTTCAAGTTTATAAACATAAATAAACATTTCCAACTGCGAAATTCGAGAGAACGATAATAATTCTGCTACATATCTCGGTAGATCGGAGGTGCGTGTGAATACGACGTTGATATCACAAACCACAGCACATCTGGCACGTCGCATCAAATCGACACTTTTGGACTCACGATGGTCTAGCATTCACACGCACAAGATTGGAGTCAAGAATGCGCGAACGCTCCAAAACTGCCAGGAAAACTGTTCGTGTAACTTGCCTATTGTGGCAAACCTAAAGCTAACCAGACGCCGAGTGCTGGTCGAGGAATTTTATTGGGCAGCTTCTGTTATCTCTTCATGTTTTACCATCGAATTGACTCTTTCTCGTTTCGTTTACTTACAGACGGAAAGTGTCTAGTTTCACGAAGTGACCGATTAAAATGTTCGAATGTTTGGTGGTTAGGAATTCGACGATCCGAATATAGTCCTCAATATTCTCTAGCAGCTTCACGACCATTTGACTTACAAAATCCATAAACTAACAACATATCAGTATATTAGGCATTCGTAAATGACGGCATTTCGATTATTCTCATATTGAAAATTTATGAAAACACAACAATCTACTTTTCTATTTCAATAATTACCAGACAATGGTTTGAAACGTCAAAATTATTATCATGAGCCCCTTATATTTTGAAAAAGTTGAATTCAGAGTTAACGAATTTCTTCTGTGATCTTTCACATATAGTCCGGTCACGAAAGTTTGAGCGCATAGTAGGCGTTTGTTTATTTATCTGAAGTTGGCAGTATTTGCTGTCATAACTTAAAATAAAGTCAACGTTGCCGAATCTACCCGGCCTCGTCCGGGGAGCTTCCCAGTTATCAGAGAACGCTATGCAATATTGACAACATTGCGTATCAATCTGACAAGAAAATAAACAACATACCCTAAGTTTTAATATACACAGTGGAATATGCCAAATTTCCATGGCCAACCGACGGCTCCAACTTTCGTGAACGGACTATAGCCATGTTATCTATGACTATAGCATTGAGAATAAATGATATCTGAAGCTGCAGATCGTTTCAAACTGCATGTGAGAAGACAAATAATGGACCAGAAAGAAAGGCTAATGAAAGATTTCAAATTGAATGGAACTTTTCTAGAGCAAATCAAGTACGAAAAATTATTGATGAAGGGGTGTGACAGAATTTTTTTTGCGAAAGTGTAAATAAGATGTGTGTGTATCTGATTGATTCTCTCGAATTTTATACGCACGAAATAAAAACAACATTTTTTGTACAACTATGAATGTGAATTTACATCGTCTGAAATATAAAATGATTGAGACAATACTTCCAATGTAATATTTCTATGCAGACAGTCTTTACTTTTTTTCACCGTTAAAAAAAGTCTTTTTTTAAAGGTGAAAAAAAGTATAATTTCACGCATCCATAGTGATGAAGAAAAGTCAAGTTTCTTTGACAGTTGTACAAAAAATAAATATTTCTTTGACTTTTCTTCATCATTATGGATGCGTAAAATATTACTTTTTTTCACAGTTAAAAAGTCTTTTTTCACTGCTGATACCAAAATAAGGACAACCTACAAATAAGGATATTGTAATTAAAACTAATTTCACAAAATTATTATTATATCTGTACCTTATGAAGTAAATTAGATCTGCGGTCTCGGCCAAAATTGATACTCTCATGTGCCATGAAAAAAACACTCATTTTACGCACTTAATACAAAAATAACTATTTTTCCTTTGGTATGTTCGTGGCCCCCTATAGGGGTGCAGCCCACAGGTTGCTTAAGTCTGCCTTAAGTCAGGATACTCGAAAATTAAATTCATTCAATATGAATTAACTCATTTTCCGGAAATTGACAGGTTCCTGCTACTATAAATTAACAATTCCAAATATTCAATGGTTCATAATATGATGATGAAGTGTGCAATTGATCTTGATAGGCTTGTTCGAAAGAGTATTTATTGTAGATTCTGAGGAAAATTTTGCTATTCGAAAATTTGATGTACAGGGTGCGTTTTATAAGATTGGGAATAAAGAATATAATTTTCTCAGTCCGGGCCTGCGCTATCAGCAAGCCATTATGTTTGAATATTTGCCACTAGCCCATACTCATTCCCTGAAATTTTCATGAAGATTCATGCAGACGTTCAAGAGTTATGCCAATTGAACATTTCTGTAGAAATACATTGAAAATCCTGTATCTCTCAAACGAATATTTTTAGGACATATTTCTAACATGATAAAGACTCACCAAAATGTCCTGCATCTGCCCTGAAAACCTATAAAATCATTCGTGAAACACCCTGTATATGATTGTGTTCTTTAAAATCAAGAAGGCTTTGTAACAAACTGTTTCTAAATTATTATATTCATCAAATATCATATTTTATTACAAAAAATTTTTAGTGACAAACATATTGAACTTTAGATTGGAAATATGGCATTTGTTATCAAAAAATGTTTTTTGTTATGAAATATAATATTTGATGAATTTAGAAACAGTTTGTTACAAAGCCTCCTCGATTTCAAGAAACACAATCATATCTATAGTCCGTTCAAGAAAGTTTGAGCGGATAGTAGGCGTTTGTTTGTTTATCTGAAGTTGGCAGTATTTGCTGTCAAAACGTAAAATAAAGTGAACGTTGCCGAATGTACCCGGCTTCGTCCAACGAGCTAGCGAGTTATCAGAGAACTCTATGCAATATTGACAACATTGCGTATCAATCTGACAAAAAAATAAACAAGATAACCTAAAATTTTAATATACTCAGTGGAATATGTCAAATTGTCATGGCCAACCGACGGCTCAACCTTTCGTGAACGGACTATAGTTCTCTGAATCAAGGCATACTGTCACAATACATAACAAATAAATGGAATAGAATTAACAAAACATCAAACACGCTGCAGGTCGCTGACGGTTGGAAATAAAAAAAAGGTATTCGAAAGAAAAATTCAGAATTAAATTCACAACGATAAAAAATTTTTTTGGAGAAAAAATTTTTTATAACGCCGCGACTCAACTTAAGTCAACATTGACTTATACCAAATACGGTCAACAGAATAAAAAAATATTCACTCCTTTTCAAAACAAAATAGGTTGCCAAGATAAGTGAATCACCCTGTACATTTAGGAATAAACCCATCTATAATAAAGAATGAGTATAGATATTTCGCACAAAATATACAACATTTTATGCCATCAATTCAATAACCAAGCCAACATGGATATTTCTACATAATGAGTTGTTATACCTACACTGCGTAAAAATATTAAAGCACATTATGGAAATCTCAAATTTATTCTACAACTGAAGGTGTTCTCAAAGACAATTATTTTTTATCAGAATTATGCATGCATATGCTATTCACTCTCAACGTTTTTAATCAATACAAATGTTTTTTCCCAGCAGGTATAAAAAAAATGAGACTATCAGATTTTGAATGTATTGGCTCCTTTCTGAAATCAGTTGTTCTCGATCAATTCTAGTGATCAATAGTTTTTTTTCGTTTGATTTTCTGCATTCGATCGCTATGCAACGCGAAACACGCAATTTGACCCAAGAGGAATGTGCCCAAGCGGTAGTTTTGCGTGAAGAAGGGTGCACATACACGAGAATTGCAGAAAGGTTTGGAGTTTCTCATACAAGTGTGTCCAGAATGTTGTAGCGATTCAGGAAGACAGGTATGAATGTCAGAAGACCAGGACAGGGTAGACACGGGTAACAACTGCTATTTAAGAACGTTACTTGAGAGTTTATAAGTTGAGACAACGGTTTTCAACCGCTTGCCTCCTTCCAAATCAGCTTGAGCAAACTCATGGGGTGCAAATTAGCACTCAGACTCGTGTCGCGGCCCAGCTCTTACCCCAGCCCATCGAAGGGCGCGTTTGGATTTTGCGAGAGAGTATATCCATTGGGAAAGAGTTCTCTTCACAGATGAGTCTAGATTCTGCCTCTACCATTGTGATAGACGTTTCCTTGTATACAGACGTCCACATGAAAGATATGCTCAGTGCAATTTCCTAAATACTACTGGTTTAAAGGGAGGATCGATTATGGTATGGGGTGGAATATCTTTTACTGCTCGCACAGACCTAGTGGTCGTTGATAATGGAGCTATGAATGCTGATAGGTATATAAGGAACATTCTTGAAGAGCATGTAGAGCTATTTGCCCCATACTATGGTGAAAATTTCATTTTTATGGACGATAATGCCAGAACCCATCGTGCGCGCATCGTTCAGGAGTATCTTGAAGAGGTTGAAGTCTCTCGAATGGAATGGCCAGCAAGAAGTCCAGATCTCAATCCGATTGTGCAGGTATGGGACAACCTCAATAGAAGGCTGAGAAGTTCAGAAAATCATCCAGCTATTCTTAATGACTTAGGAATCCAACTCAGAGGAATCTGGGAAGGATTAGATCAGAACATTTAAAGATCGCTCATTTTGAGTATAAACCGTCGTTGCCGAGCTGTAATTAACGCAAGGGATGGAAATACCATGTATTAAATCACTTATCTGCATTCCAGTAATTTGAAAATTGTTTATTTCTCTTCTTTCGCATAAGATTCGGTGAAATCCTGAGTTTTTCTTCCATTTTGTGTCTTGTTTTGTTCAAAACCTTCCCGAGAGAACATAAAAAATATGTTATAAAGTCAATCGGGACTTTCTATTTGACTGATTAACTGAAGAAATCACTTCACTTAGGCCGAATCGATCAATAGGAACGCTGCGTTACTGATTTTGCATCTGTTTGGAAGTGATGCAGCATCAAATAGAAAAGTCGAAATGTAGAGTAAACTTTCATTAAAATTGAGATTTTCAGAATGTGCGTTAATTTTTTTGCGCAGTGTATTATTCAGATGAAGTTGTAATAGCGACGTCTATGTCTCAACGAAAATTATGCTATAATATACGACTTTGTAGAAAATTTTATTTCATTTATTACTCTTTAATTAACCTTTTGCAGGAACGGTGCAGGTAGTATTGGTGCATAAAGAAATAAATGCATCGAAAAAATATCAATAGTGAATGTAATAATAATAATAATTATCATTTATGGCAATACACATTCATAACTCATATGGAGTTCTCACAGAAAATTTTAAAATTTCACTGATTTTTTGGAGAAAACAAAGCCAAAAAAAGATATTGAAAAATGAAAAGGTTATAAAAGAATTGAAGAATTTTCACAATACAGAAATACAGCGTTACTTCCCTATATCGAAAGAAAAAATTCGTTATACAGAAAATTGTTTTTATAGTCGGCAATGTTAACTTCGCTGATAAATTTAAGTTTATTATTCAAACTTCAAACCTGTTTTGTGATACTTATGGAAATTTATTAATTTATTATAGTGTGTTACGAATAGTTAATTTAAAAATATGATGATCAATATAATATCCTTAGTCCAACTAAGGTCTCACTTTCATGTATAAAGGGTGTGTCATTGAATAGTGTCCACCCCCAATAACTCGACAAGGAATCAGAATTTGGAAAAACACTCTTTCAGGTGGATTTCTGATGACAGTGGGGTATGATCTTGGATTCAAAGCTTGTTTTTACTAGCAATCTCTGGAGAGGTTGCAACCCCATCAGGAATTTGAACAGGCAAGGTGTTTTTTATAGAATTATGGTACCGATAAAACTTTGTTAGAGCTCGATAATTTTTGAATGAACTTACCAAATATTGTGAGGACCTAACTCAGTTTCACTACCTGTAAAGTTATACAGGGTGACCAGTAGAATGACATAAATATTTTTTGTACAACTGTCAAAAACTTGACTTTTCCTCATCACTATGGATGCGTAAAATATTACTTTTTTTCACCGTTAAAAAAGTCTTTATTCACCGTTAAAAAAAGTCTTTTTTTCACTGCTGATAACCAAAATTAGAACAACTTACAAATAATGAATATTTTAATTACAACTAATTTCACAAAATTATGATTGTATCTGTACCTTATAAAGTAAATTAGTTTCGTCATCAGCATCTCTGAGAAATTTATTAATATCATCCCTCCATAACAATTTAGATTTCTTTCCTCGGTATCCGACGCTTTTGTTCTTAATAAGCGGGACCAATTTTGAAAAATTCCTTATATCAATATTTTCCTTGACATTCGATATTTTTTTAACATTGAGCTCCATAACTTGGAAGGTTCAAAAATTTTGATTTTTTCCTCGAAATAGCATGTGAGCACATTTTCAGAAACCTTTTTTACGTTGTTCTTGTTGCGCCATTCTCGAAATTGGTTATATGTTTTCTCATATTATTAGCTTTGATTTGGCTGGTAACATATAAGATACAATTGTATTTGCTTCTTCAGCCATATCTGCGGGGGTATCACTACCACTATCATGTTCAACATCCATCTTCTTTAAAATAATTCGAAATTGAAGCAACTACGAGCAAATACTGTCAAAGATTCAAACAATTTCAACAAACTGTTTCTATAGTTACGACACAGAAAGATCACTGGATTCATTTAAATATTGTACTGGAAGCATTATCTTCAATAATTATACGTATTTCAGACGATGTAAATTCACATTCACAGTTGTACAAAAAATGTTGTTTGTATTTCGTGCGTATAAAATTCGTGTTTTCATGGCACATTCGAGTGAATTTTTGGCCTCGACCTGCGGTCTCGGCCAAAATTGACACTCTCATATGCCATGAAAAAAACACTCATTTTACGCACTTAATACAAAAATAACTATTTTCAGATTCCTCAGACCTGTGGTTATCTAAAAATATCCCATGTATGTTAGGCGATTTTTTGTAGTTCTCGATTTTTTTATGTGTTTTGCCAGCTAGGTTTGAGAAATTTATATGCAGTATGCAGTTAGTATGTCGCAGTTTTAAATTTTTTTACATGATCGTTTGAGGAAAAATTATTCAGCTTCCCGAAATCACTCCAAGTCACCCAAAAACGGCTTGAAAGCTAAAACTTCAGTTTTCAATAGAATGTACTCAAACATTCATTTTCGATATATAAATACTAAAAGGTGTTTTTTCAACTTTTGTCTGAGTTCAAAAACTTCGCGAAATCCTGAGCTTCAAAATTCAAAGAAAGAAAAAGGTACTTGATCAGAAAAAAGTTTAAACAATAATATTCGAGTAGCTTCAGGCAATTGACGCGTAATTTTTTTTGAAACGTTGTCGATTGTGTATTCAAGTTGGAGGAACGGATTTTAAAAATTTATTGTGATCAATAATAGTTTTTCAGTTGTATGTTCCTTTTATTTCCTATCCCAAAACAGGTAATTTCACAACTAGCAATGCAATAATAATAAAAATATTAATTTATTTACAAACGTAAAGAAGAAAACATGTACGCGTATGAATATTTGCCATTAAAAGTATGACTGAACAAAAAATTCAATAAATCATACATACACTTTTATAACGACAACTATAAAAACCGTGGACAAAAGGCGGAAAATTCATTCAGATCATAGATCGTCTTCAAGCAACTCTGTTACGTTCTTGGTAAATGCCGGTACGTTTTGTACTTTCATATAATTTGGTAGTAATATGCACAGCGCTAAAAAATTAACGCACATTCTGAAAATCTCAATTTTAATGAAAGTTAATTCTACATTGACTTTATAACTTATTTTTTTCTGATCGAATCAATAATGAGCAATATCGCCTTAGTTACGATATGTCATAACACACTCATATATCCCAAGGGAAATATGAAACGTCAAGTCTTATTGTCCCAAGGGAAATATGAAACGTCAAGTCATATTTCACTTGAAATAGTATATTATGCAACATATACATCATAAAAAAGTCATTTGGTGCTTCTCAAAAATTCTTGATCTGCTCCCGGGACAACACTGCTGATTTTTTGGGAACGGATCCTTTATTTTTGTTCTTAACAAATACTTCCACTTCATCGAATAATTTGACATTCGTTTATTCCTTCAAATGTAGCATGGATCTTAACATAGATAATTTTGGCCATAACGTGTTTGGTGAATATTCCTGCAACAGGAGATCGAATGAATTAATCATACATTGAAAAGAACAAGAATCAGAGCAACATACCAAATCTTCAAAATATGCTAGCAAAATATTTTCGCTGACACCGTCCACCAAACTTTTTCTTTTCCACTCCCGAAAGCCTTCATTCTCTTTACTATGAGCAGCTTTAGATTTGGCCGGAATCAAAAATTCACGGGCTTTCGCCGCTTGAGTTTCGACGTAGTTCGACATTATTTCAATGATTTTATTTCTGACAAGACGTCAAAATAAAACCAGTCAACCATGATTCTCACAAACACAGCCCATAGCAACGTTAAAAATCCAATTGAATCAATAATTTACAATATAATATTAATTTTTCCATTTCAAGAACGATATTGTATCGATCAGAAAAAAACTATTGATTACAACACGGGAAATATGAATACATTTCCCACGGTTGCCCTATACAACCCTCGGTCTTCGCCCTCGGTATGTAACTAGGACAACCTCGGGAAATATAGTATTCATATTTCCCTAGTTGTAATAATAGCTATTTTTATGTTCTCTCGGGAAGGTTTTGAACGAAACTAGACACATTAAACGGAAGAAAAATTCAGGATTTCAACGAATCTTATGTGGAGAGAAAAGAAATAAACAATTTTCAAAATACTGAAATGCTGATAAGAGATTTAATACTTGGTATTTCCACACCTTGCGTTAATTACAGCTTGGCAACGACGGTTCATTCTCAAAATGAATGATCTTAAAATGTCCTTCCCAGATTTCTCTGAGTTGGATTCCTAAGTCATTAAGAGTAGCTGGATGATTTCCTGAACTTCTCAGACTTCTATTGAGGTGTTCCCGAACCTGCTCAATCGGATTGAGATCTGGACTTCTTGCTGGCCATTCCATTCGGGAGACTTCAACCTCTTCAAGGTACGATGCGCGGCGCGCGCACGATGGGGTCTGGCATTATCGTCAATGAAAATGAAAATTTTACCAATGTATGGGGCAAATGGCACTACATGCTCTTCAAGAATGTTCCTTACGTACCTATCAGCATTCATAGCTTCATTATCAACGAACACTAGGTATGTGCTAGCAGTCAAAGATATTCCACCCAATACCATAATGGATCCTCCCCCGAAACCAGTAGTATACAGGAAATTGCACTGAGCATATCTTTCATGTGGACATCTGTATACAAGGGAACTTCAATTACAATGGTAGAGGCAGAATTTAGACTCATGTGTGAAGAGAACTCTTTCCCAATCAGCCTTTTCCCAATGGATATGCTCTCTTGCAAAATCCAAACGCGCCCTTCGATGGACTGGGTTAAGAGCTGGGCCTCTTACGGCGACACGAGGCCTTAAATCATATTCTCTGAGGCGATTTCTTATTTTCTGAGTGCTAATTTGCACCCCATGAGTTTGCTCAAGCTGATTTTGAAGAAGGCGAGCGGTTGCAAACCGTTGTCCCAACGAAGAAACTCTCAAGTAACGTTCTTGAATGGCAGTTGTTACCCGTGGTCTACCCTGTCCTGGTCTTTGGACATTCATACCTGTCTCCCTGAATCACTGCCACATTCTGGACACACTTGTATGGGAAACTCCAAACCTTTCTGCAATTCTTGTGTATGTCCACTGTTCTTCTCGCAAAACTACCGCTTGGGCACATTCCTCTTGGGTCAAATTGCGTGTTTCGCGTTGCATAGCGATCGAGTGTAGAAAATCAAACGAAAGAAAAACTATTGATCACTAGAATTGATCGAGAACAACTGATTTCAGAATGGAGCCAACACATTCAAAATCTGATAATCTCATCTTTTTTTATTCCTGCTGGGAAAAAACATCTGTATTGAAGAAAAACGTTGAAAGTGGATAACATATGCATGCATAATTCTGATAAAAATAATTATCAATGAGAACACCTTCAGTTGTAAAATGAATTTGAGATTTCCATAATGTGCGTTAATTTTTTTGCGCAGTGTAATTTCAGACGAGTTTAACTTGGAACTTGTTTTGTCCTCATTTTAATTAAATATAAATAATTAATAATTAGTACATAAATAATGGGCATTATATAATAATTATAATTGTTAAGTAAATAATTGACTTTATCCACTCCTACTAACTAATTTCTATGTGTAATGGTAGTCATAACACAACCGTAGACATGTCTATGAACCGAAAAGCGAGTGTTATAATAACACCCGCTCATAACTCCCGCTAATAAAAATACCTAGGAAGAATGAAATTGCTTACAAAAAAAATGAATAATAAGTACCTAGGATCGATCCGGAACTCTATTTCAGCCATCAAGATAACGTTCTAGCGATTCATTCCAGATTTATTTTTGGAAAACGTGAATTTTTGAAGTTGCCAAAGTACTTGATTGATTAGAGACTCTGATTTGATTCCCAACACAGAGTACAGAGGTTTGACGAAATGTTGTCAATGCTTTTGACAACTGTTCAAAATTTTTTAAATGCAGATTAATTCGAATTTTACTGAAGAAGTCGTGGATAAAGTATAGTATTCAATTCGCGGTAATGCTCAAAACACACTTGATGAATTACACCACTCGCCTGACGGCTCGTGGTGCAAACCTCATCTGCGTGTGTTTTGATCTGCATTACCGCTCATTGAATAATATACTATTATACAACGAACTGATAACCGTAACTCACGCTTGACCTTGCATTAGGTCATATATATGACTGTACGCGGCGCACTCTTCGCGCTCTACCCCAAAAACGGTTGGTCGTATGAAAAAAAAATCAAACAAATGTTGTAGACAATTATATAGTCTACAACTTTCATAATAACTGTAAATCTCATTTAAGCAATAGGAAGGCAGATATTCGAAAAAAAACTATTTTTATGACCTTTGACCTTCAATATCTTAAGACGCCGGCACGATAGCATTTGTGACTTTGGAGACAACATTTAGAATGACAAAACAAAGGTTCCTACCAATTTACAGCTTATGATCTTTCATTCCGAGGTGAAACCCTAATATGACTGGGCTAATGCTCTAGTGCGGGACAGTGAATTTCTGTTTCTCTCGTGTATTATAACTGTGGTAGTCCGAGTTTTTAGGGAATTTATCCTGATATTGGTGAACATATTTGACTCCTGTGAGAATAGAAACAGAGGTAGTTAAAAGTATCCTCTCCCTATTAAAATTTTATCTACAACTGTCTGTTGTCTGCATGCTGTAAATTCCTGGTCATATTCAATTCTGCCCGTGGGGTCGTCCGTCCGGCCGGCCGTTTAGCTCGATAACTTTCGAAGAGACTGTCCTAGGGACTTGAGATTTTCAGGTTCCTAATGCAGCGGTTGAGTTCGTTAATCAGCCAAATCGTACGTGTGTTCCATATTTTTGCGGCCATAGTGTAAACAGAACCATAGAAAATTCAATTGGAATATTGAAAACAAGAATTTTCATATTTCAATAACAAGATAACGTATTCGAGTGAAATTTATTTTGTGAATGAATATCTATATACTTAATGCTCATGCAAAATTTCAGGAAAATCGCATTATCTGGACTAGGTATAGAAAATTCATTTGGAATATTGAGAAGAAGAATCTCCATATTTCCATAACAAGATATCCTATTCGATTGAAATTTATTTTGTGAATGAATATCCATATACTTAATGCTCATGCAAAATTTCAGGAAGATGGCATAATCTGAATCATAGAAAATTCATTTGGAATATTGAGAAGAAGAATCTCCGTATTTCCATAACAAGATATCCGATTAGAGTGAAATTTATTTGTATATTAAGATTGATACAATGAATGTTCATGAAAAAATTTCAAAAGGATCGAATCATCAGAACCTTAGAATTTAATTTTTTTTAATTTGTGAAGTTTTTACATATTTTAGTTTTTGAATCATTTCCAAAATATTATTCCGATCGATCTGAGATTCTGCATCTACCCTAGTCATTGCTGGTTGTGACTGTTAAGTATTCACTATGTAAATTATTTTTATTTTTTATTGCAGTAGGCATAATGGGAGACAAGATTGATGGAAAACAAAATGGCAACCTACCCATGTTTCTACCACTCTTAATCTTGACGTTCTGTATTTTAGTCATAAAGTTTTTTTGGGACAGACGACTTTTTTTCAAGAAAATTGCGATAATTCCCAAAGTCAAAACTGGCCCTTTCGGCCTTATTGGAGATTTGTTTGGAAAAACAATTGACGGTAGGTGTTTGTATCACTTCGTAAATGTATTCATACCAGAGTTGCCTCTTATATTTCGGTATCGCACAACCCTATAAATGTTGGAATCAGGCATCGAACAGCTTCATAGTTAAGTTTGATAATTTTGAGATTATGCTTATTTAGAACGTTTTGACATACCAATGCAATATACAATATTTGTGTTGTTTACAGTAACTTGAAAGATTCATCCAGGCTCATACGATTAGTTTTTTCCAAATTTCGAAGTATCTCAGACAAAACGGAAACAATCGAAATAAAATTATCCGGACATATTTCAAGATGCTCATAGTAAGCCTCATGCAAAATTTTGTGGCCATAGTTTGAACAGAACCATAGGAAAGTCAACTGGAATATTGGAAAGAAGAAACATATTTCCATAAGAAGACTTTCGATTCGAGTAAAATTCATTTTGTGAATGGAAATTGATATACTGAAGGTTCATACAAAATTTCAAGAAGATTGCATTATCTGAACAATAGAAAATTCAATTGCAATATTGTAAATGAGAATCTCTATATTTCCATAACAAGATATCCGATTTGAGTGAAATTTATTTCTTGTATTGAGATTAATATACTGAATGTTCGTCCAAAATTCCAATTTTTTGAATTCTTAAGTTTTTACATATTTCAGTTTTGGATCATTTCCAGAATATTATACGATCGTGCTGAAATTTTGCATTTATACAGGATGTCCTCTTTCAAAGTGAACAGACTTCAAAGAACGATTTTACGGGTGGTTTGAAACAAAAAATGTCATATAACACATGGTCGAAATGTTGACAGTTATTCTTCGATTCAACATATCTCGATTTCACGAAATCTTTCGAATTTTTTTTCTAAAATGATCATTATTCAGTTTTCCTTGTTGTCTTACCAAATCCACCCTTCCCAAGTACCAATTTAACGTTGCGTCGACGTATATAAAGAAGTCGCGCAACCAAACTAAGTGACTTCGCCGACCTCTACACAACGTTCTCACAACCATGAAATGCACCAGTTTGGTCAATTATTTTAGGGTTTTGACAACGTCGTGCTGCAACTACAGTTATCAGATTTACGTTATCTAAACGTTGCGAAGTTTACATTAATGCAACTAATTCACACATGCGCCATCTATGAGAACGAAGCTCATTCCACATATGACGTTAAGATAGTTGTTATTTCAACCAAATAATTACCGTGGCCGTCACGTAAATATTTCAACTTGTACCGCCATGTCAATTTATTTTCAATCTTATGCATAGAGCCAATTGTCCCTTGTTATAGGGTGGAAACGATTGTTTCGCAACAGAAATCGACAACGAAGACCACTTTACTGTTGAATATATAGTCCAGTCAAATAAGCATTTAACCTCGGAATTCGAGATACCCAGCTGAAAATCTGTAAATACTTTTATATTAACTCCCTAAAAGTTGTCTCAAAACCTACATATGGTAGGGTGTGAGCAACTATTAAATTTTGAGGTCGAAGGTCACAAAAATCGGTTTTTTGCGCTTTTTTTGGAAATATCTCATTTCCCATGGGTTTTTCCTATTTTTAGTTATTATCAATATTGTAGAATACATAATTATCTACAAATTTTGTTTGAAAAAATTTCGATAAGGCGGACGGTTTTCAAAATAGAGGTCGGAGAGCGCGCGGTCACAGCATCACTTCAGGTCAACCGGCGCCTCCGGTCGATAACGCTCAATATACAGTTGACGAACTATCGTTAAATCAATTATTATGAATGTCAATTTTATTAACTATTATGTTATATTAAATCATTTTTTCCCTAACCTATACACCCATGTAGTTGGAGGATTGTTAATGAAAATATAGGAATTCTATTTGAATTTTAACCTAATTAATAGTAATAACTTCTTACATGATGAAAAAAAAACAAATAAATAATGAATTAATCTTTTTGTTAAAAAATATCATTCAATTCATTTATTTTCATTGAAAGTAAAAAATGGAATAAAGGGTACACAAACTACAATTTATAATTTAAATCATCTTCTTCCTCTTCATCGTCGTCTTCTGGCTGCTGGTAATTTTCAAACTGTGTCTTTATTATCGTCTTCAACGACATTTGTCTCAAGTTCTTCCATGATTTCGGGGTCAAAGGTTCCATCTTCGTCAATGTCGCTCTGATATGGTAGAGCATTGAGACAAGCTTGCCCATTACATTGTCCACAAGCTAAAGACTAAAGAGCATTGCAAGCCCGCTTTCCTGTATTCGCATCGCGAACCACAACCACTCTTGCAGTTGCAGAAAATTGTATTTATCAAATTTTCTGGAGCAGGTGGTAAAATTGTCATGATAGGCTTCAGAAAATCATTTCGCATTGCCCAACCCCATACTTGGGGTTCCAAATCATGTCCTAGCCAAGTTTGAACTTGATAATATACACCTTTGAAATGTTGATGAGCAGCTGCACTTGTCGGTGGAATATTTGAAAGCTGCACAGGTTCATTAAGTTTTGTAGACTTGCCGTAATGCATATTGCGCGAAGATGATTGAGACTTTTCACCGATTTCGGAGCATTATAGACTGCCAATAAGGTTTGAGTTCCACTCTCTAATAACCTCTGGGCCGAACAATTGTCTTCCTCAAATGGTCATTGGGGTCATTATGGCTAAGTCAGCCCTTCGGGAACTGCGAATATATAAATCTTTTGTTCTCTACCCTACTTATTCATGTAAACCTACGGACCTAGGGAGGTCGTCAATGGCATTGATAAAGGCGACAGCCATCCTGGGAGCCTTGGCCATTACCTCTTGTGTGTTCAGGATGGGTTTGCCATGTGGATTGTTTTTAGGCCAGTCAGCTCTAGACACTTGCATACCACGTGTTCAGATTTTTCTGCTTCCGACCCACAAAGCCTGCAAACATCTTTGGGAATAGTTACTATTACGGGAACATTTAAAATATTCAACGACATTAAAACTGTATATGACCATTCTATCATGGACTGTCTACCTGCCTCCATGCTTCATGGACCTGCGCGTTAAGGGTTTCTAATCTCAACCCTTACCTGTATTGTGAATTTTGAGGTCCATGAATCATGGTTACAATTTGCAGATAGCTTTCTCGTGAGTCATGGGATGACAAACCAGATTCAAATACCTAGAATTCCGTTGTCACCACACATCATCTGCTGACTTTCTCATACGGTACGAAGTAAAAAGGGATATTGTGAATTAGTGGCAACGAACTTGGGATGAAAACCAGTAGGGAAGAGAACTATACGGACACTGCAGACAGGTAGGAACGGACAGACTCAATCTGACATTTAAAGCGACGCAACTAACCACGGGACATGGAAGTATGAAAGCCTATCTAAGACGATTTAACCTAACGGAGACAAGCGGACAATGTGAACGCAACGGACAGGACGGAGACTCCAGACACATAAGAACACAATGCACAATAGATTGAATAGAATAAGACAGAAAATAACAGTAACAGTTTAGAATAGATAGAAAAGTTGACGTAATGCATATTGCGATGATTGAGACTTTTCACCGATTTCGGAGCATTATAGACTGCCAATAAGGTTTGAGTTCCACTCTCTAATAACCTCTGGGCCGAACAATTGTCTTCCTCAAATGCTGCAGCTAGTTCATCCAAATTTGTCAGTTTCTCAAAAACTTTTGAAAATGATTTTTTTCCCTTTTCAAAAAGCGCAGAAGTTGTGTCACATCCACTCAATGCATGCAGAAATAAAATATGTTTTTTGGAATGGGGATAATTATCAATATTTTAGTCGAGTAAATCTCGGTTTTTACATTTCCTTTTCCAACTTTTTTGAGGAAAATTTCTTGTTCGTAAGACAGTGTACGACCAATTAAAATGACAAGTTAATCAGTTCATCAACTGTATATTGCGCGTTTTCGACCGGAGGCGCCGGTTGACCTGAAGTGATGCTGTGACCGCGCCTTCTCCGCCCTCTATCTCGAAAACGGTCAACCTTATCGAAATTTTTTTCAAACAGAATTTGTAGATAATTTTGTATTCTACAATATTGATGATAACTAAAAATAGAAAAAACCCGTAGGAAATGAGATATTTCCAAAAAAAGCGCAAAAAACCGATTTTCGTGACCTTCGACCTAAAAATTTGATAGTTGCTCACACCCTACCATATGTATGTAGGTTTTGAGACAACTTTAAGGGAGTCAATATAAAAGTATTTGCCGATTTACAGCTGGGTATCTCGAATTCCGAGATTTTGGCCAAATTTTGTATTATTTGACTGGGCTAATACTATTGATTCATGCTGAAAAACAAAGGCGCCTACAGTCCATTGGATATTTCTGGAAATTTCAAAATTGAAAATTCATAAAAAGTTATATCAAGGAAGAAATTGCCAATGTTTTTCATGAGTTCAAACGCTTACTAAACGAGATTTAGAAAAATTTCGCGCAGAATATTTAAATGAAGGTTTTGAAATCATTTGTTTTCGTTCATCTACGACCCAAAGGTCAATGACCAATTGTTAAAATATGGCGTAGTTTGGTAGTTTAGTTGACCAAAAACTGCACTAATTCTAAACGTTGGGTTAATAGACAACCAATATAATACCCAAAATGCGACTCTAGTTGTCTATACGACCAAAGCTTAACTGCTGTCAATATGTTTTACCCCGTCAAATGGAGGTTATGAAATTTCAATATGATTTGTTTACGTTTTATTTAAAATTTGGATAATGTGGATATTGAAATATTATGAATCTTAATAACTTATTAATATACCTTGTCATTATGAATTGAAGAATTGAAATATCACAAAACTATAAGGTAAATAATATAAACGTGATCTTTGCTCGATTTATCCTAAAAATGTTCTTCTTAACTATTCGAAATTACTTTTCATTTGGATTAGCAGATAAAATAATTTTGAGAAAAATTGAAAATATCTTTCAGGTATTTGGATTTATTTCGACACTCCTTTTTACATCATTTCACCGACGTTTCTTCCACAAGTTCTAACCTTCTACCACGTCTTGATTTTAATATAATTTTTAAATATAAAGAGGCCAACTCTATACATGTTGAAGACAATTTTAATGTAACTCGATTCCTGTGAAGTCATTATCCTTGATAAAGGTCCGATTTGCGACCGAAACGTCGGTGAAATGATGTAAAAAGGAGTGTCGAAATAAATCCAAATACCTGAAAGATATTTTCAATTATTAACAACATGGATGAAATTATGAATACAAAAAAATTTTGAGAAAGTTATCGACACAAATATAATAAATCAGTTTAATTCTTTGATATTTTTCATCGTATTCGAAGGTTGCTGAAATGACTACGCTACAACGTTTTCAAGTCAACTACTTCAATAGAAAATAATCTCCTCTGGTAATACACTGCTCAACAATTGATAGGGATCACTTACTTATTCTAAATTTATTTCTGAAATATTCGCTCCAAGATTATAAATTTAGTCAGATATCAGAGTATTTTCAGTTGATAATATGCAAGTGAGGTATTTATTGACCGTGAATGACTATTTTGTAGAAGCTTTATTAGGATATCCTGGTCTTAGGAAATGTAGGACACTTTTATTTTAATCCAAGCTTTCGGTAAATTTTATTACCTTTTTCAAGGATCTATAAAAATAATTTACATCATTATTATATAAGGCTAAATTACAATTTACTTACAAATACTGTGATTAAACTCCTTAATATAGTTATAAGTTTAAAGGACATGCAATTAAATAGTTATTACACTCCAGAAGTGATTTTTCTAAAAATATTTTACATACATCAAATTTGACAATAAACTTCAGTTCACAAATTATTAAATTTCTATTCTTCATCAATAGAGAAATCGCGAAAAGATGAAAATGATTTTTTTGATATTTCAATTAAATAAGAATATATATTATTGAGGTTGCTCGTATCTGTTTGGTGTTCATGGTGTTATCAGAGATGGATATTGCCAACATTTCAAGGAACAGTCTTTTGTTGTAATGAGCTTCTTTAAACAGCAATTTCGTATTTGAATAATTCATGTTATGATCGTAATTGTTTGAATGTATGGCCAAAGCACAAGTATTCAAATTTCTTCTTACAGAACTTTTATGGGAAGCTATTCTTGTTTTTATCCAATTTGAAGTCTGTCCTACATAAATTTTTTCACAATCTCCACATGGTATGCTATAAACTACTCCTGATTCCAACTCTACTTTTTCTCTGTCTTTTAGCTTACTGAAAACTTGTGAGTATAAGGTGTGTTTCATAGTGTTAATTATCTTTACATTTCTTACATCCTTAAAAATTGCAGAGATTTTATTTGAAATGTTTGGTATATATTGTAGAGTGGCGTGAATTCTATTAGTGGGTTGTTCAATTTCACGTGAAGTACCATCATTATTAATAATTTGAGGAGAGGCAACGTTGAAAAGTATTTGATTTAAAAGTTTATTGGGATATCCACTTATTAGGAATAGTTTTTTGAGTTCTAGAATGCATTCCTTATGGTATGTTCTGTGTGTCAGCTTTAAAACTCTATTTTTCATACATCTGACTAGATTCATTTTCATGTTGAAAGGGTGGCAAGATTTATAATGGAGGTATCTACCAGAGCTAGTGGGTTTGGTGTACCATTTCGTTTTTAATGTTTCCCCTGATCTTATAATTCTCATGTCTAAGAAGGGTAAGCTGCTGTTGTTTTCTTCTTCAGATGTAAATTGTAGATGAGAGTTGAAACTATTGAAACAATTGAGGACTAAATCAATAGTACCTTCAGGAATCATACAAACTATATCATCAACAAATTTTTTTAAGAATGGTATGTTAAATGGTAATTTAGGTAGAACTGCATTGATCAAATCATCCATTATATATTGAGCTAAGATGGGAGATATCTTTCCTCCCATTGGGGTACCGAAGACTTGTTTGTAGTATCGTTGTTCAAATGAAAAATAAGTGTTATTAAAAAGAAAGGTTATTAATTCTGTTAGTTCGTTAAGCGTCATTAGAGTGTGTCAAATTCATTTTACAAGTATTCTTTAAAATCATGAAATGTAAGAAATCGAACGCGGCAACATTGTCAACGCCGCGCCGCTTGAACGAACGGAAGACCTCCGTGAGATGCGCAGGCGCAGGGAACTTGCGCTTTGCACAGGAGAGTTGCCGACAGTAATCAGTAACGTCACAGGTGTTCTGTAGTAACGTACACATAGATTCATATTGTAGATCGCTCGTCATTATAATCAAAATAAATGTTCTAAACGTTCAGTTCCACAGTCATTTCATTCCCTGACAAAGGGTGGTCCTTCAGCAGTGAAATCACATCAACATTTTGGTCCAATCGAACCGGATAAGTGCCAGTAATCGATAGTTCAGTGCTCATTTTCTCGTAAAGCAGTGTACAAAAAACGAAAGTCTACTATATAAAAATAAGTCGGGTTTTCCTCCCTGACGCTTTAACTCCAGAACGCACGGACCGATTTCAACGGTTTTGCATTCGTTAGAAAGGTCTCGGGCTCCGCGAGGTTTGTAGCAAAGAAAATTCAGGAAAAATTTCAAGATATCGAGAAGAACGTAGGAAATTGGTACATTTCTGAAAATTTCACTATTTATGACATCGAATTCAATGACAACTGTCAAGTCTCCTTTCGAGAGGGAAGTGCTTCCAACAATTTCCTCATTTCAGAAGAAAAAGGCCAGATCCGAATCAAAAAAGGTACGAATATCGTTTTCGAGTAGTTCTATAACGTTAATTAACGAAGATATTCGTTGCAGGAATTCATAAAATAACCAGGAAGAAGAAAATATTTTTGACATAGGTACGTCTCATGTAAACATTTGTTCGTTTCGAGTGGAAAACGTTATTTGAATAGGTAAGTCCATATGAAATCATCAACTTCAACGTTCATTCAACGAATTCCTAACATTTCAGCGATCAAAAGCATCATTTCAGGTCGCAGTGATATTTGAGGTTTCTACTAAACCGAATTTCCCTGACAAATAACGTAATGAGAACAAAATTCGGGGATTATTCGTATTTTAGGAAAAAATACGCCAGGAAATGATATCAAACTGTATGTATTATGATAATTATCGATATTTCAATATATTTTTTCGATTTCCTGATATGTTTACATGTTAAAACCCGTTGTCTGAGTCTGAGATAAACAGTCGTCACGTGTAACAAGGCAAGTGGTGTAACGACTAACGTCTAGGTGTGTGGACCTGGTAGTGTACCGGTTTCGAAACCCAATGGTGGCATGTTCTGTTTATTCTGGATAAAAAGTATTTTTTCCAGGTTCAAAGAAAGCTGATGAAAATAATTCAAAATTTTCATGTGCATGTTTTATACAGGTACGTTTTAGATATATACAGGGTGTTTCTATAAATCTATCAATTATTTCACATTTCTACGTTATAACAGAAAGCTTTCAATGAAATTGAAGGGGCTTTTGAATTTCGAGTGATTCGTTATAGGAGGTGGAATTTTAAATATAGATACTATGCTTCGGATTCATACGGGGTGCTCCTATAAACATGTCGAATATTTTGAATTTCTGCATTATCACAGGGACATTTCCACAGAAACGAAGAAGTTTTTGAATTTCAAATGATTTACTATCGATGGTGGTTTGATTTGTACAGGGTCTCTTCATAAAAATGCCAAATATTGTAATTTTCTACTTCCTAACACGAACATTTGTATTACTTTTCCCATAAATGTTCAATAGACGCTCTGAGTATATACAGGGTGTGTAGTGTAGTCAGAAAGATACCAAGGAATATATCAAATATCTATGAACATCAATAACCAATGATGATCTATCGAGGTATACAAAACGGTTCGAAAGACCTACTGTTCATCTGATCTATCGGTTCAATTGATCTACCGGTTAAATTATCCTACTTAGAAAGGTAGATCTACCGGTTTCACAAATCTACTTAAAAAGGTAGATCTACTGGCCTGACTAGAAAATCATTGTTTTTTACATGGCAGTTATACTTTATACGTGTTCACGAGTTGGAAAACCATCCGCTTTGTTTGTGTTTACGTCAGGCCAAAAAACAAAAATATGGTTTACCAAAGAGCATTTCAAAAAAACAGATAGTTTGCGGAAACGTATAACGCTTCGATTCAGTATTTACTTTGGATTCTCTTTCATTTACTTAGAGAAGTTTAACTAAGTAACACTTCATGTTTGTAATCGAAATGAATTCATTACTGTTGTTCCTTTTCAAATATAAAAAAAAATTTTCTTCATTTTTTTATCACCAAACGAAATGTTACAGAAAACGAAGCCATCTGGTGGCGAAACGGAGTTCGCCGGGTTTGCTAGTCTCGTATAGTTTGAGAAAGCTCTCTTACAACAGTTACATTACAATCATTGGATTCTTCACGAAGCAACTCGAAATTAACAGTTTCTCATCACGACAAGCAGAAAATCAACAGGAACCGATCAGCGTCATCCAGTCCATGAGGCAGCAGCCATTTTGGATCAAGCAAGCAGAACAGTTACACAGCAACATATTCAATTCTTCGAAAAAGTGAGTCCGTTCCATATTATCACCCATCCTGTACTTAAAAGGCATTTCTCGATTTGCAGTTTGCATTCAATATAATAGTTTGTATTTTCACGTAAAATTTCATCATGTCGAACGAAGCAGAAATTGAAATCAAAGATCTCAGGCAAGCACGGGGTAGACTAAGATCACAATTAACAAGATTTCAATCATTTTTGAATACTCCTAACGATCCGATTGAGTTGGAAGTACGTCTAAGCAAAATCGAATTGGCTTTTGATCGTTTCGATGAAATTCAGTCGCGGTTAGAAACTTTGAACGTAGATGAAGAAGAACAACGCGAAGATCAAGAATCATTATTCTTTCAATTAATATCAAAAGCAAGAGGTATTCTGATGAAAAATGCGGATACTCGAAATTCACAAAGTACATCTTCAACAGCAAAAAGCCCGGACCTTGTCACAAATTTAAAATTGCCAACGATCAATCTTCCAGTGTTTTCAGGAAATTATGATGAATGGATCACATTCCATGATACATTTTCTCAATTAATTCACGTCAATGCCAGTCTGACAGACATACAAAAATTCTTCTACCTTAAGTCATGTTTGAAAAATGATGCATCTCGTTTGATTCAATCTATTGAAGTTTCTGATAAAAATTACTTTTTAGCATGGGATTCACTCGTCAAACGTTATCATAATAAAAGAATAATCGTTAACACTCATGTGAAGGCATTGTTCGATCTTCCAATAATAACGAAAAATTCAGCCACTTCATTAAGACAACTTACAGATAAGATTAATCAGCATTTAGGTGCATTGAAAAACCTGAAATTACCAACAGATGAATGGGATATTCTTCTTATTCATTTAATAACTTCAAAATTAGATAACAGCTTAAACCTCGAATGGGAAAATTCATTGCAAAATGATGAACTTCCTTCATATCTCGAACTGATTAATTTTTTGAACAAAAAATGCTTCACATTGGAAACACTTTCCGACTCGACTAATAAAAAGCCAGGTTATCAAATTCCGAAAAACTCAAATACACAAGGTTATAAAATATCACAATTGAATAATACAGGCTATAAACAAAAGTTTCAAGAGCATTCATTTACAATCACTGATCACAGCGAACATAAGTGCCCTGTTTGTAAAGAGCGCCATCACATTTATAATTGCGGAGAATTTATGAAAATGTCAATAAGCGAAAGATACAACGAAATCAGGAAACTAAGATTATGCAGCAACTGTCTTCGCCCAGGTCATTTGAAATGGGAATGCAAATCAAGCAAATGTAAACGATGCAATCTAAATCATAACACCTTACTTCACAACGATTCTCAGTCGAACACCACAACTAGATCAAAACATAATGAACCATCTCAACACACAAGCAATGAACAATCACGCACAATTTCGAGCACGGCATCTCCCGAGCTATCAACTAATCTAGTAACAAACACGTTAGAATCTCTCGTACAAGCGAAATCAAACATTCACTCACACGAAGCTCCTCAGCAACACATCTCAAACGAATTCACATCCAATTTTCACGTTTCAGAACCGAAAATTCTAAAAACACTCAATTCACGAACTCTCACGAAAACACATTAGTTCTATTATCCACGGCTCAAATAACGATATTAGATAGTTCTGGGAAACCACATGTATGTAAAGCTCTTCTAGACTCAGGAAGTCAAAGCAATTTAATCACAAAAGAATTATGCGATAAACTGAATTTGACTTGCGAAGAATATCGAATACCAATAGCAGGTATTAATCAAAAGGCAATCACTATCAAAGAAAAAACTCGAACAATAATAAAATCTCGGACCACGTCAGCCAAATATGATCTAACATTTTTGGTGCTACAGTCAATTACTGAAAGAATTCCGTCGGTAGAGTTCAATAAACACGCACTTCACATACCATCAGGTATAAGTTTGGCCGACAACGAATTCAATCAATCACAAAAAATCGATGTGCTTCTCGGTGCAAATGTTTTTTATGATCTTTTGTGTCAAAATCGAATTATATTAGGCAAAAACAAACCTAGCTTGCAAGAAACTACTTTAGGGTGGATTGTCACCGGCTCGCTTAACTTGAACAAGTATGCAGGACAAAAATCAATTTGCAATTTAAATCGAATAATATCAAATGAAATGCTCGACGAATCATTAACAAAATTTTGGAAAGCCGAAGAGATACCGCATAAAACTATTCTAACGAAAGAGGAACAGTATTGCGAAGATTATTTTGAAAACACAACGATTCGTAAGGGAGATGGTAGATTTATAGTCAGACTTCCTTTCTCGAAACACGTTCAAGACCTAGGAGACTCAGGTTCGCTCGCATTAAAACGACTGCAATCCATAGAAAAACGCTTTAAACGTGATGAAAACTTGAAGAAAGAGTATACAGAATTCATGAGACAATATGAAGCAATGGGTCACATGACATTTGTCAAAAACTTCGATAATGAAATTGATCAGCCATCATATATTTTACCTCATCATCCCGTAATTAAGACCAGCAGTACCACTACTCGCTGTCGCGTAGTATTCGATGGTTCTGGAAAGACCAATAAAGGTATATCACTCAATGACTTGTTACTCGTAGGACCCAATATACAAGATAATCTTTTCGAAATAGTTACACGTCTCAGGTTAAGACATTATGTTTTGAGTGCCGATGTAAAAATGATGTTCAGACAAATTTTAGTACACCCGGACGACCGTAAATTTCAACGAATTATTTGGCGATACAATGAATCAGAACCGATCAAATTGTATAATCTCAACACAGTAACTTACGGCACAGCCTCCGCAAGCTACTTGGCTACGAAAGTGTTACAAGAAATTTCATTCAAATTCGAACAAAAATATCCACGTACATGCAAAATAATTCGAAATTCTTTCTATATGGATGATTTGTTAGCAAGTGTAGATACAATAGAAGAAGCATTAGAAATTCACAGGGAAATAACAGAGATTTTAGACAGCATTAACTTCAAACTAAGAAAGTGGTGTTCCAATGAAAAGGAAATACTAAATTCGATTTTAGGCGACAAGCAAAACGAAGATCAACTGATACAATCGCATGAAAGTAAAGACTTCAAAACTCTAGGAATTTCTTGGAATCCACAGAATGACATGTTCAGTTATTCAGTTAATATTAATTTTGGGAATCAAACATTGACAAAACGTTCAGTTTTAGCTGCAATATCGACAATTTTTGATCCTTTAGGACTTATCGGTCCAGCAACCATACAAGCCAAGTTGTTCATGCGACAGCTATGGCAGAGAAACGTTACTTGGGACGAACCCATACCAGCAGATATGATCGCGTCATGGACAAATTTCTTGAATCAAATTCATGCGCTGAATAGTATAGCTATAAAGCGACATGTACTTTGTAAAAATCCAATAGCTATTGATTTACACGGATTTAGCGACGCATCAGAAAAGGCATACGGCGCATGCGTATATTTAGTATCAAAAGACAAGCGCGGAGATTTATTCTCAGAACTTTTGTGTGCTAAGTCAAGGGTTGCTCCTCAGGGTAGTCATAGTTTACCAAGATTGGAACTACTGGCAGCCACTCTGCTTTCGGATTTAATGGATCTCATAAGAAAAATACTTGATGTCAAAATATCAAACACATATTACCATTCGGATTCTACGATAGTGCTTGCATGGCTCAAAATAGATCCAGGGAAATTAAAGACATTTGTAGCAAACCGTGTTGCTCACATCACAGAAATTACCAACGTGAACGCATGGCAACATGTAAGATCGCAAGACAACCCAGCAGACGTTATCTCCAGAGGCATAAACCCCGATCAATTGCGCGAATTAAAAATTTGGTGGCACGGCCCTGAATTTCTATCAGACAGTAAGGAAAACTATCCATATGTAGATTATGACTTGGACAGCATAGAAAGCCTTCCAGAAATAAAATTATCCACCATTTCATTAGTCAGTAGAAGTGAAGTAGATGTAGATATTTTTGATAGGTTTTCATCATTACGAAAACTACAAAACGTCGTAGCTTACTGTATTCGATTTAAGGGAAATACTGTTTATAAGCTAGACTTGAAATCGACACTTACAGTTGAAGAACGAAACTACGCCTTAAACTTGTTAATAAGACTCGCACAGAGGGCAGAATTCTCACAAGAATTGCGCAATCTCGAATTGTCTCGACCAGTAAGTGCAAGTAGTAAACTCATCAATCTCAATCCATTTCTTGATCAAAATAATTTAATCAGAGTAGGGGGCAGATTACGGCATTCTGAGTTATCAGACAACCAGAAGCACCCAATAATTCTGCCTAAAGGTCATAAACTCACTAAATTGATCGTAGAACAAGAACATTCCAAGCACCTTCACGTAGGTATTCAAGGTCTTCTTTCCTTGATAAGACTGACTTATTGGCCCATTGACGGCAAAAATTTGATAAAACGAGTGGTGAAGTCGTGTATAACCTGTTTCAGGGCAAAGCCCGCGCCAACAAAATTCATCATGGGAGAACTTCCCCGTGCCAGGGTCACACCTAGTAGGCCATTTTCAAAATGTGGAGTAGACTACGCAGGCCCTATCATGGTCAAGGAGGGTACACTACGCCGTACGAAATTAGTAAAAACGTATATAAGTATTTTTGTGTGTTTGTCGACACGCGCTGTTCACATCGAGTTAGTGAAAGATTTGACAACAGAAAGTTTCTTGAACGCATTGAAGAGATTGATCGCTCGAAGAGGCAAACCTTCTCAAATTTTCTCCGACAATGGCTCTAATTTTGTAGGGGCAAACAATCATTTCATTGAGTTACACAATTTATTGAGAAACAGGGATCACAAGGAAAAGGTCGAAAATTTTCTTGCATCAGACGGAATCAAATGGTTTTTCATTCCCTCAAAATCTCCACACATGGGTGGAATATGGGAAGCAGCGGTTAAATCAACCAAATTTCATCTTCGGCGTGTTTTAGGAATGGCTTCTGTTTCATATGAAGAAACTAATACAATTCTGATTCAAATCGAGGCCTGCCTTAATTCCCGACCTTTGTCCCCCCTCTCATCAGACCCTAATGATTTCCTTCCCCTCACTCCGGCTCATTTTTTAATTGGCGAGTCACTAGTTGCTGCACCTCAGACGAATGTGCTAGACATAAAAATTAGCAAATTGTCTCGATATTTGAGAATGCAACAATTGGTACAACAGTTCTGGTCCCGATGGTCAGCTGATTACCTTACACAACTGCAGCAGAGGTCTAAATGGCAAACTACATCAACACCTCCCAAGGTAGATGATTTGGTCATCTTGAAAGATGAAAACCTACCACCATTTCGATGGCCCATGGCACGCATAGTCCAACTACATCCAGGGTCGGATCAAGTGATTCGTGTAGTTTCTGTGAAAGTGTCAAACGGGAATATTTTCAGACGCTCAATAAGCAGATTATGTGTTTTACCACTAGAGAATGACTCTAACATCGAAAACCTTGATTGATAAATGTTTTTTTTTTCAAATTTGTAAAAATTTTCATTTCATATATTTTATCACTATAGTGTTATGTTGAAAGCCATCCTTTCAAGGTGGGCGGCATATGTCAAATTCATTTTACAAGTATTCTTTAAAATCATGAAATGTAAGAAATCGAACGCGGCAACATTGTCAACGCCGCGCCGCTTGAACGAACGGAAGACCTCCGTGAGATGCGCAGGCGCAGGGAACTTGCGCTTTGCACAGGAGAGTTGCCGACAGTAATCAGTAACGTCACAGGTGTTCTGTAGTAACGTACACATAGATTCATATTGTAGATCGCTCGTCATTATAATCAAAATAAATGTTCTAAACGTTCAGTTCCACAGTCATTTCATTCCCTGACAAAGGGTGGTCCTTCAGCAGTGAAATCACATCAACAGAGTGTGGGGAAATTTCATTCCAGTGGTTGGTAGTACTTTGTATTACCAATTCAAGAGGTATGTTAGTAAAAAGAGAAGTTACGTCTAAGCTGACTAGTACATAGCCTGATGGATATTGGTAATCATTGATAAATTCAGAAAAAGAGAATGAGTCAGATACATAAAATTCGTTGTCATGATTGTATGCAATTGTTAGTACATCAGTTACGTATTTAGAGATATTGCTAGTAGGGGCGTCTATTGAAGAGATGATAGGTCTTAAAGATAGCTGTGGTTTATGTATTTTTGGTAAACCATAGAATTTAGGTACTTTTGAGTTATAGATTGTATGTTTCTTGATCATACCAGAGTCATCGTTTATCCTATTTTTTAACTTCATCATCAATTTGTTTGCTTTTTGTTGAATTGTGATGGTGGGGTCTCTAGTCAGTTGTAGGTAATAGACATCGTCTGTTAGTAGGTTACGGGCTAAGTTGATATAGTCATCTTTTTTCATCAGGACTGAGACATTACCTTTGTCAGATCTAGTGACGAGTAATTCTTGATGGGATTTCAAGAAACTTTTGGTCTTATTCAGCATTATCTTAAAAGGGTCATAGAAGGTGTCAATGGAATGTATATAGTTAGTCACAATGTTCACTGATTTAGATGTAAGGATATTTCTGATGTTAGAGGTACTCAATGAAACTATGTTTTCAACATCTGCTAGCAAGCTGGGAAGATTAATATCACTTTTTGTAGGTGTAATATTGAATTTGGGACCTAATGATAGTAATGTTTTTACTTCTTTTGGTACAGTTACGCCTGAGATATTCTTAAACCATTTGTCATGTACTGTAACTTGTTCCGTTTGTGCTCTTTCTAATTTAGTGAATTTTAGGATGTTCCTTTCTTTGATTTGGTGAAACTTCCTATTATAGGTAATCTTCATTCTATTTTGAAAGTTCAAGATCACGAGTTCATTAATTATTTGAGTGAGTTGTTCTTTGATAGTAACAATTTCTCTTTCAGTTCTGTTGATGTTGTCAATAGTAATAGTTATTTCAAAATTTAATAATTTGTTCACCAGATTATTGTTGTATCTATTAACTTTGTTTCTTAAGGTTCCATGGCTGTTATATATTCTTATTTAATTGAAATATCAAAAAAATCATTTTCATCTTTTCGCGATTTCTCTATTGATGAAGAATAGAAATTTAATAATTTGTGAACTGAAGTTTATTGTCAAATTTGATGTTTGTAAAATATTTTTAGAAAAATCACTTCTGGAGTGTAATAACTATTTAATTGCATGTCCTTTAAACTTATAACTATATTAAGGAGTTTAATCACAGTATTTGTAAGTAAATTGTAATTTAGCCTTATATAATAATGATGTAAATTATTTTTATAGATCCTTGAAAAAGGTAATAAAATTTACCGAAAGCTTGGATTAAAATAAAAGTGTCCTACATTTCCTAAGACCAGGATATCCTAATAAAGCTTCTACAAAAAAGTTGATAATATGGTTCACTTGAGAAAAGAATGAAAAAATGGAAAGTTGGAGAGAAAAAAAGACTTTATTAGGAACACTCAAAATTCTGTGTTTGAATAACATAAAATTTTATGATGAAACCACAAGAAGGTTGAAGTTTCGGTTAAGCTAGTACCTAGTTGGTCCCCCACGAGCTCGTCTCAAGCATTCTACCCTACGAGGCATACTTTCGATCAAACGATTTATAAAATTTTGATATAATTTTTTTTGATATAAATATATAAAATTTTTTTCTCTCCAACTTTCCATTTTTTCATTCTTTTCTCAAGTGAACCATATTATCAACTGAAAATACTCTGATATCTGACTAAATTTATAATCTTGGAGCGAATATTTCAGAAATAAATTTAGAACAAGTAAGTGATCCCTATCAATTGTTGAGCAGTGTAGTTGAATCCACAACGTTGTTTCTGAATCGAAACAACGTTGCAGGAAACTGAAGTTGTCTAATAAACGTTATAAGAACGTCGTTCCTAATCCCAAAATAATAACTACTTTGTATGTAGTTGCTTCAACGTCGTCGCGACGACTAGTTCAACTTTAGTCATGCTTAACGTCTCGATTACGTTGTAAGGTGGTCTTCAACGCGACGTTTCAATAACGACTAATTCCTAAACAAATGACAACATTAATTTTGGTGTATAGTGAGGTTGTCGTCGCAAAAATGCTACTTGGGTTACCAAACACATATTTGGAAAGGGCAATAAATTTGCTACAAGATAAGAGGATCCGTGTTCAGAAAAAAACTCTTAATGCGGGCGTGGTGATGATTATGTACACGTTTTTTTTTCAGTAAAAATTACCTCATTTAATCTACAGGGTGGGCATAATTCGATGTGTAAGCACTACAACTTTTAAACCAGAGAAGATAGACAAAATCTGATACCCACTTCTTGATCTCTTTTTCTGAGAAACTAACAACAGTATTATTCACTTTTGGCTACCTTCTTTTGTTTTCGAGTTATAAGCAGAAATTGGAAAAGTGGCGATATCGAAAAAAATTCATATCTCTGCTGATACTGATAATAGAGCTCTGAAATTAAAACATTGAACAGGCACTTTTTTAAGCAGAATCCAGTGGCTCGCTCTTCTTTTTTGCACCTAAACCTAAAGTTATGTTTTTGGAAAGGAAACAATAAATTTTTGTGACATTTTCTGAAAGCTTAATTTTTTCTGATTTCAAAAATATATAACATTGAATGGTTTGTATCAATATGAGTATAGAAAATGAACAAAAACCTATTTTCATCTAAGTCTCAATATTTTCTATGATGAGCACAGAAAAATTCAGCATCGTATAATTACCACAATCTCTTTCCAGTAGTTTCTTTATTTCTTATCTCTACTCAATTTCTCCAAGCTCGAAGAATAATGAATAGTTTTTCAGAGAAAATTCAACTGCACAAGTCAATATACATTCGACTCAAGAAGTATCTAGAGAAGGGATAGACTGTGCACTGCTACGGATGGTCAACCATTTGAGCATCTTCTGAGAAACTTGATCCTCATTCTAAGTTATTATCTACTGACCTATCATTGTAATCACTAATAGGTATTGAAAAACTTCCTTACTGTAAGGAAATGATATTTCCGTACAGTTGTTAGTGTTCTACATAAATGATAGAAAAGTAATTTGTTCTTCATGGTAATTTGAGAGTTTCTGGAACAAATATTTTTATCAATAAACGTAATAGAACTATTCAAAAAGGATATTCGTACCTTGTTTCATTCGAATCTGTTGGGTTTCCTTCATAAAATTGCAAATATCCTAGAGGTTTTTTGACCTGTAAACTCGCTTGACAAATGTCACTTACTCCGATCTTATTCCATTCATAATTTCAATTTAATCGTTTCTGGAACAAAAACCTTTAGTAATAAACGTTATAAAAGGATTAAAAAATGATATTCATACCTTGTTTCATTTGGATCTGCCCTATTTCGTTCACAATGAACCAAAATTCTCAGGCACTTCCCTCACGTAAACACATCTGACAGTTCTCATTAATTTTCCGATGAGAATGACATCGAAAAATGATGCAATTTAAGAAATGTCAAAAATTCGGGAATTTTTTTAAAAATGTTCAATATCTGTCGAATTTTAACAAAATAGTATGTTTACCTCGTAGGAAAAGCCACATTTCTGGACTCTGTGTTGCTAAGTCTCGGCTTGCGCCTCGACTTAGCAATCTTCACAGTCGTCCAGGAATGTTAAGCTTTTCCTACCCGGTAAACAATGTACTATTTCGTTTGTTGCTTTTCCAACTAAATTGATGACTTCAATCATATCTATATTCGGTATTTCATATGCGATTTGAAATAGACTGGCACTTGTGCGTATTAAGTCTGGAGAGCAATGAAAATATTCTCCTGCACCCATCTCATTAGAACTGAGTATAGCGATTGAAACAGAGGATCATGTGGATCTTTTTGTTATTTCGTAATCTATTTTGAGATATAGGAGTTTATGAAATATATCCATGTTGAAATTTTGTAGAAATTAGTTGAAAGCATAGAAATTATGAGATTTACGTAAGGAGACTGCTCTTGTTATAGAAAGCCATTTTTCTGTGCTCATCAACAGTTGAAACCATAGAAAATATTGAGACTTAGATGAAAATAGATTTTTGTCCATTTTCTATACTCATATTGATACAAACCATACAATGTTATATGTTTTTGAAATCAGAAAAAATTAAGCTTTTAGAAAATGGCACAAAAATCTAGTGTTTCCATTCAAAAAAAACATAATAAACATAAAAATGGTCAAAAATGACGAACACGCCACTGGATTCTACGCAAAAAGGTGCCTTTATAATATTTAATTTCAGAGCACTATCATCAGTATTAGTGAAGAATGAATATTTTTCGATATCGCCACTTTTCCAATTTTCGCTTATAACTCAAAAACAAGAGAAGATAGCCAAAAATGAATAATACTCTTGTTAGTTTCTCTGAAAAATAGATCGAGAGGTGGGTATCAGATTTGGTCCATCTCCTCTGGTTTGAAAGTTGTAGTGCTAAAACATCGAAATATGCCCACCTGTACATTCGAATGACATATTAACTTTTGTGCTAGCTCCTCAAAATCCGCCACAATATCATAGCTAACATGATAACAACAGAAACCTAAATTTGCTCTATGTTGAAGCTCTTCGTGATCGAATTTTAATGTTATGTTATGAAAAACATCAATTCATCTTGAATCAAAATAATAACGAAAAAATTAACCTCCTTCAATACATTTGCCACATCGTTTTCGTACTGAATGTACAACTCTTCATAGCGTTTCTGAAGCATTTCTACGCAACACAATTTTATTATGTCTATGAGAATCTTCCGAGTCTGAAAGCGAGTCTGGAAAGTTCTTAGTGTTTCTGACGCATTTCTGCACAACACCATTTTATTCTGTCGATGAGTTTCTTCGAGTCTGAAAGCGAATTAGATATACTTCATATTTCAAAGTAATCAAAGTATTCTAGACATGAAAATCTAAAGGCGTTAATTCGGGGTTCTTTGGTAGCCATATGACCGTATCTTCCAAACCATTATATCCTTTGTCTAAGATTATATCCCAATATATCCATTCAATGGATCTGGACATTACGACTATTATGTGCTGGGCAGCCGTCCATTCGAAACCAGACATTTTATCTGTTAGACAGGTGCTTTTGCTGTCTGTCAAGTTTGCTTTCTAATGAATTCTTCAGAATTAAAGTGCTCGGTAAGTAAAACTGGTCCAAAAAGTTCTCTTCTCATAACTTGCAAACCTCACAATGATACTTAACTCACGTTCGAAAGGATAAGCAATAGTCGCATGAGGGTATTATCTCTGCAGTACATGGTTATTTCGTAAATTAATCACACCTGATTTCGTGAAAGTGACCTCATCAGTCCATAATATCCTATGGCTTCCCTCTCTCCTAAATTATTTTGGTACTACATACAAAATGTAAGTCTCGTCTCAGCATCTACAGGTAACATATGAATCGATGATTTCCATAATTTCACATTAAGATTCAATCACGAAAAACTTCAAAATGGGGCAAATTTATGTTCAAAATTTTCAGACTTTTTCGTTGTTATCATGTTAAAGATGATATTATTGCGGAGGTTGAGGAGCTATCACAAAAGTTGATAACTCATTCGAAAGTAAACTAAATCCACTAAATGAGGTATTTTTTACTGAAAAGAAAACGTGCGCATAATTATTGGAAAAATAGGACTAATTTTGTTAACTTCATAATCTTTATATTCGTCTCCTTACCACGCCCGCAATAAGAGTATTTTCTGAACACATACTCTCTCATCTTGAAGCAAATTTATTGCCCTTTTCGAATATATGGTCAGATTGGATGAGAGTACGGGGAAAACTGCATAATGATCATTTAAGTGAAAAAACTCCAAATATTTCGTGAAGTCAAGAAATGTTAAATTATCACTAAATGTATATAACATTTTCTGTTGCAAATCACTCGTATAATCCCCCCTTGAAGTTTGGTCACTTTGAAAATAGACACCCTGTATATTTAGTATCAATCTCAAGTGCTATACAAACTTTTGAGGTAATAGCTTCATTGCTCCAACAGTGAACGAGCACTCAAAAGCACCTGCTCAGGGCTTTCTTAAAATTTTATTCTACTACTGATATCTAAATCCGAGTGGAAAACATGCTTCAAACGCACACAGAAGTGTACCCGTACCTATAGATTTTCATGGATAACAATCTGAGGAACAATAAAGTGTTTTTCGATGTTAAATGCGTGTTTTTTTCTGTTGCCTCAACCCGAAAGACAACACGCAACTATCTCATTATCTTAGACTTCTTCATTTGAAGTCCTTTTTGAGTTTTGGATTTGGAAAATCACACTTATGTCCATTTGCAGAGTGTGTACAAAAAAAGCTTTATTACTTTGAAACAAGTCCAGAAGTCTTTAGAGGATGGATGGGTCATATTCTTCTAGTTGGTGTTAGCAAACCAGAACATTTAGAGATTGTCCTGACAAATAGCAGCTGTTTTGACAAAGGTCCACTGTATGACTTCACCAAAATATACATGGGTGAGGGTATTTTTAGTGCTAAAGGTAAGATAATGATATTCCCACTTGCGTTATTCACATTTAATCTTCTTTATTGTAATCAGTTTTAGGTTAAACGACTATATTAATCGTTTTACGTGATCTGGCATTCGTTTTTTCATCTGGGTTGATAGGTAACTCATATTCGGATCTTTGCATTGTTAACTAATAGCACCGTCCTGTTAAAAAACTTACCATTCAGCCTCTTGGGCTGCTTCTTCAATTTTTTTTATGTAGCTCACATATAACAGTGAATAAGCTATGAAAATGTAGACACGTGGGGTTTGAGACTGAATTGATTCGTGTTTAGACAGCTCAGTTTCATAAATCTTAAGATTAAATAGTGTCGAAGATGACAAAGAACTTCTTTTTTGTTTTCCTTTCACAGGAATAGTGTGCCTTTGTTCCGTCTAAATTTCTCTTACCTATTTAAAAATTTCAAGCAGAATTCGATCTTGGTTGGACGTAGATATCAATAAAGAATTATAAGTTAAAATCAATTCTGATTTGTTTTCCGTTGTAGATTATTCTATACTTTGACTGATATTTTCGAATGAATTTTTTCTGTTTTCAGTGGATATATGGAAGAAACATCGTAAACTTATCAATCCAACCTTCCAGCCGAAAGTACTCAATTCATTCATACCGATTTTTCAAGAGATAACTGATATTTTGATTGATATTCTCGATGCGAAAGTTGGTCAGCCTGATATTGACATCGCAACCCTGATGACAAGTTGCACATTGGATACATTATGCGGTAATATTATATTTTATTATTAATTAATCAAGCGTTTATATCACTCCAGTTCTTTTAACTAATTAATTGTGCAATGTTTTTTTTCCACAGAGATATTGTCTCTGATCTAATTGCTAGACCCACTCAGTACTTTATGATATGCAACGGGACCGCGTGTCACCTAGAATACTACAGATGATATATATCAATTTCAAGCGGATAACCAATAATAACTGCTGTTATCATTGGTTCAGCCCTTAGTTATTCCATTTTTGTTCTGAAACGAATAACCGGCTCTCGTCGCTTGAATGCGGTTTCTGGTTTTTTGTCAAATCAATACAACATTTTTTGGGAACTTAAACACAAATTCATAATTTTTTCTAACAGGCTATTAATTAACACAAAGCTTTTCTTATTATCCAACTAAAGAAAGAATGTTTGGTTATAGTTATACTCGAAGAATATCAGCAATTCCTTAAAAACTTTATAGATTTTCACTCCTAGTCTCTGGAAAAGAAATAATTTAAAATATTCTATGTACTTAATATGAAGTGCTACTGCGAGAATCTTTGCACTTATTTGTCAGGAGAAAATTTACCTCGAACTAAAATCTAATACTTTTTTCCCTTCCGTTTCCACAGAAAGATCTCTGTATGCATATAAATGTTGTATTGGAAGCACTATCTTCAATAATTATATTTCAGACGATGTAAATTCACATTCGCAGTTCTACAAAAAATGTTGTTTGTATTAGGTGCATATGAAATTCTTGTTTTCATGGCACATTTGAGTGAATTTTTGACACAATACAAATACAAAAATAAGTTTTTTCGAATAATTCTAAATTCTATCATCAGAAGTTCTCTCTAATCAATCTGATTTTCCCCAACATACAATTAAATGACCGCCAAAATAATCGATCCACTCAAGAAATCGAAGAAGTTTGTTAATTCATAAATATGCCTTTTCACGTCCGATTCGATTGATTTTTTTTTCAATTGTAGGTATGTTCAATCACCCGTTTTGAATTTCAAGAAAACTCGGCTTACGTCCTTTTAGACAGGGTGAAAAGAAATCTGTTCTTTTACCATAACTTAAGTACCACTCATGGTGTGTTCCAGTTATTCCACCGTGTGATTTCTTATTTCATCAAGACACATCTTCTCTTGACAATTCAATTCTTCATTCATAACAATAGCTCAATTTTTGTTGAAGATACAGGGTTTTCAGTAAAACATTAAATTTCGCTTAGGCAACAACAGTACTTCAACAAATTCAACCTAAAATTCTGACCTAATGAAAACAAACTGAAAAGTGTTTTCCTCCCAGACGCAGATAACAGATGCAATTCGGATTTGGTTCGCGAGATCGAATTTTCCTCCTAAGAGCATTCAAACATGCCCAATAGGGTTCATATCTGGTCTTAGAGCAGGCCAGTTGAATTCTTGGATATCAACCTCTGCTAAATACTCCCTGGCAAATGGCAATCTTAGCAACTCGCGGTTGATGCGGTCGGGCCTCGGACCGGGCATTATAAATAAATAATAATAAAAGCATTAGCACGAAATCGTCTCAAATAAACAGTGCATACCGAACAACATGTCGCGCTAAAACTTCAATTGTTTTAGGTTTTCACTCAGTTTTCAGTTTATTTTCATAACGTTTGGATTTAAGGTCAAATCTGTGGAAGTACTTTCATAGCCATAGCGAAATTGTGGAGTTAAATGTTGCTCTGAAAACCCTGTATCTTCAACAATAATTGAGCTATTGTTATGAATGAAGAATTAAATTGTCAAGAGAAAATGTGTCTTGATGATTAAATGAGAAATCACACGGTGGAACAACTGGATCACACCATGAGAGGTTCTAAAGTGAAGGTAAAAAAACAGATTTTGTTTCACCCTGTATAAAATGAAGTATGCCGAGTTTTCTTGAAATTCAAAACTTGTGATTAATTAAGGATGAACATACTTTCAATCGAATCGGACTTGAAATAACATACACTGCGCAAAAAAATTAACGCACATTATGCAAATCTCAAATTTATTCTAAAACTGAAGGTGTTCTCAATGATAATTATTTTTTATCAGGTTCTCCACTTTCAACGTTTTTCTCCAATACAGATGTTTTTTTCCCAGTAGGAATAAAAAAGTTGAGATTATCAGATTTTGAATGTATTGTCTCCATTCTGAAATCAATTGTTCTCGATCAATTCTAGTGATCAATAGTTTTTCTTTCGTTTGATTTTCTACACTCGATCGATGTTGCAGCAATTCAGGGAGACAGGTATGAATGTCCGAAGAGCAGGACAGGGTAGACCACGGGTAACACCTGCCATTCAAGAACGTTACTGCAGAGTTTCTTTGTTGAGACAACGGTTTGCAACAGTTCGCGTCCTTCAAAATCAGCTTGAGCACTCAAACAATAAGAAATCGTCTCAGAGAATATGATTTGAGGCCTCGTGTCGCGGCAAGAGACCCAGCTCTTACCACAGCCCATCGAAGGGCACGTTTGGATTTTGCCAGAGAGCATATCCATTGGGAAGAGACTGATTGGGAAAGAGTTCTCTTCACATATGAGTATAGATTCTGCCTCGACTATTGTGATCGACGGTTCCTTGTATACAGACGTCCACATGAAAGATATGCTCAGTGCAATTTCCTGAATACTACTGGTTTCGGAATGGATCGATTATGGTATGGGGTGGAATATCTTTCACTGCTCGCACAGACCTAGTGGTCGTTGATAATGGAGCTATGAATGCTGATAGGTACGTAAGGAACATTCTTGAAGAGCATGTAGTGCCATTTGCCTCATACATTGGTGAAAATTTCATTTTTTTGGACTTTAATGCCAGACCCCATCGTGCGCGCATCGTTCAGGAGTACCTTGAAGAGGTTGAAGTCTCTCGAATGGAATGGCCAGCAAGAAGTCCAGATCTCAACCCGATTGAGCAGGTTTGGGACAACCTCAATAGAAGGCTGAGAAGTTCAGAAAATCATCCAGCTACTTAATGACTTAGGAATCCAACTCAGAGAAATCTGGGAAGGATTAGGTCAGAACATTTTAAGATCACTCATTTTGAGTGTGAACCGTCGTTGCCGAGCTATAATCAACGCAAGGGGTAGAAATACCAAGTATTAGATCACTTATCAGCATTCTAGTATTTTGAAAATTGTTTATTTCTCTTCTTTCACATAAGATTCGGTGAAATCCTGAATTTTTCTTTTATTTAATGTATCTTTTCGTTGAAAACCTTTCCGAGAGAATATAAAAAATAAGTTATAAATTCAATATAGAGTTAACTTTCATAAAAATTGAGATTTTCAGCATGTGCGTTAATTTTTTTGCGCAGTATATTTATGAATTAACAAACTTCATCGATTTTTTGAGTGGATCGATTATTTTGCCGGTGAGTGTATTTGATAGTTTTGTTTCTTGAGGTTGAAGAACCTTACTCGTTTTCCAAAGTGTTTTTCAATTCACGATTATTTCAGAGTCCGTTATGGGCCTCCGTGTTGAGGCACAGACTACATCTAATCCTTATGGAAAATTATTGGAAAGGTAATTATTTTTCGAGAGAAAGGATGAAATAATGTAACAAAATAAAATTTCGTAGATTAATGGAAATAACAATGACCAGGATTTTCCATCCAATTCTGCATCCAAATATAATTTTCTACAGGACTAAAATTGGAAAGGAGTCCACCAAATTTTTGTCAGAAATCAACAGTTTCACTCGAAATGTGAGTTGTAATTCCAGAATGAATCCGAGATACACTCATCTCCAAAATTCTGTTCTCTTTCATGTGAATTGCGAAAAAGATATTCATCCTGTCTGGTTTTTTTCACATTTAATATCTGTTTTTTTCACAGGAATAATTTCTCTCAGTTTTAGATACCAATATTTCCGAAGTGGGTCAAATCGATTTTGCGAGGTCAACTACTGATTGTTGAGATATTATTTGTAATTATACCGGGTAGCCCACCACTGACGCAATGCACATTTTGAGGGTGTAAATGATGATATTTTGAGAATCTTTTTTTGTGGTGCTTATAAGGTGATCAACAGCACAATTTAAAATTATTTCTATATATACAGGGTGTTCAAATTCAAAGTTACCCTTTTTTAAATGTGACACCCTGAATATGACCTCAAAAAAGGAAAGCCAAGCTCAAATTATGATGAGTTTCTTCAGATCACTCTGTACATTTTTTTTATTTAATATACGCTTCGACAACTAGGTCATTAGCGTGTATGATACATTCAATTATTATTACATTTCATTCAATATACTGTGTATAGTAAACAATCCTTATCATATAGTTATGAGATCATCTTCTCTAGGAATTGTAGACGTCAAGAGCCAACACCTCGGCCATCCCAGGAATTGTACTCGAAAGTGTCGACATGCAATTTCTATGTGTATGCACTTTTAGCTTTCTTTTGAGAGTGGACATTAGATTTAGTTCAGTTAGGAAGTAACTTCCATTAGACTCACTCCAAATCTTAATCTGTTAAATTTATCAATTCTTTATCTGTTATAAGTTGTAATTGATATTTTGGAAAGAAATAAATCTTTTTAAAAACAGACTTTAAGAGACGGAAATCATAATTGGCGCTGCGAACAGGATATCGCAACGGGGTTTTAGTGAAAAGTGACTAAAATTAGTTTCCGCTTCGAAAACGTTCGACGTCTCCGAGGAACTCCCGTTGAGTTTTAACTCTTTGTGCGATATCGTCAAAACCACCATCAACATCACCTTCAACCCGGAAGGAAATCCAACTTCAACCCGGAAGGAATCAACCTACCCACTTCGACCAAGAAGGAAGGAACAACCCACTATAGGATGCAAATCTTGGTGTAAGTCCTTCAAACCCATCCAATTTTTTCTTTTTCCTTCATCAGTCTAATGACAGATACGAATTCTTCTCAAGAATTAGAGATAATTGCTGAGGATTCAGAAACTTTAGAATTAGGTTCACATATTCTTAGAAATAGTAGATTTCAACCTTACCCTAGAAGAAAAATGAATTCTAACCAAGCTTCTTCTAATACAGTTAACCCAATCGAAGTAATGTCTAGACAGGACTTACAATTGTTATTAAACTCAATTCCGGAATATTATCCCGGCCAAAATCTATCAATTTTCATAAACGAAGTAGATAATTTATTGACGCATCTGCAAGGCAGATTGAATCAAGATCTAACTTACGCACTGAATTTTTCGATAAGATCAAAATTGAAAGATGAAGCTAGGGACTTCATAGCTTTTCAAAATGCCTCTGATTGGCCCAATATCAGAAGGGTATTATTGCAAAGGTATGGAGATCAACGCAATGAAGACTTATTAGTGTCCTCTTTATCACAATGCGTACAACAAAAACATGAAACATATTTAGACTATTATAGTAGAATTTCAAAAAATTTGAGCGATTTGTTACAACATTTAACCCTGAACATAAGAGACCAAAATTATTTGTTATACAAACAACAAGATATTCAGAAACTAGCACTCAAAACATTCCAAATAGGTATTCTAGAACCATACAGATCTTACCTTAGTAACTTCAACTGCATTAGTTTAGAAGACTGTATTAATAGATGTCAATTTTTCGACAATAGAAAGCAGGAATGGGAATACTGCGAATTTCTGCGGAAATCTCAAGAACAACCAAAAAAGCTAAATTATAATCGTACTTCACCTCAAAATTCATATCCGACTCGTAATTACCACGAATTCCCGAAAGCTCAAAATCGGAATCAAAATTTCAATCCAAACTTTCCAAGCAACGCTCAAAAATTTTCTAACCTAGTACCAACGAATAACCAAAATTTCGTGACGAATTATAAGCATCAATCTCCTTCTGAAAATTCTGGAAATCCAAACGGCTTTCCTTATTGCATTAACACACCAATTCCAAATAACAGAGGATACCCAACAGCTCGCGAAGTGTTCGGACCAAAACCAGGTTCTAGTATGTCCAAAAATCAACAAAAGCCAACTCCTATGTCTATTTCGACTAGAAACACTTTTAGGCAACCTGCCGCTCAGTCGATCTCGACGAGAAATTTTTCACAAAACAAACCGACAAGAAATTTTATTTCCGAAGAATTATTTAACGTTCAATCCGAAGGTGGAAATCCTGAAGATTTTGAATCAGAATTTTATGATCCAAACGTTAATTCTCAAGATGACTATGAAAATAATCTTACAGAAGAAGAAAATTTTCAGATAGCTGCCTTGGAATTCCCAGAAACATAGATCTAAATTGTGTCAAAATTAAGTCCAAATTGCCCTACATTTATTTACCAAAAATTGACCTCAAAATTTTGATTGACTCAGGAGCAACAAATTCAGTCATTAATTCAAAACCCGCGTTTGAAAAATTCTTCCAATTTTTATACAAAGAAAAATTTAGCGTCTCTGGCTTAGGAAACACAATCACTTCAGATAATAATTTAAATATACCAATTTTATACGAATTAGGAATTTTTGAAAATATTCATTTACATGTAGTTGATTGGCATCAAAAATTTGACGCTCTATTAGGAACTTCTGATCTCCAAAGATTAGGTGCGAAAATTGATTATAAAACTCATACATTAGAAATTAATGATCTAAAAATACCTTTCAACCTCGAATATTCATCGTCCAAACTGAAACCGCGTAATGAAAAAGCAAAAAATTTTATTAAAATACCTGTTTCCATAGAAAACGGAAATGTCCTTCTACCTGAAATAAACTTTCAACAATTTTCAACTCCAGAATGTATTGCTCATGCTAGGAACGGATTTTGCACTATACCAATTTCTCAACCAATAGAAAATGAAGTACAAATTAATTTTGTAGAAAGAATACCTGTGAAATCGATTCACGAAACAGAAATATCAACCCCTCCATTAACACATCAAAATTTTAAACTTGCGAAAAACATAAGAACTGCTCACATGAACTCTGAAGAAAAAAGAGAAATCTTCAAAATATGTAATAAATTCAAGAATATTTTTTATAACGAAGATTCAGATCTTTCATTTAGTAATACAGTCAAACACAAAATTCGAACAAAAGATGAGGAACCTGTTTACGTAAAATCTTTCAGACACCCTCATCACATGAGGAAAATTATTCAGGAACAAATTCAAAAATTACTTGATGACAAAATTATACGTCCGTCAATTTCACCTTATAGTGCTCCGGTATGGATCGTTGACAAGAAAAAAGACGCATCAGGTCAAAAGAAGTACAGAATGGTTATAGATTATAGACGTCTTAATGATAAAACCGTCGAAGATAAATACCCTTTACCGAGAATAGAAGAGATTTTGGATAACTTAGGCAAAAGTTGCTATTTTTCTACAATCGACATGGCAAAGGCCTTTCATCAAATTGAAATGGATCCTGAATCCATAGAAAAAACTGCATTTACTGTAAACAATGGCCATTATGAATACCTTCGAATGCCTTATGGATTAAAAAACGGCCCGAGTACTTTTCAACGTGTAATGGATAATGTTCTCAAGGAATACCTGCATATTTTTTGTTTTGTTTACATGGACGACGTAGTCGTATTTTCAAAATCATTGCAAGAACATATTTATCACCTGAAACTAATTTTTCAGAAAATTCAAGAATATAACCTTAAAATTGAACTCGACAAATGTGAATTTTTGAGTAAAAACGTAGCATTCCTAGGACATGTCATAACACCTGAAGGAATATCGCCAAATCCATCAAAATTAGAAACTATCGAGAAATATCCCCTACCGCGTTCAGTTAAAGAAATAAAGTCGTTTTTAGGTTTAATAGGTTATTACCGACGTTTTATACAAAATTTCGCACATATCGTTTCACCATTTACAAAATGCTTGAAGAAAGGAGCAAAAATAAATTATCAAGATCCGGACTATGTTTATGCTTTCCAACAATGTAAAGAACTATTGACAAACGCCCCAATTCTGGTCTACCCAGATTTTGAAAAACCTTTTAAATTAACAACAGATGCTTCAAATGTAGCCATTGGAAGTGTTTTATCACAGTCAAACCGCCCTATAGCCTACTATTCGAGAACTTTGAACTCGGCTGAAAGAAATTATTCAACAATTGAAAAGGAATTATTAGCAATTCTCGATTCAACAAAACATTTCAGGCCCTATCTTTTTGGACAAAGTTTTACAATCGAAACTGACCATAATCCTCTTGTATGGCTTTACAAAATTAAAGAACCAAATTCTCGCCTCATACGTTGGAAATTAAAATTAGAAGAATTTGATTTTAAAATAATTCATACTAAAGGCAAGGAAAATAAAGTTGCCGATGCACTTTCACGAATTGAAATACATAATCGAGAAAACGAATCACTTTTATCTGAGGATGATCTGAATGTAGAAATATCGTCCATCTTACCAAATGTAAATGAACTTCCCGAACTAGGTGACGAAGAATTAGAAACCATTCTGAACTCTCAAAATAACGAAAACCCTCCTGTAAACGAGGAACATGAAAATCCGAACAATGATAATAACTCTGATGCTACTATTCACTCTACTCAAGAAGACAACGGAAAAGTTATCCCAATTACGGAAACACCTGTTAATATTTATCCCAATAGAATTATTATGAATATTGGTGAACAATTCAATTTGAAATACACTAAACCTTTTGGAAAAAATACGTATTGTGTATCAATAAGACAAAATTGTATGACAAACGATTTTTCGAACCTATTCAAAGAAATTCTGAGACCAAACGAATCTTATGGAATTTATTTCAGAGACAATAAATTGCGTTTACCCCTCGTCAGATTTTGTAAAGAAACATTGAATTACTCTGCAAAACTTGTAATCAGTAATAATTATTCATTGGATGTTACCTGTGAAGAAAATCAAAAAGAAATCATTTCAGAATATCACGACAAAAATCACAATGGCATTTCAGAAAGTCATAAATTTTTATCAAAAAAGTACTATTGGCCAAAAATGAAAAACAAAAAACAGAAATAATCAACAAATGTGAATTATGTCTTCAGTCGAAATACGAGAGACATCCCTATAAATTGAAATTCTCTGGTCCACTTCTTGCGAAAAGACCATTTGAAATAATCCACTTAGACACTTTTTCCTTTCTAAATTCAAAGTTTTTGACTATAATAGATCTCTTCTCTAAATATGCTCAGTCATATCTAGTCAAAGATGGTACAGCACTTACAATCCTCAATAAATTACGTCATTATTTTTCGCACCATAATATCCCCCAAAAAATTGTCTGCGACGAAGGAAGAGAATTTCACAACAAAACTTTCACGGAATATTGTAAATTGAACAAAATTGATCTTCACTTCACAACGGTGAATAATCCAAGTTCAAATTCTCCTATTGAGAGATTTCATTCTACAATCTTGGAAAAACTTCGAATTTTAAAATTGAAAAACCCTAATGAAAATCCTTCAAATCTTATGATTACTGCAACACTGATCTATAATCAATCAATACACTCAACTACCGGCTATTCTCCATTTAATTTACTTTATGGTCCCTACGAAAAACTACCAGAATTTGATCTGAACATGACCGTTTATGAACAGTATAATGAAAAAAGGAAACAAGAAATATTACCATTTTTTGACCATATTTACCAACGGAATAAGGAACGAGGACAGAAAACATTGAATAAATTAAACGAGAATAGAAATGACCCTCCCGATTTAGAACAAAGAGAAGTCTATGTTGAAAGAAACAGGCCCAGAAAAACTGACCCTCCTTTTGAAAAAGTTAGAGTCGATCAACAACAACAAAATAAAATCAGTGGTCTTACCCAAAAATCTAGAGAAACCACAGCTCATATCAAGAAAGTCAAAAGATTAAGGAATAATACTTGTTCTTTTCAGGATACCGCTAATTCTCCTGATACGGACCCCAACCAACCAGGCCCTTCAGGTCAACAAAATAATCAGTAATGGATACTTTGAAGAATCTCTTTGTAATGCCAAAATTCTTGACCACTACCACAATTTCCTTTTTTTCATAAACATAACCAATTTACAAATTAATTATGATCAACTCAATTACAACTTTATTGCTCTACAGAAAAATCGTACCATCGATGAATTATCTCACAGAATTTATGTTCAATTGAAATCAAATCTAGTTCAAATCGAACAAATATTACATAAATTTTTCAACAGAAAAATTAAAAGAGGCTTGGCAAATTTCATTGGAAAAGGAATTAAATTCGTAACCGGAAATCTAGATGATGATGACCTCAAGACCATTAACGAAAACTTAGAGAGCCTTCATCGAAACAAAAATTCTGAAATTGAAAGAATAAATAAACTAACTTCATTCGCTAACCATTTAACGCAGAGATATTCTGAAGACTTAGCTCTGTTGAACAATAACATTTTTCATACAAAAATACTTTTTGAAAATATCAAATCAACTGAGGAATTTAGAATCATTATCGAATACCAGATACTACAATCAGAAGAACTATTAAATACTTTACTAATGATTGAAAGAACACTTAGTTTCGCAATGAAAGAAATACCAAATTTAGAAATTATAAAACTTCAAGAACTTCAATTAATCGTTACTTATTTGGAAAGAATTTATAAACCACAGCAATTATCACCAATTGATCAAGTTCACCTGTATAAAATAATAGAATTTGCGAAAATTTCTGTCATAGGAACTGATGAAACCATTACATTCCTCCTTAAAATTCCTATCCTCAAAACCTTGATTGCAAACTACTCCAGAGTGTACCCTTTACCTAATAACCAAGATATAGCTGTAATACCTCCAAAGAAGTATTTAATCAAAATCAAGAATGAAGAGTATTGGACCGATGAAGTATGCGACTCCAGATTAGGCAGTTCCATGGTTCTATGTCACCAACAACCAGTCAAAGAAACTTGTACCCTAGCATCACCAGACCGGTGCCAAACTGTTTTAATAGAAAATAACTACAAGATAATTCACATTCTGAAGAATAAACAGCTTCTTACACTGTTCAAGAATCCACAGACAACACTTGAAGATTGTCATGGAATTATTACGAATAAATCTATCCAAGGAACAAACCTGTTGAATTCCGATTGCAAAATTATCATCGAAAATTCAATATTTGACAATACAGTACCAATTTTTGAAATTTACACTGGAAAAATTTCAAATCTCCCATTGAACTACAACTACAAGGTAGATCTTCAATTGAAACATTTATCAGAACCAACTTCAATTCTCCAAGAAGCTGAAAAACTTCAAGACCAGCCCCTGTATTTGCAACCGACATCTCAAATAATCCACATAACGACAAGTGGTATTTTGCTTTGTTGCATTATCACCGGAATAATTCTAATTATAAAGAACAGAGCAAGAATTTCCGAAGTTCTCTTCAGTCCCAGGAAGATCATCCGCATAGACCTTGAAGACAACACCAGGAAAGAAAGCGATAACGAGGACGTTATCTAAACTAAGCGGGGAAGAGTTATGAGATCATCTTCTCTAGGAATTGTAGACGTCAACAGCCAACACCTCGGTCCATCCCAGGAATTGTACTCGAAAGTGTCGACATGCAATTTCTATGTGTATGCACTTTTAGCTTTCTTTTGAGAGTGGACATTAGATTTAGTTCAGTTAGGAAGTAACTTCCATTAGACTCACTCCAAATCTTAATCTGTTAAATTTATCAATTCTTTATCTGTTAAGTTGTAATTGATATTTTGGAAAGAAATAAATCTTTTTAAAAACAGACTTTAAGAGACGGAAATCATAATTATATTTAATTCGTATGTCTTTGATGAAGGTCAGAGTATTCAGCACTTTGAGGTTGTTGATGTTGAGGGCGTCTTTTAGATTTTCTGGAACATTGTTGTTTTTTCCGTTTAGTCTGAAGATCTGGACACTGGATTAGAATGTGCTCAACCGACAGAGGGACATCACAAAAATTACACCTTCTGAATATACATAATATATGAATGTGTTGTTAAAGTGTGTCCGATTCGTAATCTCCGCAATATAATTAGGTCTCTTTATTGGAGACAAATTCAGATGTGTGGTATGAAGTAGTTGGCTCAATGTGTCTTAGTTTGGAAGGGGTTTGGTGCCATTTCGAGTTCCATTCATTTAAAACGGTCCTCTTGCAGAAACTTGCGAGGTCGTAATTGGTGATGTTATTCATTACTTTGCCGGATTTTCTAGCTTCATTCGCTTCTCGATCTGCATTTTCATTTCCAGATATTCCCATATGTGATGGAATCCATAGTAAAATTGCCTCTTTATTTTGTACAGAAATGTTGATGTTTACAGTTATAATATCTCGGACTAATGGATTTGATAGTGATCTTGATTTTATTGACTGGAGTGCAGAAAGTGAATCGGTGCAGATGACGTTATTATTATAAGAATTCTTCTCAATATGCTTCATTGCCTGATATATTGCGAATAATTCTCCAGTAAATATGCTAGAAGTTATTGGGAGTTTGTATTTTTCTGTGTATTCAGCTGTGGAGAATGCACAGCCAACACTATCTTCAGTTTTTGACGCATCAGTGTAGTAGATACAGTCATTCTCAGTGTGGTTCAACTTTTCCAGAAATAATTTTTGTACTATTTGTGGAGACATGTTTTATTTTGTTTGAGAAGCTAATGAATCATCACAGACGAGGGTTGGTATGTTCCAGGGAGCTTCTGAAATTGTTTGGAGGGTCATCACTTTTGATATTCGATTTTGTGGTATTTGCTGGTGTATTTTGTAGTATAGAGTTTTAAGTTTGGGATATCTATCGTATATGTTACTATATCTTTTCTGACAAATATAATTTCTTACGGGGTTGGTGGTATCGGCAGATATTCTTGCTGCATAAGTGAGTTGGAGGGATTGTCTTCTATGGCATAAAGGTGGTTCTCTCTTAATGAAGGGCTTGTTCTTAAGGCACCAATAGCCAACCTTAATGCGGTGATCTGTATGCTCTTGAGCTTTTTGAGGGTGGATTTACTGGCGGAGGCATAGATTTTACATCCGTAGTCTAATTTGGATCTAATGAGAGTACGGTATAATGTAAGTAGAGTTTGCTCGTCTGCTCCCCAGTGACTGTTTGCTAATACCTTCATGATGTTTAGTCGTTTGAGACATTCCGATCTCAGCTGGACAACATGAGATTTCCAAGTCAGTTTGGAGTCAAATGTCATCCCCAAGAAAGAATAGTGCTCAACATTTTCGATAGGGTTACCGTATAGCTCCAGGTGATAAGTTGTATTTTCTTCGTGAACGTCATCATTTTTGTTTTTGCGACTGAGGAAGTGAAACCAGAAGTTTTTCTCCAATTTTCTAAGCGATTGATTGCATCCTGTAGAAGTTTTATAACAGTCTGTCCTCTGTAGCCTCTGCAGTATATAAGGAGATCGTCAGCATAAATTGATATTTTGACTTGAGCATTGATAATATCTATTATATCGTTCAAGGCTATTATAAATAAGGTTGTGCTGATTACACATCCCTGAGGGACTCCATTGTCGAGAATGTGTGTTTCTGAGAATTCGTTTCCAATCCTTACTTTAAACTTTCTTCGATTTAGGAAATTCTTTACAAATCGGTACATCTTCCCATCAATATTCCAGGATTTCAAAGTTTTCAGTATCTTGTGTCGCCAGGTTAAATCAAATGCCTTATGTATGTCGAGAAAGACAGCGGTGATTTCTTGGTTGTTTGCGAAAGCATCCAGTATTTCTGTGTGGAACTGTACTAGATCGTCAAGAGTGGATCTATGTTTTCTGAAACCGTTTTGTTCATTACTAATCAGGTTGTTTTTATCAAGGTACCACCAGAGTCTGTTGTTAATTATTCTCTCAAAAATTTTGATCATATTACATGTAAGAGATATCGGTCTATAATTTTTATGGTCTTGGGCTTGCGTATTAGGCTTATGAATTGGGATGATGGTAGCGTTTCTCCAAGTAGTGGGAAAACACTGTCTAGCCATATTTTGTTATATTATATATCTCTAGAAGGGCATTAAAGGCAGGTTCTGGTAAGTTCTTTATAAAAATGGTTGGTATATTGTCTGGACCAGGTGAGCTGTTATTGCTTGAGTTTATAGCATCCCGGAGTTCTTGTATAGTGATAGGTAGACCAATTTGGCTAATTTTTCATCCGTATCTTCATCTTCTTCTGCTTGTTCTTTCTGTTTTTTATACTGAAGGAACTCTGGACTGTAGCTAGAATTCGATGACTGACTTTGAAAATGTCTCGCTAAGCAATTTGAAATGTCCTTTTTATCAGTTATTATCACACCATTGGGATCTTTAAGGGTGTATTTCAGACGATGTTTTTTTACCTTTGATGTTTTTTATTTTGTTCCATACCTCGGTTGTTCTAGTGGAATTGGTTAAGGTTTTAACAAATTCTCTCCATGCTTTCTTTTTGGTTTCTTTCCATTTCAATCTAGCATTAGCTCGCTTTCTTTTGAATTCAATGAGATTGGTTGGGGTATTCTGTTTCCGTAGTTTATAAAACGCTTTCTTAGAGTTTCTTATGGCTTCTTTACATTCAGATTTCCAAAAAGGTGTTAGTTTAGCACCATCGTAAATATGTTTTTTTCCAACAAATTATAATATCAAGTAACTGTTGTTCCGATACTTCAATATTTGGTGGAAGATATACACTGCTCAACAATTGATAGGGATCACTTACTTGTTCTAAATTTATTTCTGAAATATTCGCTCCAAGATTATAAATTTAGTCAGATATCATAGTATTTTCAGTTGATAATATGGTTCAGTTGAGAAAAGAATGAAAAAATGGAAAGTTGGAGAGAAAAAAAGACTTTATTAGGAACACTCAAAATTCTGTGTTTGAATAACATAAAAATTTTATGATGAAACCACAAGAAGGCTGAAGTTTCGGTTAAGCTAGTACCTAGTTGGTCCCCCACTAGCTCGTTTCAAGCATTCTATCCTACGAGGCATACTTTCGATCAAACGATTTATAAAATTTTGGGGCAAATTCGTCCAAATATCCCGTAAAGCGTTAGAAAGGTCCTCCAGGTTATTGATCGGTTGTTCTAAGGTTGACAATTGTCTAGACATCTCAGACCAGACATGTTCGATGCAATTCATGTCTGGAGAGCGAGCTGGCCAGTCCATCCTATCAATAGCATGAGTTTCTAGCGCTTCATTAACCAGTCGACTACGGTGTGGACGGGCATTATAGTCAATTAAAATGTAATTCTCGCCCACGGCAGCCGCAAACGGAACAATTATGGGTTCAATAATCATATCGTGATATCTCTGGCTGGTCATGGTGGTGTTCTGCAGAACAACCAACTCTGTGCGTTGGTTCAAACAAATGCCTCCTCATACACATATAGAAACTCCGCCAAAAGCTGTTGTGGGTACCATAAACTGTTCTGCATACCTTCGACCTCTTTCCCTCCAAGCAAGAATACGTCCATCGGAGTTGACCAAACGATATGTTCTCATTTCTTCAATTATTGTCACCTTATGTGTTTGAACGAGAGAGAAAAACAGATTTAATAACAAATACCACATTGCTTTTCACTCCACCTGTAACAGCCTACAGGTAATAATCGATTTTGTGAACAAGAGCCGATGAAGTGAGGAAGACTTTGATATAATCAACTCAAAACATCCTACTTTTTCCTTAGAGAACATAATTATAATGTACAGATATTCACGAGATAACTTGAACAAAATACAAATGAAGAGAAGTTCATAAGTGATCCCTACCAATTGTTGATCAGTGTATGTTGCATAAGGTGATTTTTACTTTAGTTTGAATGGTCACTGCAATTGTCTCAAGCTCACTCGAAATTGGAATCTGTTCACTGTGATATTTTTCATGAACAAAGGTGGCTACTCCACCGCTGGCTTTGGCTCCATTTTGTCGATTCGGTTTATATACATTATAATTTTTGAGATGTGGCTGGTTATCATCCTTTAGAAAAGTTTCCTGTAGACATATTGTACATCAATAGCATGCTCAATTAGTAAGCGTTGTATGTTTTCAAGTCGCTGGTAAAAACCGTGACAATTCCACTGTGCTACTGTGAAGATTTATTAAGACATTATTTGTCGCATTCTTGTGAGCATTCGCTCCAATTACTACTGGTTTCATTTTCTTCATTGTCAAGTTGTCCTTTTAGTTTATTTATAATCCTTGTACATTTCGATTTTGCAGTTTTACTTGGCAAGTGAGCATACATTTCTTTTAGAGTGTGAATAAGTCGGCTGCAATCACTAGTTATTTTTTTAGCTTCAGTTAATGGATCTTTGGATTTACAGCTATCATTAAGAAAGGTATCTATGGATTCGAAAGAGTATGGAAATTGGGAGTGTTGTAAACAGGGTTACCTTATTTTCCTTTATTTATTAATTTAAATTTCGGGTTTGTTTATAAACATGCGAAACGCTTTTCTTTTTTTTTGGACAGAAAAGGTGTTGCGATACGCAAGGCCAAGGAAGTCAGTATGCTTCGAGATTTTGAATGCGAACATATATGTATACAATACAGCTATCGACGGCTTATCGATTCCAAATTTTGGGTAACTTTTATTTTGATTTAACGATCATACGAGTTTGAAGTGGAGTTCTGCAGTGTATGTAGAAAGAAGTGGAGTTCTGCAGTGTATGGTGAGAGCGCTCTCAAGGATTACCACAACCACACCACAAATGGGTAAGTCCAAGAAATTTGAGGGTGTTTCGCAATCAAAAGTAATTTTCATTCAATTTTACATAAAAGTCATCAAGGTCCTTCGAAAAAAGTCTGTTTACGACAGGGAGGGATCACCCTCAATTAGTTTTTTGACATTATCCATGTTTTTTTCCGTGAATGATTTTTCTGTGATTTTATGCTTTTTGTTTCTATTATGATTTGGTGCTGGTTTAGTTGGTTAAATAAAAGGGGTTTTAGTATAATCAGAAGCATTCATTATGATGCCTTGTTCTTTTTTTGGAAATGATGTAGGTATTTGGGTTCGAGCGGCAGTTGAATAAGACATTTTGTTTAGATTGTGAATTAGGGATGTTCATTTCGTGAAATTATTTTGTTTCAATAATCCTAATACGATAAAATATCATCATATCCGAATTATTTTCACCTGTTTTATTTCACAGATTGAAACACTGTTTATCGCATCAACTCAGGTCACACGTGTTCACAATACCACGGTTAACCGTTGACTGTGACTCTGTACAGGGTGGGTATATTTCGATGTTTTAGTACTACAACTTTTAAACCAGAGGAGATAGACAAAATCTGATACCCACTTCTCGATGTCTTTTTCTGAGAAACTAACAAGAGAAGTATTCATTTTTGGCTACCTTCTTTTGTTTTCGAGTTATAAGCGAAAAATGGAAAAGTGTCGATATCGAAAAAAATTCATATCTCTGCTAATACTGATGATAGAGCTCTGAAATTAAAACATTATACAGGCACTTTTTTACGTAGAATCCAGTGGCGTGCTCGTCTTTTTTGTATCATTTTTAATTACGGAGCTATGACCCAAAGATATGTTTTTTTTAATGGGAATACTATATTTTTGTTCCATTATCAGAAAGATTAATTTTTTCTGATTTCAAAAATATATAATATTGTATGGTTTGTATCAATATGAGTATAGAAAATGTTCAAAAACCTTTTTTCATCTGAGTCTTAATATTTTCTATGGTTTCAACTATTGATGAGCACAGATAAAAATTAGCATCGTATAATTACCACAATCTCCTTCCAGTAGTCTTTTCATTTCTATGCTCTTTACTCAATTTCTCCAAGATCGAAGAATAAAGGTTGATTCACATTATCAGACATGCAACGACACGGCACGGAAGGACAAAGACCCGATAGTTGCGGCAGCAATTCACATTATACGATACGTATTCGACATCTCGACGGGTTGTTTGTAATGAATTAGTTTTTGCTAAACAAAATTAGAAGCGTAGTGCTACAAAGTGAGCAACCCTCGTGTGTCATGTTTAGAAATTTTACCAATAAAGATCTAGCCATAATGGCTGTATTGCTTGATGAAGATGACGAAGCCGTAAAGAAGAAACAAAAACGATTATGGGTGCATAAAATGTTACAAAAACGTAAAACTGAAGAAGAATATCATACTTTATATAAAGAACTGGTAGACAACGAAAGAAAATTTCACCAATATTTCCGAATTCAATCAATTTTTCATTATCCATTTTGTAATAATCCTCAAACTCCACTGAAGTATCGCGAAAATCCAGATAAACTGTTCACACTCTCCAGCAAGAAGTACGCGTCACGTACAGGCACAGACACGAAAAACATTCTTGCCAAGAATGTCGGTCCGCTTCGTCGCTGCCTTTACGTGTCGTTGCTGCGTCGTTGTCTGTTAGTGTGTACATCAGTATTTATTTATATAGAAAGAAAGGTTTGTCGTGTCTTTGTCGTTCCGTGCCGTGTCGTTGCATGTCTGATAATGTGAATCATCCTTTATGGACTGCTCTGAAACATGATCCTCAATCTAAGTTATTATACCTACTGACCTATTATTGTAATCACTATTACATATTGAAAAATATTTTTCCTTTGATACTTTTCTAATTGAATTGATAAATTTAATCATATCAATATGGGTTATTTCATATGCGATTTGAAATAGACTGGCACTTGTGCGTATTTATTCTGGAGAGCAATAAAAATACTCTCCTGCATCCATCTCATTATAACTAAGTTACTAAGTATATATTGAAATGGAGGATCATGTGGATCTTTCCATTATTTTGTAATCCGTTTTAAGATATAAGAGTTTATGAAATATATCCATGTTCGAATGTTGTAGAAATCAGTTGAAAGCATAGAAATAATGAGATTGACGGAAGAAAACTGCTCTTGTTATAGCAACCTCCATTTTTCTGTACTCATCAACAGTTGAAACCATAGAAAATATTAAGACTCAGATGAAAATAGCTTTTTGACGATTTTCCATATTCATATTGATACGAACCATACAATGTTATATATTTTTGAAATCAGAAAAAATTAGGCTTTCAGAAAATAGTACAAAAATCTAGTATTTCTATTTGAAAAAACATAACTTTGGGTCATAGCTTCGTAATTAGAAATGGTACAAAAAAGACGAGCACGCCACTGGATTCTACGTAAAAAAGTGCCTGTATAATGTTTTAATTTCAGAGCTCTATCATGAGTATCAGCGGAGATATGAATTTTTTTCGATAACGACACTTTTCCAATTTCCGCTTATAACTCGAAAACAAAAGAAGGTAGCCAAAAATGAATACTACTCTTGTTAGTTTCTCAGAAAAAGAGATCGAGAAATGGGTATCAGATTTTGTCCATCTCTCCTGGTTTAAAAGTTGTAGTGCTAAAACATCGAAATATGCCCACCCTGTACATTTGATGCACCATTTACGAGGAAATCGCGAAAAATTTAAAATATGGAGTCATTCGAAATAGTACCTAATTCATCTAGGAACGAGTTACGTAAGCGATACACACAATGTTTTTTGAGTAGATATATTATTAGCTAATCCCTTAAAGAGAAAAAAATGAACTCTGGAATGTACAGAATGATCATTATTAAGTATTCTCAAACATCCTATAGTTTTTCAGCAATTCTCGATATTCAATTCACTACACATTGAAAAGGTATTTGATTAATTTTCTCTGAGATTCATTCTGCAATTGTCAAATCACTCACCATAAAAAAATTTTCTATGATTATCACTACCTATCTGAAATTGTTGGGAAACTATCAGGTTAATAGGGTATAGGAAAAAACTTATGAAAAAAGTTATTTTTCTTCAACCATCAAAAAATGTTGACATTTTTGTACTATTTTCAGTGCAAATGCCATAAATTCCCTTACCATACAAAAATTTGCTCGTTGCTTAATAATACTTTCAATCCTAGGATTAAAAACGCTACTTTTAATCCTAGGACTAAAAATAATTGCATTTGACGTCTACTTGACAATCAATATTCACCAACAATACCAGTTATACCTAAATACCGATTTGCTATCGATGTTACAATTATTAATTGGTGTTCAAATTTATTACCAAATATACACGATTTTTGAATGAAACCAAATTTATTTTAATTTTGACTTGGTTGGAGAAAAAATAGGTAATATTTACGGACTAAAAGTGCCTATTTTTATTCGCAATTTTGTATTCGCTCGGCTTCGCCTCGGAACTGGGACGGGAAAAAATGTGACATTTTATATCTCTTGACATGTCGAAAAATATGACTTTTTACGAAATTACTTTTACCCTGTCGAAAAAATGATTCTCTATGTATCCGGGAAAAAAGTACTCACTTTTTCCCGGGGAAAATAGTATATTATATTATAAGGATTAAAAGTGCATATTTTTTTTACGAGCAATATTTGCAGTTGCGAGGCGCAGCCGAGCGAATGCAAAATTGCGAGTTAAAATAGGCACTTTTAGTCCGAATAATATATACTATTTTTTCTCCAACCAAGTCAAAATTACAATAAAATTGGTTTCAGTCAAAAATCGTTAATAATTTGGTTATAAATTTGAACACATACTAATGACAGTGATTGTCAAGTAGACGTCAAATGCAATTACTTTTAATCCAAGGATTAAAAGTAGCGTTTTTAATCCTAGGATTAAAAGTGCTGCTAAGTAACGAGTGAATTTTTGTACGGTAAGGGAATTTATGACTTTTTCACCTGAAAATAGTACAAAAATGTCAACATTTTTTTATGGTTGGGGAAAAAATTAATTTTGTGAACAGTTATATGACAAAACTTGAAATTTCAGCCATAAGATGAATATCACCCTGTATATCCCAAACGAAAACCCTCAAACGATTAAAACCTCTTTTTGCGAGTCCTCCTAGTCCTAGATGTCCTTGATTTATGGTATCCGTTCGTCGCATTCTTCCCGGGGCACCTGTATAGCTTGCGTAACTGGTTCCTTCATAAATCACTATTAAAATGACTCCATAGTCTATATGGCTTCTGCTGACCAGCGATACGCACTCTGGTGGTTGAAATCAAAATAGAGCTAAGATAGTAGTAAACAAGGCGTTGAACGTATTTCAGTGTAATAATCTCGTAATTGTTCATAAACTTTTGTTTAGAAGAAGTATTCAAGGGAAAATTGAACTTTTTATCCTCTTGAATATGATTTCTATCGGAAATGTTGAGTGCCTCGATGCATTTTATGGGCGAAAAAATTGCAAACTTTAGGATATAGTTATCACTTCTTTCATATATCTTGAAAACGAGTTTGGAATGGAACTAATAGTAAAAGGAAGGCTTGTATCTTAGATACTTCAATAAATATAGGAAATTAATATTCATATGGTCGCTGTAACCTCTTACGTCAGAATTTGTATCGGAGGTTTTGATATTACAGCAGAATACGACAAGCTCTCTCTTCTTAGGATCATTTAATATTAAGGTACACATACAACCTATTATTTCACAAACATGTACTTGGCTACTGTAGAATTGGTAAAGAGTTCATAAAATATTTCTACATATCTTCTTGATTGATACTATAAGATGATACAGCAAATTTTGATTTTTAAGCAAGGCCTATTTTCTATAGACGAACCCTAATTTTCTTACATCAGCCTTCTGCTGATTCCATAAGCACTTTAATTCTGTCTGTGATATTTATTCAAGTTTAGAAAGTTTTTTCCTGATAAAGAAACACACAGCAGAAAAGGAAGGAAAACCATGAGTTTGACATGATTCTGTCATGGATGGATTAGAACATCATGCAACTGATCAATTTAATTGAAACAATTGTGATGAAATGTTTACATTTCCTTCTCACTCCACCTTCACAAGAACTTATCGTGCATATTCGTTTTGTTTTACTTTATCACTCTCCACAATCAATGAACCATCAATTTTATGAGGCTAGGCTAGGGCAATGGTTTTTAAAAACAAAGAGCTTATGTCTATAAAACTGGACCCACAATTTGTCTTCTAACACATTATAATATGACATGCATTGAGAACTGCTTCTACTGGGGCTCTAGAATTAGAGGTTAAAACTCCTAAAATTTCCAGAAATTCTAACGGCTGCACTTCATTTCATATACGTGTATACATGTACGATATAAATGAACTGAAAGAAATTTTTAATATAGTTTAAGATTGACAACATCTACAACTAGACTTGTAACCTTTATATTAATTAAAGGCTTGAATATTAGTTATAAAATGATTGAAATTATTAAATCACAAAATGGTTCAACAAAGATTCCAACTCCATATTAATTTCCAGATTATTTGTAAAAATTTCGATGAAACTCCAATGACTTATCTGTCCAAAACAAGATTGTTTACATTTACTACTATCTCAGCTCAGCTCAGATTCTCAAAAACTTTAGCGCTGATATCGTCATGGAACATGCCAATAGCTTGCGTAACTGGTTCCTTCATAAATCACTATTAAAGTGACCGCATATTTTAAAATTTTCGCGATTATCTCGTGAATGGTTCATCAAATGTACAGAGTGATCTGAGGAAACCCATCATAATTTCAGCTTGCCTTTCCTTTTTTGAGGTCATATTTTGGTTGTTACATTCAAAAAAGTGTTTCTTTGGTCTGTATCTTTGTATTGGAACAGTCTGTATATAAAGAAATAATTTTAAATTGTGGATTCGATTACCCTACACTCACCACAAAAAATATTTTCAAAATATCATCATTTACACCCTCAAAAAGACCATCGCGTCAGTGGTGGGTCACACGGTATATCTTTTCTTTGCGATGTGTACATGTATATATTTTTTTTTGAATTCTTATATACTAGATACTGAAACTACATTAGTAATAAAAATGTCTTTTTCAGGTCGTGAAACAGAGAAGGGCAATATTTGAACAGAAGAAAAAAGAAACTGATTATGTTGATGAAGAAGGTGAGGTAACAATCTTCTATAGTTTATTTTGATTCTGATTAACGAATAGGGTAATCATATGATATGCTCATTTTTTCCAAAATCGACAGTTCAATTTGTCTGATCAAATTTATTGAAATCTTAGTCTTATACCTAAGATATTAATAACTAGCAGACCCAACAGACGTTGTTCTGTATACACAAAAATTCATTCAATTCGATCCAGCCGTTCAGTTGAAGAGCAGATGAATAACCTAAATAACGACTACAGCACCATCTATTGATCTGATTTGTGATCATAAACATACGGGCATCAAGCAATCCAAAATACATTCATACATCCCTCACACTTCGGTACCTTCTCCTACCCGCCTAGTGCCTACCTCGTAGACGCATTTTGGTGCGATTTCATCTTCAACCTGCCATATCTTTTGATGTATTCATCATAATTAAATGATGTAAAAGGCAATTTCGTTCTTAATTAGATACTGGGTATCAACGACGTATTTAATTGGATAAGGATCAATAGCGTATTCATAAAGAAATACTCCCAAATAATGCATAATTTTGAGAAACATTCGGATACCTTTGAAAGGTGATACTGAGTAAACCTTGAAAGATAGATATATGCTATCGCGGACTTTTTTGTAGAACTATTAAAGAGGTACATTTCCGTCTTACATTGTTTCCATGTACGTCTTACGGTTTTTGCAGCGCACCTGAAAATAGCTGATCATGGCTGATTTTGGTACTCATATTTATTATCATTGAAGTTATAGTAGGTTTCCTTATTTTTCTCTGGTGAAAAGTATAGCCTATGTTACTCAGGGATAGTGTAGCATTCTAAGGGTGAAAGAATTATTGAAATCGGTCTAGAAGCTTATGAGTTAACTCATATCAAATCCACAAACCCACAAACATACAAATCTTTCCTCTTTATAATATTAGTATAGATTTCGTTGGAAGCATGTTATAAAAAACAGCAAACTATTTCTGTTTCAACTATTCCCAAATCTATTGATCTATATCCAACAACTATTGAACTATATGAAAAGCGTTTACCAACAACTGGTAGGTCATGAACCACGCAAAAGAAGGCTACTTGAAAGTACAAAAGACTAGCTAAAATTCGAGTTTGGCAATTGTAATTTATCATTCTGAAAATAAATCCGTTTGTTTTTATTTTTGTCTCAGGTGCAATAAAAACAACTTTGGAGTTACTACTGGAAATAAATGAAAATGGAAATCATTTCACAGATGAACAACTACAGGATGAAGTTAACACTCTCATGGCCGCTGTAGGTGCTACTACCTCAATTCACAAATTTGTTTTTTAATTGATTTCTGTATTTTTCAGGGTAGTGACACCACTGCATTGACAATCGCGTTCTGCTTTTTAACAATGGGATTATTTCCAAAATATCAGGTTGGTACAACTGAAGCTGTCAATTCTTGTTTCGTTTTCACAAAGATCGTCTGTAATATTTTTGTGCACCTGCTCTTTCTACACTTGTAGTATTCAAAATGAAACAGTGCGCTCGGAGATCGAACAAACAAAAAATAAAGTTTAGAAATGTATTTTCTATTCCTAATAATGTAGTAACATTTACCAAAGGATAGGATTCAGAAAAATATTCAGTCTAGTAGGTTTATTAAAACTTCGAATATACAATGAAAATAATCCAACAATCAATTATTGAAAGAATTATCTTGATTATTCTATTCTTCTGCTGTTCATTTTCATTTTTTTTGAATCAATAATATTTCCATTTAATTTTTCTTCAGTTTTTCCCCCTCTCTAATTCATTTCTAATTAATACTTTCTATTCGGGGTTTTTCAATTACAATATTCTTCTGTTCAGAATTTTTATGGAAGTCTTGATTTTGATACCAAAAACTGGCTTAGATCTTCCTCTCTAGTTCATTGTTCATTTTTCGAAATTACAAGGCTGGATTTCAAGAATTTAAACAGAATGAATCCATCAACTTAGTGCGAAAAGTGAGTTATATGAAGAAATATACGGGGTGTCCCAGTATGTCTGTCCCAGTAAATTATCTCAGCCGTTTAGAAAGATACAAATTTAAAAATTTCATGTTTTGCAATTCGAAAATAGAATGCTTTTCAACATCTAAGACAACACCTTTGCACCATTGCATTGCGGCAACCGATATTCTTCGGTTGCAGCTGGCGAAGGTGCAGACATTCATTAACCTGATTCAGGAGCCCTGGATTAGAGGTGGCGAGGTGAGGGGTCTCTCCTTCAGTGGAAGTAGGCTCTTCTGTTCGCCCAAGGACACAAATCCGAGGGCGTGCATACTCGCTTCTTCTGACTTGGGGGCTCAACTATTAACAAATTTCTGTTTCAGGGATCTAGTAGCGGCCCGGTTTACTGATTTCAGGGGACCGCTGGAAAACTTGGTGGTATGCTCGGCATACCTTCCATACGACTCTCCGGATCCACCACCATCGAAGGAGATGGTGGAGCTGGTGACCTTCTGTGAGCAGAAAGGCTGGCCCCTGCTCATTGGATGTGATGCGAATGCGCATCACATTCTGTGGGGCAGCACTGATGTGAACCCCAGGGGTGAGGCTCTAGCTGATTTTCTGTTTTCAACCAGTTTACACCTTCTCAATAAGGGTGACGAGCCTACCTTTATCACGTCAAGTAGAAGGGAGGTTCTTGACGTCACTATGTGCAGCAGCTCCATCGCTGATTGCATAATGGATTGGCGTGTAGCCACGGAGGTGATCTCACTGTCTGATCACCGGCACATCTGCTTCACCATCAGTGGAAGCAGCCCGACAAGGGATCCGGTAACTTTCAGGAACCCCAGAAAAACAGACTGGTCCAGATATCTGGCATTCCTCTCTGAAAACCTGGGACAGGTGCATCCCAAACCTAGGACTTCGAGAGAATTGGACACTGCAGCTGAAAAGCTTCAGGAGGCCATTATCTCAGCCTATCATAGCAGTTGCAGTCCCCAGGTTCGTAGACCGAAGGGTCAAACGAAATGGTGGACTCCTGAAATTAATGATGCCAGACGCACCAGCAGGCATCTCTTTAACAAGGCAATGAGATCCGGCCTTGCAAGTGACTGGGACGACTATAAGTCGGCCCTGAGAGTGTACAAAGGACTAATAAGAAAGTCTAAGCGAGAATCTTGGAGGCGCTTCTGTAGTGATATTGAGGGTGCGCCTGAAGCTAACAGGCTCAGGCGGGTCCTCTCTGCCGGGGGCCCTCCGAGGATTGACTACTTAAATCTTCCTAGTGGGCAAAAGACGGGCTCAGAGGAAGAAAGCTTAAGACATCTCTTAGAGACGCATTTTCCTGGCTTCTCTGAGAATGTAGACACACAGGGTGTATGCCATCGACGGGCCTCATACGAGGACTGGAAGCTGGCTGCACGTGTAGTCACACATTCTCGACTTCGTTGGGCGATCAACGGTTTCGAGTCTTATAAAGCAGCTGGTGAGGATGGCATTGTTCCGGCTCTGCTATCCAAGGGGCTGGAAGTGCTGGCCTCCCCACTGCTTCACGTTCTCCGTGCGAGTCTGGCTCTAGGTCACATTCCATTGTCCTGGAGAAAGGTGAAGGTAATTTTCATACCCAAGCCTGGAAAACCATCGCATACAAAAGCGAATGACTTTCGACCAATTAGCCTCTCCTCGTTCTTAGTCAAGACACTGGAGAGATTGGTGGAAAGATACATCAGGGACGATGCTTTAGTGGCTATACCACTGCACCCCTCCCAGCATGCGTATCAGCTGGGCAAATCAGTAGATTCTGCTCTTCACTCAGTGGTTAACTGTATTGAGGACGGAATACATAACAAGGAGTACACCCTAGCTGTATTTCTTGATATAGAAGGTGCCTTCAATAACACTGCGTTTGGTGTGATGCAATCTGCGTTGGCCAGACATGGTGTTCCGCCTACTCTTTGTCGGTGGACGGGGTCTCTGCTTGGTTCACGTAGCATCGTGGCTCGGCTGGGCGGCTCGACCATAGGGGGCTCGCCAGGAAGGGGATGTCCGCAGGGCGGTGTTCTGTCTCCGATACTGTGGAATCTCGTCCTGGATGAGCTCCTGGTGGAGTTAAGGAAGGCTGGGTTCGTTGTGGTGGCCTATGCGGACGACCTTGTTATATTAATCAGGGGTAAGGTGATCAGTGTCATTGGGGATCTGATGCAGAATGCTCTGCGACGGGTCGAACGATGGTGCTTGAAAAACGAGCTCTCGGTAAATCCTAGTAAGACAGAGATGGTTCTCTTTACTAGAAAGAGGGTGCCTAGCAACTTACGACTTCCCAGTCTGTTTGGAGTTGGGCTCACTCTATCCGAACAAGTTCGTTATCTCGGGGTGATATTGGACCGCAAACTTTTGTGGAACAAACACGTTGAGACTCAAACGAATAAAGCCAATGTAATATTCTGGTCCACTCGGAGGGTGCTGGGTAATGGATGGGGCTTCAAACGCACATTATGCACTGGTTGTATACTGCCGTGGTGAGGCCTATCCTGACCTATGCCTCTGTGGTGTGGTGGCCTTCTA
>CM024242.1:39950534-40042557 GCA_013421045.1 Propylea japonica | reverse complement strand
ATTTATTTGATTTAATACAGCCTGCTTTGCCCATAACAAATGATTTCTTTAAAAATGGTTTCAATAAAGCTAGGTGGCCTAAATAAGGGATTTTGTTGATATTTTCACTTCCTATGGAATATATCTTTTGTACACCAGAACATATATTTTATTGAAATTGAATATATATTCATTGGGTCAAATAAATGCTCTTTTAAGTAGTCCCAAGAATAGTTGTTCAGCACAAAAACTGAGTGAAGACTGTGTGGAATAAGCTTATTTGTATTTCATATATATATTCTGTTGATTCCAATAAACATTTGATTTATCATGAATATTCATCATTATTTAATTTTTCATGTTTATTGTATTATCTACCAATAAAGATTTTTTGAATCAAATAAACACATTTCGATCCTTTCAAATCATATATTAGTTCATTATTATCATTTGAAATCCTACTCCATTATTACCTGAAAATGATATCAGTAAGCTGGTCAAATGAAATTCAGGAATTAAATTAAGTATTTATTCTTCGACTCGTATTAACAAAATAATTAACAATATATCACATATATACTATTACTCATATGTTCAAAAAAACATAGTAACGAAGACGTATAAAAATAAATATCAAAATTCTGAAATAATAAAATATTCATTCTTTTTGAGTCAAATGAACAAATAAACAATACTTATATGTTTTAAAAAAATTGTAACAGACGTATTAAAAACATCAAACATAACAATTTGCTTAGTAAAGGTGAAGTTGTCTATAAAATTTTTTCTCTGATTGTGTGAAATTGTTGGAAAAGTTTCGAATCAGTTCCCCAAAAAGTAAAGAAACGGCCTAGTCTACGGACTCACAATAAAACATATATACTATAGGTACTCATATGTTCAAAAAAACATAGTAACGAAGACGTATAAAAATAAATATCAAAATTCTGAAATAATAAAATATTCATTCTTTGAGTCAAATGAACAAAATAAACAATACTTATATGTTTAGAAAAATTGTAACAGACGTATTAAAATAAACATCAAACATAACAATTTGCTTAGTAAAGGGTGAAGTTGTCTATAAATTTTTTCTCTGATTGTTCTGAAATTGTTGGTAAAGATTCAAATCAGTTCCCCAAAAAGTTAAAGAAACGGCCTAGTCTACGGGACTCACTATACTCACCCCGTGCAGTTGACTTTGATCACAAACTCTGTTTGAATTTATGAATTATCCGTAAATTGCGATCATTCATTTTATGAAGAGCTACAGGAAATATGCAACTCAATGAATTAAAATTAATCAATTTTTTGTGAGCATTTCCATCATTTTCCACAATAAAACCCTGATAATGAGTTGAATACCCTATGCTTCTGAGAGATTCACAGTAAAAATAAATTTTACTATCAGACTCGTAGATTATGCATAAAATTTTTGCATACTGAGGTTCGAATTCGTTATGATGAACTTGGAGACATAAATTGGGTTTGTAAGTTATTTTATTAATAGTTAAAGAGTTCACTAAAACTGCGCTTTTTTGCAAACCAACCTGATCTAATTTTTCTTTCAATGAATCGTCATCAAAAAGATCTCTGGGAATTGCTGAGTGTCCTAATTCGATGCATTCTACAAAACCTTCTTGGGAAAGCAATCTATATGAAAGTTGGAACTGATGACGCATGGATAAAGTAAATATAATATTTCTTCTAGATGAAATAATGTGAGCATTAGTTTTAGCAATTTTGTGAAATGCTTCAAACCTTATAGAAGACAGAAAACATAAAGGACCAACCTTTTTTATAATATTTGGATAGTGTATAAGCATATGATGCTTCGGTTTCAAAGTATCTTGAAAGAGTGAAACATACAACTGATTATGATTCTTAATTAAATGACCTAGATAATCTAATTCTTCACAGGAAGTAGTGGCTTTACTAACAATGTAAACAATTTCTACCAGAAGACATAGAAAGCTGGTAACCTCATCATTTTCCTCTATCAGATCCCCGATGATGAACAGTATATATCCCACGAAAGCTGCCATTTCTGATGCAGATATGATAATATTTCGATTATCTAACTGTCGCTTTGTAATCTGTGGAATACGATTTCCTATGTCACATAAATCATTATAATCAAAATATTTTATACGTTCGTTCAAAATTTCTAATGAGAATATTTTTTTTGTTACCACATAATAATACAGAATATGACCCAAATCATAGCGGCAGACACCCTCGTATATGTCATGCATTATATCGCAAGAGCTATTTGTGATATTATGATAAGTTGAAAGTTCATTCCAAAAACATGGTTCTGTTATACCAAAAGATTTCTGTTCTAAATTTGTTTCATAATTTTCTTCTGTTCTAATTAAATCTGGATCTTCCTCAACCATAAAGTGCTGAGTTTTTTTTTGGCATTGACATATTCGACAAGTGAACTCAGCTGAAAAACTTTCTGTAAAACCGGTAATACTATGGATTCCTAAATTATCTCCAATGAGAGCAAATAAACAGAAATATACTCTGATAATTTCATTTCCATAACATACTTCAATGCCTTCTGATTCTAATATTTTCATATCCTCGATAAATTTAGAGAAAACTTTTTTATTGCCAAACGTTTTTCTGTCAGCTGAATGAAATAGTCCCCATAAGAAAATATTCGTCAGTTTAGAGGAAAATGATGGGGGAATAGCTCCTATGGTGAAATATACAGCTCCAATTTTATAAACTCCAGCAGCTGTACCTAATGGATTTAAAGGTTCGTAATCATCGAAGTATACAAACAAGGGTAGCAAGAGTTTATTACAATACTTGCTCTTAATGCGTTTCCAGAGAAGAGATGAGAATATAGAAGAAATTGTATCATTGGACATACTTTCATTTTCAATATGCCTAATCAATTTTTCCATGATACCAGAAATTTCAAGAACAGATTTGAGTACTTTTTGTATGGGTACTATATATGCTTCACAGGTTTTGAGGTCCATACTGATAGATTGACAATTTGTTTTATTATCAAAAATTTCTCCAAGTTTGAAGGCCTCAGGCTTTATAAGGGTATTCATTGACTCAAACAACCGAAATCGTTTGTATTCAGTGCAAAATGGTTGAAATGGTTTCTTGTTTACAATACTTGAAATTTTTTCCAGAGCAATTTCATCCAAAATATTCAAAGATTTTATTTCTTTCATTATATCATCTGAAAAGTGTGCAAATAAAACTGAACTGCTATCAATAATCTCTTGAATACTCTTTCTAGTCATTGATGGATTACTGTAAAATTTTGAAATGTACATAAGGGTATTATCAAATAAAGAAGGTGAAGTATGTATAGCGGTGTTCTCAGAATTTAATTCGACACTAGCACTGGCGTCATTAGAGGATTGTTTCTCACAATTTCTAATTATTTTTTTGTATCTTTGAATTTTTTTAGTAGAAGAACAATTTTGAATATGTTTCTGTAAGACCCTTTTGGAAGAAAAACTTCTGGAACATTTTCCACATGGAAAATCATTTTCAGCTCTGTGAAATAATTTCAAGTGTAAGAGGTAAAAACTATTCGATTTCAATTTTTTTTTACAAAATTTACAAATGAGTGTCATGTTACCGAACTAAAATTCAAACTTTAATCATTTATTTTATTTTTGTTTTGTTAACTAAGTCTATTATGAAGGGAACTGATTTATCCTCTTTTGTTGTCAGATCATACATCGCTAATTGGATGAATAACCACAAATGTTGGCTTTCTATGGGATATTTTAAATTAAAAACATGAAATGACGAAAAACAGGTCTCTACTGCGCTCAAAATGGATGGTACCTTGTAAAGAGATGTATATATATTTACATATACATTATGGACAGCATTTCCATTTACTTCCACTATTATGAAAGGCTGCAATGTTGCACCTATACTAGCTGCTTCTTGGATTTTATCATTGACAACTTTGGAAACATCAGCAGGAATCTGAAAATATTAACATGTATTTTCATTTCCCAAAAAAAGTTCTGAAATGAAAGCTTATTATCAACATAGAGTTTTTCACATTGATCGTAATTGAAGATTTATGCCGACAAATCATAAGATTCTCGATATTAATTAATAAGTAACATACACAGAAAGGTTTTTCAGCAATTTTGAACTGAATAAAGGTAGAAAAGCAAGAATTTGGGTTCAACTCATCATGAAATCATAAATAAAATGGAAATAATATTCACCGAATTGAATACCATACTTCAATATGTAGGCACACAGAATCTGCTTCATTGACCCAAGCTGAGAATAGACCTTTCTTCAAGTTGCATCCTAATTTTATTCTCACTTTTTTTCTACTTTGAACCACAAATTATCAATTTATGATTAGTTTCTATCATGTATCATCACAAGAATTGAATTAACTATACAAAATTTATATTCATCCAAAAGGTACCAACCCTTCATATGGTAAGAGAAATTACCTTGAAATTTCACATCAGAAGATAACAAGAAAGGCAACAACTGCATTGGGCATTGAGAATATAAAACAGTAGCAACATAACATACTCACGTTGACTTCAGCTAAAATGCTATTCTTGATCTCATTGGCTGACGGCTTAAATGGAACCATACCTCTTGATTTTTTGGCAGATACTCGTCCTTTGTAAGGTATTAGGGCAGCCAACAAACATAGTTGCAAATAATGACGATATTCTGAGAAAATTGATAATTGAATTTCAATTAAAAACACAGCTTTCAAGATTACTCACCTCTATCTAATGTTCCTGACTTTATGAAATTTTTTATTATGACATCTGCACCAGTCAAAAAATTTTCCCTATATTTAATTAAATTGTCATATACTTTGTCCCATTTACCATAGAGAGTTTTCGTTGGAAATAGTTTTTCGAAATCCTTGTTCACCTATAACATATTTAACTTATTATTTGGTAAAAAAATGGAATTTGTATTCACATACAAGAAGATAGCCAGCATTTTGAGAAAGAATAGGCCATTCATTGTAAATATCATGAATAGTGACTTTTTTGTCCTTGAACATACGATTCCTGAAATTGAAGCTTCTATCCCAGTGTTTTTCAACTTCTGTCCAAGGCTCAGTCCTATTCTTTAACCACACAAAGCTTCCATTCTCATTTTCACTTATTTTTTCACCTTCATCAGAATCATCCGATGATCGATTTTGCACTTCCCCTTTTCTTGATGATTTAAGAACGCCACACTTTCTCAACAATGTGAGGGTATTCCTATATTTATCGACTAATTTTCCCTTAGATACTCCAGAAATATTTTCAGAGGAATGTCTTTTTCTCAAGGGTGGAATGTAGTACACCCCTTTCACTTCGTTAGGAAATAAAGTTATAATTTTTTCTGCAAGGTCGTTGAAATCATCATTCAATAATCGCCTACAATGTAAAAACCATGTTACAGATTGAAAATTATAAATGCACAGGAAAACACTTACTGCTGATTACTGTTGAGCAAATGTGTTATGATAATTTCAACCAATAAACTTTGGCACTTGGTATCTAAGACTTCTGAGCTACGATAACTCTGAATCACAGCTCTACCTAACAATGTAGACTGCAATAAGCACTCCAAATCTAAATTTTGGACAATATTTGTAGCTGATGATGTGCTCAGTGCTAAAACGGAAGATTCTGATATTGAGGATGGACTAGCAGGTGGAACATCAATAATAACATCGTAAGGCAAAGAGATATCTGAATTATTGAATGTTTCCTCCCTGAAACATGAAAAATAAATGAAAATTCAAAATAAACATATATTGACGGGAAAATAGCTTTCAATCATGAATAAATACTAATGGAACAGTTGTACCTACCTATAATTTTCCAACTGATGATGCTTCTCCTGATTATCAGAGGAACACTGTGCAATATTAGTAATATTACATTCCTTATTGACTATGATTTCATTGGTCTCCAGGTTATCCTTAGAAGTTCAATGTAGTTATTGTAAAAAAATTATACTAGAGGAAGATAAAACTACTTACTTCTTCCAAAGATTGCAGAGAATTCCGAAATATTATTTGGTGTCCAATAATCGGAATGAGTTTATCGATATCAGCTTCGGACAGTTTTATTAAATCTTGGATTCTTATATGGTTATCTGAAATCACATACCTTATTCAATGTTTTATCGTAGAATATAACAATTTAACATTAAATGAGCTTTTTTATTGCACAACATTGGGTTGAATTTAGCCAAACAAGGTTTGTTTGGTAGAAAGAAATCATGCTCATCATCAGGTTAGGACGATGAAAGGACTAGAAAGAGAAAAACTTATGCACTACTCATGATATAAACAGAGATGAGGAATAAGCTGTCAACTAATGGAATCTTCTTTGGCGCCAATTTTGATTTATTTCTACCAAAAAAATCTTGTTCGATCCAATTGCCTACTATAAAAAAGATCATGAATCCAATGGGAAAAATAAATTAATATTTAACGTGCTTTAAAAAAATCAAGATCGAGTAGGCTGTGAATTCTCTTTTTCTTTCATAGACTCTTAGGAAAAGTACTTGAGCTCGAATTTTTTTGAACGCACGTTTTTTTTCCAACAGAAAAAGAATTACCTTCGAAATTACGAAGGTAATTTCCTAGACCATTTTTTAATAAGAAACCCTCCAGTGTATTTGATTCTTCCATATTATTAATACTAAAATATCTAAGGAGAATGTAGGTATATCTTACCGCTAACGAAACACTGAAATAAAATATAGAATTGAAGGAAAAACTCTCTCTTCGATGCATCACAAACATAGAAATATCGTAAAAATATTTTTACCTCAATTTTATAACACTTATCACTTAACAAAAACCAAAGCACATAGCAAACACATCAGCGACCGCACTGTTTCACTATGAGAATGAACTTCTTTCAGTTACCCAGTAATACAGTTCTTCCTTCCTTCCCTTGGATGGAAAAAGGACGAAAGTACAGAACCTATTTCACGATTGGAGCCAATCGTAGACGCGTTAACACATGTGTATATACGCGGTACGTTGCCAAAGCCCTAAAACTCCCAGGGTTGCTGAAACTTTTAGGCAGTAAGGCAGTATATCTTATCTATGGGCAGTACCATCAGGGTTTCAATTTTTGAGCGCTTGTTCTACTTAAACGAGTGCTATATCGTTTTGCCCAAATGTCTATAATTTTCGAATTTTGAGCCGAAAATGGTCTCAAACGATATTGTTCGTCTAATTGGTGAAGAATATGAGGTCAAATTAAATTCTGTCCGTATAGGGCAGCCGGCCGTTTTCACCATAACTCTCGAAGGGATTGTCCTAGAGACTTGAGATTTTCAGGGTGTGTTCGGCTCCCAAATGCAGCGGTTAAGTTCGTTAACCAGCAAAGTCGTACATGGTGTTCCATATAATATGGCCATTCAAAATTTTTGTTCCTCAATATTTCACACAAAACGAAACCAAACGAAATGAAATTTTACGGCAACTTGCAAGATGCTCATAATAACCCTCTTGCAAAATTTTGTGACCATAGTCCCATAGTGTTAACAGAAACAGAAAATTCAATTGAAATATTGGAAAGTAGAATTTTTATGTTTCCATAACAAAATATACGATTTTGAGATGATAGTCCTTTTGCTCAAAAAAAAACGAGCGCTCAGAAGCTCCTGCTCAGGGCTTGCTTTCATTTTTATTTCAGGAATAGCAGAATGATAGCGAGATTTCGAGCTTCAAAGCCCCAAAGGTTTTGATGAATTTATTAATTTATGAACAAACTTATGCTACAGCGGAACTGAAGAACATAAATGTTTCTTTGTTTCAAGCTTATCAAAGATACTCTACAAAGTACCATAAATTATTGTCAAACAATTATTTTATTCAGAAATTGAGTCGGTCTTTTTTCTGACACAAGTATTCCATTTGTTCGAACATAACTGATTATATTTCAATCGAATAAGTTGTGTATTTAAATCAATTATATTCAACCGAAATCAAAAGAAACAAATTACTTTTTTGAATTAAAAAAACATATGTTTGAGCATACCAAATATTTCTTATGTTGAAATAAAGTAGCCCAAATAAATCCCTTATGTGAACCAAAAAACCCGTGTTGATTGATTGCAATAAGGCTCATTTACCAAGAAGAGATCTTATTTGAACGAATGAAATCATTAGTTGAATTCAAAGAAACCCTCTGAAACAAAGCATTTTGTTGCTGAAACCATGTCTTTTTTCTCAGTGTACGCTTAGTTCTTAAAGGTTATTTGCCCACTGAATCCATGATCACCATCTACCATAGTCTTTTTCACACACATTTTAAACTACAATACTTAATTTGGGGTAATTCGTGAATATCTCGAGAATATTGATTGCTCAAAAACGGGCCATTCGCCTCATTTTTGGGTTGAATCCTCAGACATCGTGTAGACCAATATTCATTAGGAACAAGATTATGACTGTGACATGCCTGTACATATACAAATGTCTGGTTTATGTAAAGAGAATATTAACGATATTCCCAAGCTTTCTGGTGACTACAAATATAAAACAAGAAATGTAACAACATTGTTCATTCCTCAGCACAGAACATCTAAGTATGAATCCTCTCCACATTTCCAAGGTATTAGAATGTTCAACCATTTACCTGTTGCAATGAGGCTGCTTGGGTTTTCTGTGTTCAGGTCTAGGTTAAGATCTCTGTTAGTGGATAAGGCTTATTATAGTGTTGCGGAATTTTTCAGTGATACCAATTTTGTTTAAATCTGTCTCAAAATTTTTTCTTTGTATACTGACCTGTCCAATACACCACTGTGTGTCTGAATGGATCAATAAACATTATTATTATTATTATTATTAAAACAGAGGAGATAGACAAAATCTGATACCCACTTCTCGATCTCTTTTTCTGAGAAACTAACAAGAGTAGTATTCATTTTTGCTACCTTCTTTTGTTTTCGAGTTATAAGCGAAAATTGGAAAAGTGGCGATATCGAAAAAAACTAATATCTCGGCTAATACTGATGATAGAGCTCTGAAATTAAAACATTATACAGGCACTTTTTTACGTAGATTCCAGTGGCGTGCTCGTCTTTTTTGCAACATTTCTAATTACGAAGCTATTACCCAAAGTTATGTTTTTTTAAATAGAAACACTAGATTTTCGTGCCATTTCTGAAAGCTTAATTTTTTCTGATTTCAAAAATATATAACATTGTATGGTTTGTATCAATATAAGTATTGAAAATGGTTAAAAACCTATTTTTATCTGAGTCTCAATATTTTCTATGTTTCAACTGTTGACGAGCACAGAAAAAATGAAGCTTCCTATAATTACACAATTCTTTTTCAGAAGTCTTTTCATTTCTATGCTCCCTACTCAATCTCTCCAGATCGAAGAGTAATAAACGCTGTGAAACTTGATCCTCATTCTAAGTTATTACCTACTGACCTATTACTGTAATCACTATTAGGTATTGAAAAACATTTTTCCCTCGTTTCTTTTCTAATTAAATTGATAACTTTGATCATATTGCGTTATTTCATATGCGATTTGTAATAGACTGGCACTTGTGCGTATATATTCTGGAGAGCAATAAAATATTCTCCTGCATCCATCTCATTATAACTAAGTATATCGATATATAAATTATAACTAAGTTACTAAGTACTTATATCTATTGAAATGGAGTATCATGTGGATCTTTTCGTTATTCGTAATCCATTTTAAGATATAGGAGTTTATGAAATATATCCATGTTCGAATTTTGTAGAAATTACTGAAATTAGTTGAAAGCATAGAAATAATGAGAATTACGGAAGGAGATTGCTCCTGTTTTATGCATTTTTCTGTGCTCGTCAACATGCCAGTCTAATTCAAATCGCATATGAAATAACGCATATATGATCAAAGTTATCAATTTAATTAGAGAAGAAACGAGGGAAAAATGTTTTTCAATACCTAATAGTGATTACAGTAATAGGTCAGTAGGTAATAACTTAGAATGAGGATCAAGTTTCACAGCAGTTTATTACTCTTCGATCTTGGAGAAATTGAGTAGGGAGCATAGAAATGAAAAGACTTCTGAAAAGAGATTGTCGTAATTATAGGAAGCTTCATTTTTCTGTGCTCGTCAACAGTTGAAACCATAGAAATATTGAGACTGAGATAAAAATAGGTTTTTAACCATTTTCATACTTATATTGATACAAACCATACAATGTTATATATTTTTGAAATCAGAAAAATTAAGCTTTCAGAAAATGGCACGAAAATCTAGTGTTTCTATTTAAAAAAACATAACTTTGGTAATAGCTTCGTAATTAGAAATGTTGCAAAAAAGACGAGCACGCCACTGGAATCTACGTAAAAAAGTGCCTGTATAATGTTTTAATTTCAGAGCTCGATCATCAGTATTAGCCGAGATATTAGTTTTTTTCGATATCGCCACTTTTCCAATTTTCGCTTATAACTCGAAAACAAAAGAAGGTAGCCAAAAATGAATACTACTCTTGTTAGTTTCTCAGAAAAAGAGATCGAGAAGTGGGTATCAGATTTTGTCTATCTCCTCTGGTTTAAAAGTTGTAGTGCTAAAACATCGAAATATGCCCACCCTGTACAGTTCGAACGGTGCAGTTTATCGTAGCTGGCATACAAGCTATACACGCTACGAGAAATCGTTGCGATCAGACGGTACAAGAAGCGGCACCCCGCATACGTGTAGTGATGGCGTCGACGGACGACGGTTTAGCAATTATTGGATTATTATTCGCCCTGAAGGAACAAAAAGTGAAGCGGTAAAAACGTAGCATGTGGTGTGAAGAATGGCTAATGAAAAGAAGAGTTCATTCTCATATGAATTGTTGGCGGAATTAAAGCTGTTTTCCAAAAGACTGGCATAATTTTCTAAGAATGGATCACGATATGTACTTACATCTACCAAAATCGACCAAACTGATCACGAAAACGGAAACACGAGCGCATACACGTTTCGATCAGTCGGCACAGTTCGTCCGATTCCGATAAATCAATTGAAATTTTGGTATTGTTCCGTTCGACTGTACAGTCTCAACAAATCGTGCGAAACTGCACAGTTTTATCACATACATGTAGCAATTTATCGGCACCGTTCGAACTGTACAGTCTGATCGTAACGATTTCTCGTAGCGTATATGGCCACCATAAGTGTTTCGATTCGAGAGTCTGTAGTAGGTAAGTAGAAGTTTCTTGAGAATTGATATTATTATTGTGTTTAAATATACTCAATGGTATTACGATTCTTTTCGATATTCTCTATTCACATTTGAAAGAAAATAAAATTTCACAAAAGGAAGTTTTTTCTGGAAATCAAGTATTCGATACGGAAATTAATTTCAATTTCTTATATAACTGTAAGATAATATTCCGACAAATTTGAAACTTGGTATTGAGAAGGATGAAAATGAAGGTCACATTTGTGCTAAATCTCTTGTTAAATGAAGAATTCTTTCATCTTATTCCGCCCATGAAGATACTATATTTTATATAAATAGGTAAATAGATTAAGAGTCATTTGTGTGCAAAAATTTAGTCCCACTTACTGTAACACCTGCATTATGTAGATATATCGTATAGTGCGAAAAAATCAATTGCTATAAAAAAATCTATCTGTTATATTTCTATTCGAAACGAGTAATTCCATAAAATTCCATTGTAGCCTAAGGGCTATTCGTCGTAGCGCGCCGTTCATGCTAGGACTCGGAATTTTCGAGATAAATCAATTCGAATATTCGTTTCATGCTTTAATTATTCGAATTTTATTCGAATTCATTCGAACATTCGAATTGTTCGAATAAATCGAAATATTCGAATATACAGGGTGTCCGGTAAACCTTGTACAATATTGAAACTGGTGATAGACCAGGTCATTACTGTTCAGAATATCATAATTTCACCTCAGTAAAAATATCACCATTTTCGAGATAATGGGCATTTTCTAAATATCTAGAAAATCACTACATCACCTCCGTTTTTTGAGTCCTATGTCTACAAATTGAAACTAATTCAAATTCTTTAGTGCCGAATATTAATGAAGAGTGATGCTTTCAGACGTACAAAACAGTTTTTCAGAACTCGATACATTTTTCAAGAAATAAAAAAACTAAGGTGAGGTAGAGCGATTTTCTAGATATTTAAAAATGCCCATTATCTCAAAATGGTGATATTTTTTTGAGGTAAATTATGATATCTGAACTGTCATGACCTTGTCTATCACCAGTTTCAATATGTACAAGGATTACCGGACACCCTGTATTAGAATATTATTATTAGAATTGCCAAATTTTGCTTCTTGAAGACATATACAGGGTTTTGTTTTTAAGTTGGCCTATTAGACGTTTAGGAGAACTAGTGAATATTTCGTTCTGAAATTTGAGGTGCAGCCCTGAGGGTGAAGGAACTCTTCGCCTAAAATATTTTCAAGTCGACAGTGTTGCCACGTATATCTCAAACACATATCTATTTTCTTATTTCAAATGGAACTATCTATATTTTCATTTTTGTATCGATTCAATACCAAATTCGCAGTATAACCCGCTAAAAAAAACGTCTCTGCTATGCATTGTTGCCAAGTTATTCACAAACTCCTGAACTTTTGACATTTGCATTGCTAGTTTGGAAAAGCGATATCTCGGTTATTTTTATGCGAACCGAACCAAACTCAGCAGTCTCATAGTAAAGACTCCGCATTCATTGGTATATTCAGTATTTTGATACATCGTGAGGTTTTTCAAAGATTTGCTCCGAAAAGTGAAACTCAAATTGAAATATTTTTCGAGTTTTCAAATGGCAACCCCATATTTATTTTGCAGAATTCGATTCGAAATAAAAATGAATGGCAGTCTCCTTTTACACTAATTATTTATTTTGGATATTTTTCGAATCAGATGAAAAAATACTGAAATTTTTCAGTATTTATAGTTCATGATCTATGGTCCTGTTTAAGATGAATGGTTCTATGATTATGGCGTGAATTGTTGAAGTAGATTCTATGGTTGAAATCATAAAAACTATTCGATGATCATGGATGTCATAAAAAAAGTTTACCAGCATTATCCAAACACGATTCGGGCAGTTTCACAATTCACGGGAAATACCAAAAAATTATTAAAAAAACCTGTAGGACCTTTAACAATCGTTATTCACATTTAGCAAGAATGACTGGAAAGAAATTCCGCTAATTGTTTAGGCTTTCTGTAATCCTGGCCCTATGTTCATGACCTCAACAATAGGATTCATTCCGATAATTCACTTTATAATCACCAGCATGTCCATTGAACATGACTATAAATACTGAGAAATTTCAGTATTTTTGATCTCATTTGAAACTGTCCAAAATAAATAATTATTGACATAAGGCCAGGATTACAGAAAGCCTAAACAATTTGCGAATTTCTTTCAAGTCATTCTTGCTAAATGTGAATAACGATTATTAAAGGTCCTACAGGTCCTTTCAATAATTTTTTGGCATTTCCCGTGAATTGTGAAACTCCCCCAATCGTGTTTGAATAATATGGGTAAACTCATCATCGAATACTTTTCGTGATTTCAACCATAGAATCTACTTCAACAATTCACGCTATAATCATAGAACCATTTCATCTTAAACGTGACCATAACCGCCTCGTGGCTGCAAGGACATGGCGTGTGCCTACAAGTACTTGCGAAGCTGTAGGTCTGGGTTCGAATCCGGCGTGGGTATGGATGTTTGTGTATGTCCTAGTATGTCTAAGAACAAAATTTTAGAGTGGTATGTAAGATGTGAATGAAGTCTTAAGTGTTAAAAATTGAAATCTAAGGGCATTGTGAAAGGATGATGAATGAATGAATGAAACGTGACCATAGATTATGAACTAGAAATACTGAAAAATTTCAGTATTTTTCATCTCATTCGAAAACTATCCAAAATAAATAATTAGTGTAGGAGGAGACTGCCATTCATTTTTTATTTCGATTCGAATGCTGTAATATAAATATGGGGTTGCCATTCGAAAATCTCGAAATATTTCAATTTTGAGTTTCACATTTTCGGAGCAATATCTTCGTGGTTCCGTTCGAATAAAAAATAACTGAGATATTGCATTTTCAAACTGACAATGCAAATGTCAAAAGTTTCAGGAATTTGTGAATAACTTGGCAACAGTGCATAGCAGAGAAATTTTTTTTAGTGGGTTATACTGCGAATTTGGTATTGAGTCGATACATAAATAAAAAAATATAGGTAGTTCCATTTGAAATAAGAAAGTAGATATGCGTTTGAGATAGTCGTGGCAACACTGTCGACTTGAAAATATTTCAGGCGAAGAGTTCCTTCACCCTCAAGGCTGCACCTAAAATTTCAGAACGAAATATTCACTAGTTCTCCTAAAACGTCTAATAGACCAACTTAAAAGGAAAACCCTGTATATTTCACAGAAATAGATCTTATTACACTTGTTACTTGGATGAGTTCTCGATTTTAAATGAATACTAGGTAAAAGCATCTACCACCTAATATTTGGGGGTGTGTTTTATCTTTTTTCAAACTGTTAGATGTACGTGATAATTTGATAGTTCAAAACAGGAATACAGTGCTCTGCTACCTCGAGGTCTATTGTGCCCCAAGTGTTTATGTAATAGGTATTTACATTCTTCGGCATTTCTTTTTCAAACGAATTCTGGGTTTGTCCCAGGGGGGTGAAACGCTAGAAGTAAATCTACAACACGGACATACGTCTCCCCATTTATTTTGGGGGCGGAGCCAAGCAGTGACGTATGTCTGAGCTAAATCCAAGTTATGTCAAATTTAAATGGGATGGGATGTCATTGTCAATGCTGCCATTTTTATTGTTTGTGTGTTGTTTTGTTTGATTCGAAGAAGGAAGTGAAAAAGTTGAGTTTCAAGTGGAATAATTGTTTAAATATTGCCAATATGAAAGTATTTGTCAGGAGATTGAAGTTATATTTTCTGTTTCTTTGATAAGCAATAAGGTTATAGTAATCATTCTCTTTTTGGATGTATCTTTGCCTTACGAATGAAACAGTGTTATTGTGTACAGTGTAGTGACTACCTATAGTGACTTAACTTGACTTTTTTAATACAAGTGTTGATTTTCTGTACGTATTATATGAACAAATGCTTCAAAATTTGCCAACAATTGCTCGGAAGTTTTTCAACTGTACTGTAAGACCTGTGGTTGATCATGAATGTTGTTAGTTCAAAACATTCAATAGTTATGTATACTGTATAATTGAGCCTAATAAAATATTTTTTTATAATGTATATTTTCTTTCAATCTGCCTTTTAATTCGAACAATAGGAAGCAAGTAAAATAAATAAAAAATATATATTATCTTCTTTCTGTAGTATTCACGTCCATGTTTGGAATAAATGTCGAATCACAGGAATGTGGACAGAAAAATAATAATCAGTTATGATTTTGCCAACGTTTCGGAACTATTTGTTCCTTTCTCAAGGCTAGAAAAATATTTATAAAATATACATAAAAACATTTAACAAGAATGTATACCTCATCATACAGTTAATAAAACTTATATTTAGAATAATAATTAAAAGTCAAGAACGGATCGTGGTTCTGACGTATGACAGTCAACTGAACAAAAACAAAACAATAAAATCGAATTTTCAAATTTTGTAGTAACAATATATGTTGACATATCTTCACATGTTTGGTCTCAGCCAAATTAATTATTTCAACCAGCAAGTATTCAATGTGGTATTAAAATATAAAGGTGGACACACATATGATGACAAACACGAAACAGCACGTGGAGACAAACAATTCGGCGTTGTTATCCATTGGGTATTTTTATTTTCGATATTAAGTGATCATAGACAGTACTTAAGTTGTTCGTATCCTCTCTATAATTCACTGTATTGTTTCCTCTTATATGTATCATTTCACTCAGGATCCGTCTGAAATAATGTTGTTCATAATCGAGAATCGATACATTTTCAAAATCAAATCTGTGTCCCTCTCTGTGTGTGTGTGTGTAAGGGCAGTTTTATTTTCGGCTACTAATTGTCTGCCATCATTCTTATGTTGTCGAATTCTGTCCTTCAAGTATTGTCTCGTTTGGCCGACATACGCCCTGTTACAATCCTGGCAAGGAATCTTATACACCAGATTAGACCGCATATTAGGAGGGGTTTTATCTTTTATGTTGGTGAAGAATTTTTTATTATTGTCAAGGATTTTATAGAATGATGTCGTGCAACCAAAATCTCTGAATATGTTGTGTAATTTATAAGATAAACCAGGGAAGAACGCGAGCTTGCAATACTTTAACTTCACAGTTCCCTCAGGTTGTGAGCTAATATGCGTGCTGTTCGTTGTATTAGCTACTGTATTGACATTCCCACTTCTGTTGTCAAGACAAACCCGATCTTGTTTGAGTTTGTAGTTGTTTATCACTTTTTTGATATAGTAAGGGGGTAGTTGTTGCTCAAAAGTATGTTTGTTATCTTTGTAATATTATTCTTTTCAAACTTTCCATGACTTAGTGATAGAGCCCTGTGAGTCAAATTGGTAGCTACATTTTTCTTTTGTTGGAAGCTGTGATTGGAAAGAAAGTTGAGACATCTGCCAGAATTAGATGGTTTTGCATACCAGTCTGTAATAATTTTGTTATTATCTCTTATAACCATAACATCTAGATAAGGTAGGCTGTTATTTTTCTATTTCTATAGTGAATTGTAGTTTTTCATGGAATGAGTTGAACATATTGAGTGTTGACTCTATGTGATCTTCAGGTACGAGTAGAAATGTATCGTCAACATATATTTTCATGATGGGGATGTAAAAATTCAGCTTACCGGCAACATACTCAAATGCCTCCAACATGACTAACTCAGCAAAATCAGGACTGGCAGGGGATCCCATCGCTGTTCCATCCAACTGTTTATAATAAGTATTGTTGAAAATAAAGTAGCTGCTGTCGAATACAATATCAACCAATTTATGAAACTGTGTTTGTCTAATTCCGTGAAACAACTTATGTATCGCCATTTTCGTCTTAATTATTTCGATAACTAAAGACTTTGGAATGTTTGTGAACAAGGACACAACATCGAGAGACACCAGCTTGTAATTTGCTGGTACATGGATGTTTTTCAGTTCCTCAACTAAAGAGAACGAGTTCTTTACTTTAAACTTCGAAGAGGAAAGAACGTTACTTAAAATTCCATGTAGAAATGAGCCTACATTATATCCAGGTGAACCTATGCAACTTACAATAGGTCTGAAACTGATAACTGGTTTGTGAGTTTTCCTTAAGCAGTATAATTTTGGAGGTATGCTGTTGTGTCTGATTAGTTCTTTATATTGTGTTCCTGATATCATTTGTTCATCTCTCAGCTCTTTCAGAAATTTGTTGATGTTGTCTTGGGTTTTCTTTGTTGGATCCTTGTTTAAGATTCTGTATGTATGGCTGTCACTTAGTAATTTGTTCACTTCTCGAGTATATTCTTCCCTGTACATAATTACTATTGTATTACCTTTATCCGATTTACTCACCAAGATGTCAGAGTTGTCTTTTATAAATTTCGATGTTATATGGTAATACTTTTTGAGGGGGTCTGGAGTTTTTGGTTTATCAATAAAGTTTTGAATTACTCTGGTACATCTTGATCTGACTCCATTCTTCTCATTTTCTTCCAGTGGTATTGCCTGTATAAAACATTCAACATCCTTGATTAGTTCCGGTATCGGAACATTCTTTGGGACTATGCCATGTTTTGGTCCCATGCCTAATATAATGCGAGCTTCTTTTGGGATCTCTACTTTAGTGTAATTAACGAGGAACTTTTCACATTCTTTAATTGTAATGGGTTGGTTCTGTATGTTTTGTAGTCTTGTTAGTTTTTGCTTATTGATGTTTCTCATTTTTTGGAAAGAGAACTCGAATTTCTGTGTTGTGAATTGTCTTATATTTCTCCACGTGTGCTCGTCCAAAAGTGTTTCTAACCTGTTCACAAGCGAGCCAATAGATTGTAGCATGCTTTCTTTCTTCCACAGTGTAATTTTAATCTCAAGATTCAGAACTGATCTTTGAAAATTTTCCTTAATAACGGCTACTTTTCTGGTGTATGGATGTTCTTCAAGTTGAAGCGAATATATTTGTTTTATATTATTTTTGATATGGCTGGGGTAAACTTTCAGTCTCCTGCATTGTAATAAAAACACTGTGCGATTTTTCATCGATGCCAGCTTTATATATAAGATTTGAAAATTTCTTACACATCTGACACACATCATCACCATATCTCATTCTTACTTCGTCAAATAATCCCCTCGGTATAAAAGATTCTGTAGTATTCACGTCCATGTTTGGAATAAATGTCGAATCACAGGAATGTGGACAGAAAAATAATAATCAGTTATGATTTTGCCAACGTTTCGGAACTATTTGTTCCTTTCTCAAGGCTAGAAAAATATTTATTAATATACATAAAAACATTTAAACAAGAATGTATACCTCATCATACAGTTAATAAAACTTATATTTAGAATAATAATTAAAAGTCAAGAACGGATCGTGGTTCTGACGTATGACAGTCAACTGAACAAAAACAAAACAATAAAATCGAATTTTCAAATTTTGTAGTAACAATATATGTTGACATATCTTCACATGTTTGGTCTCAGCCAAATTAATTATTTCAACCAGCAAGTATTCAATTGGTATTAAAATATAAAGGTGGACACACATATGATGACAAACACGAACAGCACGTGGAGACAAACAATTCGGCGTTGTTATCCATTAGGTATTTTTATTTTCGATATTAAGTGATCATAGACAGTACTTAAGTTGTTCGTATCCTCTCTATAATTCTAGATGTTATGGTTATAAGAGATAATAACAAAATTATTACAGACTGGTATGCAAACCATCTAATTCTGGCAGATGTCTCAACTTTCTTTCCAATCACAGCTTCCCCACAAAGAAAAATGTAGCACCAATTTGACTCACAGGGCTCTATCACTAAGTCATGAAAAGTTGAAAAGAATAATATTACAAGATAACAAACATACTTTTGAACACAACAATGTCAAACAGTAGCTAATACAACGAACAGCACGCATATTAGCTCACAACCTGAGGGAACTGTGAAGTTAAAGTATTGCAAGCTCGCGTTCTTCCCTGGTTTTTCTTATAAATTACACAACATATTCAGAGATTTTGGTTGCACGACATCATTCTATAAAATCCTTGACAATATAAAAAATCTTCACCAACATAAAAGATAAACCCCTCCTAATATGCGGTCTAATCTGGTGTATAAGATCCTTGCCAGGATTGTAACAGGGCGTATGTCGGCCAAACGAGACAATACTTGAAGGACAGAATTCGACAACATAAGAATGATGGCAGACAATTAGTAGCCGAAAATAAAACTGCCCTTACACAAATACACACAGAGAGGACACAGATTTGATTTTGAAAATGTATCGATTCTCGATTATGAACAACATTATTTCAGACGGATCCTGAGTGAAATGATACATATAAGAGGAAACAATACAGTGAATTATAGAGAGGATACGAACAACTTAAGTACTGTCTATGATCACTTAATATCGAAAATAAAAATACCTAATGGATAACAACGCCGAATTGTTTGTCTCCACGTGCTGTTTCGTGTTTGTCATCATATGTGTGTCCACCTTTATATTTAATACCACATTGAATACTTGCTGGTTGAAATAATTAATTTGGCTGAGACCAAACATGTGAAGATATGTCAACATATTGTTTACTACAAATTTGAAAATTCGATTTTATTGTTTTGTTTTTGTTCAGTTGACTGTCATACGTCAGAACCACGATCCGTTCTTGACTTTTAATTATTATTCTAAATATAAGTTTTATTAACTGTATGATGAGGTATACATTCTTGTTTAAATGTTTTTATGTATATTTAATAAATATTTTTCTAGCCTTGAGAAAGGAACAAATAGTTCCGAAACGTTGGCAAAATCATAACTGATTATTATTTTTCTGTCCACATTCCTGTGATTCGACATTTATTCCAAACATGGACGTGAATACTGCAGAATCTTTTATACCGAGGGGATTATTTGACGAAGTAAGAATGAGATATGGTGATGATGTGTGTCAGATGTGTAAGAAATTTTCAAATCTATATATATAAAGCTGGCATCGATGAAAAATCGCACAGTGTTTTTATTGCAATGCAGGAGACTGAAAGTTTACCCCAGCCATATCAAAAATAATATAAAACAAATATATTCGCTTCAACTTGAAGAACATCCATACACCAGAAAAGTAGCCGTTATTAAGGAAAATTTTCAAAGATCAGTTCTGAATCTTGAGATTAAAATTACACTGTGGAAGAAAGAAACATGCTACAATCTATTGGCTCGCTTGTGAACAGTTAGAAACATTTTGGACGAGCACACGTGGAGAAATATAAGACAATTCACAACACAGAAATTCGAGTTCTCTTTCCAAAAAATGAGAAACATCAATAAGCAAAAACTAACAAGACTACAAAACATACAGAACCACCCCATTACAATTAAAGAATGTGAAAGTTCCTCGTTAATTACACTAAAGTAGAGATCCCAAAAGAAGCTCGCATTATATTAGGGCATGGAACCAAAACATGGCATGTCCCAAAGAATGTTCCGATACCGGAACTAATCAAGGATGTTGAATGTTTTATACAGGCAATACCACTGGAAGAAAATGAGAAGAATGGAGTCAGATCAAGATGTACCAGAGTAATTCAAAACTTTATTGATAAACCAAAAACTCCAGACCCCTCAAAAAGTATTACATATAACATCGAAATTATAAAAGACAACTCTGACATCTTGGTGAGTAAATCGGATAAAGGTAATACAACAGTAATTATGTACAGGGAAGAATATACTCGAGAAGTGAACAAATTACTAAGTGACAGCCATACATACAGAATCTTAAACAAGGATCCAACAAAGAAAACCCAAGACAACATCAACAAATTTCTGAAGAGCTGAGAGATGAACAAATGATATCAGGAACACAATATAAAGAACTAATCAGACACAACAGCATACCTCCAAAATTATACTGCTTAAGGAAAACTCACAAACCAGTTATCAGTTTCAGACCTATTGTAAGTTGCATAGGTTCACCTGGATATAATGTAGGCTCATTTCTACATGGAATTTTAAGTAACGTTCTTTCCTCTTCGAAGTTTAAAGTAAAGAACTCGTTCTCTTTAGTTGAGGAACTGAAAAACATCCATGTACCAGCAAATTACAAAGCTGGTGTCTCTCGATGTTGTGTCCTTGTTCACAAACATTCCAAAGTCTTTAGTTATCGAAATAATTACGAAAAGATGGCGATACATAAGTTGTTTCACGGAATTAGACAAACACAGTTTCATTAATTGGTTGATATTGTATTCGACAGCAGCTACTTTATTTCAACAATACTTATTATAAACAGTTGGATGGAACAGCGATGGGATCCCTGCCAGTCCTGATTTGCTGAGTTAGTCATGTTGGAGGCATTTGAGTATGTTGCCGGTAAGCTGAATTTTTACATCCCCATCACGAAAATATATGTTGACGATACATTCTACTCGTACCTGAAGATCACATAGAGTCAACACTCAATATGTTCAACTCATTCCATAAAAAACTACAATTCACTATAGAAATAGAAAAGAATAACAGCCTACCTTTTCTAGATGTTATGGTTATAAGAGATAATAACAAAATTATTACAGACTGGTATGCAAAACCATCTAATTCTGGCAGATGTCTCAACTTCTTTCCAATCACAGCTTCCAACAAAAGAAAAATGTAGCTACCATTTGACTCACAGGGCTCTATCACTAAGTCATGAAAGTTTGAAAAGAATAATATTACAAAGATAACAACATACTTTTGAGCAACAACTACCCCCTTACTATATCAAAAAAGTGATAAACAACTACAAACTCAAACAAGATCGGGTTTGTCTTGCCAACAGAAGTGGGAATGTCAATACAGTATATTAGCTCACAACCTGAGGGAACTGTGAAGTTAAAGTATTGCAAGCTCGCGTTCTTCCTTGGTTTATCTTAAATTACACAACATATTCAGAGATTTTGGTTGCACGACATCATTCTATAACATCCTGACACAATAATAAAAAATTCTTCACCAACATAAAAGATAAAACCCCTCCTAATATGCGGTCTAATCTGGTGTATAAGATTCCTTGCCAGGATTGTAACAGGGCGTATGTCGGCCAAACGAGACAATACTTGAAGGACAGAATTCGACAACATAAGAATGATGGCAGACAATTAGTAGCCGAAAATAAAACTGCCCTTACACAATTTCGTGTTTGTCATCATATGTGTGTCCACCTTTATATTTTAATACCACATTGAATACTTGCTGGTTGAATAATTAATTTGGCTGAGACCAAACATGTGAAGATATTCAACATACAGGGTGAGTCTTTGACCTTGCAGAATATTTTAACACAAGATTCCTGAAGCCAAAAGAAACATTTTTTTCCCATACCATTTTTTCCGATACGGCCTAAATAAAAAGATATAGGCATTATAAATTTTCATAATAGGCTATGCCGCCCCTGGAAACCTGAACACTGAAGTTTTCCCATGCCTAAGATATCCATTCAAATCTTCGAAATGAGCAACTCTGTTACGAAAACAAGCGTCAACTTACCCTTTACCGCTCTCTTTACATTCCAGTTGGTGAAAAAAGTTGTATAAGTACAATAATAAACAAGTTAGGTAGGTATTCCAAATTTCGTGGGCGATAAAAGTTGAATATTCTTCTCTTGGTTTTATTTTCGAGAATGAGGAATTCATTTAGCTATCACCCATATTAGTTCTGAGATTCATCTTCAATTTGTAATTATTAATTTTCTTTGTTTATTTCATTTTCTCCAAGAATTACCAGATTCAGACATAACCCATTCAAACTTTCATTTTCATAAATAAATAAAACAGATTTACCTTATTCATCTATGAACGTACAAACGTTGCCAAATTGACGAACATAAACTACAGAAAGAAATAACTCTTCGAAATCAAACAACACACAATATGCTAATTCTATGTACACTTGTATAGTCTGTGATCCTGATCTGTGGCTCCGTGGTTTTAAGGTTATGTCATGATTGTTTTCTGGGACTGCTGGGGTTTTATGTTATGAAAGCGCATAGCTCATTTGAAGAATACTTCAAGATAAATAATACTATCAAAGTTCTGTACATAATTTAAAGAAATTTGGGCCAGCAGAAAGATTGCATTCAAACCAGTAAGAATCCCCATTATCATGGAAAAGTGAGAAGTTAATCAATTTTTCTCAAAAGCGAGGTAGTGAGAACTGAGAATACTTGCACGGATTGAATAAAGCATGGAAAATTTGCCTAACATAAGTGCCTAGATATTACACAAATTAGCTCGAAATTGAAAAGGAAGCTTCATGAATGGATTCAGGACCGGACGAATCACCACTGTATCACAGAGATATGTTTTGGGATGGAAGCCTATTTTGGAGAAACTTCTTATTTCGTCTTGGATGATAATCGTAGTTTGGAAAACCTGATGAATACATCACTGGAATTGTATGGATTCAAAACAAATAACTTCAAGACGTGAGCGTTTAGTTAGATCGTGACAACTATCCCATTGTCAACAAAATAGGCAATGGAAAGGCAGAAAATTAACAAAACTGTTTATTGTTGTATTGGGTTGCAATTACCCTGAAGATATCAGACGAATGCTTGCCGAAACGTCAGTAAGAACTAAACAAGATATGGAAACAGCCCCAATAATTTTCCAACTATGAAAATGTGGATTCGAAGGAATGTTATGACTTTAAAGTGGGCTGCTTCCTGGATTTTTCTGTATTCAATGATCAAGTTTGTTCTATCATGTACCTACACCTGCACTGTAGTTATCTCCTTAATTAATCCAATTATTCTTCATCGCTTTGTAGCAATTATTTCTTATTATAATTTTTACTAGGTATAAACTTCTGACATAGTTGTTTCATTCTACAGAGTTAACTCTCAGCTACTTTCTTCATGTTTATATTCAGTTCTACTACTGATGATGTACTGTGAAAGAAGAAAGAATAAATAATTTTTTTTCCATTGAACCAAAGTTTTTTTGAATTTCATGATAAAATTGTTTCACCTTGATTTTATCATGAAAAAACTAGTAGTATTCGATATAAATAACAAAAATCACATAATTTTATTTCTTTTAAAACATTGAATTCTCTCTTTTTCCATATTAAAACAATTATGCCAAATTGGATAAATTGAACGAATGTGGATAAATATAAGTATTCAATCACAAAATAATATGTTATTTCAGTATGAAGGGTATGTTTTGGTATAAACTTGAATTGCCTGAAGAAGAAATACAATGTTCAAAAGTCAAGATTTTCAAATCTCCATTGATGTCATTTCATTATGAGACTAACTTGAAAAAACTCTTCTGGAAAAAGTACTGCCTCAAAATTAGACATCATTCAAGATATGATATAACATGCGTTCAGAAAAATTCGTGGTCAAGTAGGCTGTGGATTTTAGAAATAAATTAATAAATATTCTGTGTCTGTAAGTAATTCTTCACTTGAATCACTCCATGTTCTGAAAATGTAAATCTTGATGACATTTACCTCTATGTATATCGCAATTTTGTATGAAAAAGCACTTTTTCAGAAAATGTTATAAACAAATTGAATAATAATTTCTTCCTACATGCAAAAAGAATGTTTATAATTGAATTTGATTACAGGAGGCCAAACGGTTGCTCAAGTTTTAAACATGTAGATTCTCATTTGTCGAAGACCTGAATCTTGAGCTGAGGTCTAACATCGTGCGTTCAAAAAAATTGTTGTCGAGTAAGCTGTGGATTCCATTTTTCCTAAGGTTTTATAATGGAAAAATAGAATCCACAGCCTACTTGACAACGAATTTTTTTGAACGCACGTTATTTTTGGTACTCCGAATTATGCAAATAGGTTGTATTCAATAATATAAATAAATCACAGTGGGAACCTCAATATCTTTAATTCCCAATGAATGTTGAATTGATGAGACCATTACATCATAAAAAAGCTTAACTGAACTGAAATAAACCGAAAAACATGATTTCTTTACAATGACTTTCAGGATTCAGACTTCACTTAAAGTAGATGCTGAAAATGTCCTCCTCTTTGCTTCAAACAATTCTCACATCTTCTTTTCACAAATCCAAATACATTATTCAAAATGAAAAATAGTCCCCACAATTCGTCTTTGACTGATTGCACACAAAACTCCAATTTTTTGGGAATGAAAGTAGTGCCTCAATGTAAAAATTTTCTGGTTTTTGGCTGCTCCACATCCTCATATTTTGAGAGGTGACATATCCCGAGAGATGGAACCAGGCTTCATCAGAAAAAAAAATTGGTCCCAGTTATGGAGTTATCGGTTGAGAAACCACTGGCAGAAAGCCATCCTACGAGGGTAATCAACTTCTTCAATTTTTTGAAAGCACGTTAATCTATAAGGAAATAAATTGTTGTCTTCTTTCAAAATCGTGTGACATGTACCAACGGAAGCTCCAGCCTGTTGAGATAAAACTCGAATGGAGGTTCGTGGGGTTTCTGTCATGACGTTTTCAGTATTGCTGATTAGTTCTGGGGTTCTCTTCTTTGGTAGTCCACTTCCTTTTTTTCTTTGAGCACTAACTGTTTCACGGAAAATGCTAACACATCGCGAAACAGTGCTTCTGAAATTTTGATAATCCCGAGCAACATTAGGATACTCGATCCTGAAGTCGCTTAGATATTTATCGACAGAATATTTCCATTCGCCTTTTATTCTCTCCCCATTTTTGAAGTACGATTCAATTATGAAAGCCTTTTGCAGATCCGTGAAAACCATTTTCAGTATTCTCTGATGATTTTAATAAAACATTTTTAATATTTCAATGCTACTGGAACGCTAACGTAACAGTTAACCTAGAAAATGGTGAAGGAGAAGCTAAGAACTATGTTCAGTCATAGAATATTGACGGTCAAAATTCGGTTAATGATTTGTTATCCGAAACTCTACATTTCAGATGATACTTCTTATTATGTTTTATATTATAAGGCATAATAAAATGAAAATCGTACAAATAATTATAAATTTGAAGGTTTGTAAAAACTGATTATTCGCGAATCTTCTATGTTGGTCGGTCATGCGCATAGAATGATTAGAAAACAATTGAAATTCGAAATTCATATTTCATGGTAACATGATTTTCAATTGAATTATTGGATTAACTAAGTTTAATGAGCACGATGTATTCTAACCAGGAAATGGTCGATATGCTAGAATGCTATTTTACGAACGGAAAAATAGCAACAAGAGCTAAAGAAGCCTATGGAAGACAGTTTCCAAATAGAAGGATCCCAAATGCAGGAACTTTTGTTCGGATCGTACAAAGATTGCGTGACCATGGAACGCTTTCTTCCAACTTGTTGGATAATGGCAGGGCTCGATCTAGGGCGATGGATGCGACAGTGGACCATATTTTAGACGAAGTCCAACAACATCCCGATACAAGTACGCGACGTCTAGCATTGCGATACGACGTATCGCAATCTACAGTAGATCGCAGCTTGAGGGACCACGGTTTGTACCCCTACCACGTCCAAAAAGTACAGGCTTTATTGCCAGCAGACCTACCAAAAGAATTCAATTTTCTCAATGGCTTTTGCGAAAGCATTTTGAGAATAGTGATTTCTTGAGGTATGTTCTGTTCACCGATGAAGCAGGATTCACGAGAGAAGGCATTTTTAACAGCCACAACACTCATATCTGGGCTGTAGAAAACCCTAAGGCAACAAGAGAAATCGACCACCAACATCGATTCGGTGTTAATATGTGGGCAGGCATTGTAGACAACCAACTGGTAGGACCACAGGAATTATCGAGGAGGTTGACGGCTGCTGAGTACCTGCATTTCCTGCAAAATGATCTGGACGACTTATTGGAGGACGTGCCACTTCTCGTTAGGCAAAATTTGTGGTTACAACAAGATGGCGCTCCTCCCCATAGTTCTAGAGCAGTGACAGAATGGCTCAATGAGAATTTCAGTGGAAGATGGATAGGGCGGTACGGCCCAGTATCATGGCCTGCAAGATCACCAGACTTGAATCCATGTGATTTTTTTCTGTGGGGTTTTATGAAACAACTGGTATACAGCAGTGCGGTTGATAATGTGGACGATCTAAGATCGCGTGTGGCAAGTGCGGCTCGTCACATACAGGACCATCCAGATCTCCTTGAGAGAGTGAGACATTCCATTGTAAGGAGAGCTCGTGCCTGTTTGGATGCAGACGGCGGACATTTCGAGCACTTACTATAAGTGGTTGAATGTGGGAAAGTAGGGCTCCTGGCGAACAACCCACTAGGACAAAAAAAATGTAACGCGCCTAAAGCAATACTTCGATAGTGGTGTGGAAATTTGCTTGAACATTAGGAGTATTTAAATTGTAGAAGTTGAGGTGAGCTTATTCATATTACTCCACTTTCGAACTAATAGCCAATTTACAATGGACATAACTTAACCGTGAATTTACTTATACATAAAATGTAAGGATTAAACAACAGAAATCATAAGGAATAAGAATAGAAATGCATTCGACTTATGGGAGTCAAAAGCAAAGTTGAACCTATTGTGAAGATTTTGGTATGAATTTTGTAGTTTCCTCTTTGATTTTTACGCACGAGTTGCGGGATTCTTACGGTTACGTCCATTATTGTGAATTGGCCAAAGTCGGCTATTCCGCTCACAACTCATTCCAAATAAAAAATGCTAGGATTCCATTCTCAACTTTTAGACGTGGCAACGCGGGAAAATTGAATTCTGTGAATTTTTTGAACAGAGTTGCATTCAGCCAAAGTACCCAATACTCGGAATTTCACAGATATTTTTTATTTTTGAATTTCAGATTACTCGAAAACGACGCATCATACGAAAAAAATAAGGAATACTTTTACTTTCCAAAATGGTCAAAAATTCGTTGAATAGCATTCAAATTATTTTTAAAAGTTGGATTCTTTGAATTTCTGGTATTTTTATGAAATGTTATAGTCATATTAAAGAAACAGGAGGATGTGGATGAAATTTTGTAATGCAGGAACATTCATCGTATCAATAAAAACTATATTCCAAAAATCATCTCATTCGATGAGATCGTTCGCGAGATATGATCGAAAATTAAATTTTTTTATGGATTTTCAACAGTCTGTATCTTACGAACCAAGCCGTATCGGAAAAAATGGTATGGGAAAAAAATGTTTCTTTTGGCTTCAGGAATCTTGTGTTAAAATATTCTGCAAGGTCAAAGACTCACCCTGTATATTGTTACTACAAAATTTGAAAATTCGATTTTTATTGTTTTGTTTTGTTCTTTGACTGTCATACGTCAGAAACACGATCCGTTCTTGACTTTAATTTAATTCTAAATTAAGTTTTATTAACTGTATGATGAGGTATACATTCTTGTTTAAATGTTTTATAGTATATTTAATAATATTTTTCTAGCCTTGAGAAAGAAACAATAATTCCGAAACGTTGGCAAAATCATAACTGATTATTATTTTTCTGTCCACATTCCTGTGATTCGACATTTATTATCTTCTTCTCTCTCTTTCTGGAACACAGAGCATTGTCAAATTCGGGACGAAACCATAGAACCTCTCTCTTACAAAAAGCGACCACCCCTCAGAATCCAATCGCCCCATTTATTTTTGACGTTTCAAATGTCACGCGTGTTGTAAGGGTTTAGTAGGCAGATAGCACTTCTTATATTTTATGTTCTGTGGTTTGTTCTGAAATCTGCATTCGATTTATTGCTCCTTGTTTGCACATTTCACTGAATACGAACTATTACCATTAGGGGCGTTCGGCATTGACCTCCGCGAGCGGACGGATTTTTTAGTCACGTGACCACAGATCGTACAGATAAATCTGAAATATCTGGGAATAAACGAACGGTACAGAGCATCTGCCACAGAACATACTGCTCTGTTCTACTTTTATAGATTATGAGATTTCAAAGATCACTATTTTGGGAAATATGCTCATCTTTTAACGATACTGTCACCCTTTTAGTAGCTCTTCCATAAAATCTCAATTAAATAATTCGGTGCAAAGGCACTGAATGCAAAAGAAACGAGTAATGCAATATCCCCTTCTGGTCGTTCAATACGGCGATAGTTGTACCCACAGAACATATAATAACCGATACGTACCGAAAGATCCTGATCAATTAATTGATTAATTACACGAAAAAGAAACGGAAAAGCAATATCTGCTCCTGCCCATTTATAACTATGATAGCTATATTGAAAAATTTTAATGAATTAATTGAGTTTTTAATGAAAATATAAACAGAAGAATAAAACTGTTAGAATTTTCAATCTATCGGTTGTCGGATCGGGAAACTCAACATAAAACAAACAAAAAATAAAAAACATAAAATTTTATGGATAAAATCGCTTTGCTCCGTCCAAATAGACCGAGCGAAAAGATCGACGTCCGATGGCTCAGATTTTTATGACGAACGGTAAAGATGTGTATTTCCCTCAATCCAGATGTAATAAACGAACGGTTTAGATCAGGGGGGTGAAACGCTAGAACAAAAACCTACAACACGGACATACGTCTCCCCATTTATTTTGGGGGCGGAGCCAAGCGGTGACGTATGTCTGAGCTAAATCCAAGTTATGTCAAATTTAAGTGGGAAAATAGATGGAGATGTCATCATTGTCAATCGCCGCCATTTTTAAAAGTTTTGCCGTTTGTGAAGTGAAGTGAAGCGAGTGAAGGAAATACAGTTTTTTAAGTTAAGTGTTGCATTGATTGATATTAATAACATTGTTTAAACAATTTCAACATTAACGTTTTTGTGTGACAGGTATTCATTTAACAAATAAATTTCTTTTCAGGTTTAATTTTGTTTTTAGTTGTGCAAATACCAGTGACTTCGGCGAATTCATATTTTCACCATAATTTCTTTCAGGTTTCAATTTATTTTGTTTTAGATGTGCAATATGCCTTCGTGGCAAATTCTTCAATATTTTCACTATAATTTCATCCAGTTTTTCTAAAGTTTCATTTCATTTTTTAGTTGTGAAATATGAGTTGTTGCAAATTGTTATATATTTAACTCCTTTCAGGTTTCAAGAGTTTATGACAATCATTTGATGATCTCTGTAAATTTTCCCCATTTTTTTTCAGGTTGTGATGTGTTTTTAGTTGTGAAATATGAGTTGTTGCAAATTGTTGTATATTTTCACCATAATTCCTTTCAGGTTTCAAGAGTTCATGACAATCATCTGATGATCTCTGTAAATTTTCCCCATTTTTTCAGGTTTTGATGTGCAATAAGTTTCGGGGCAATCATTAATTTATTAATCGTGTAACTTTATTTCAGGCTTCAACTGATGGACAAAATCAGGATATATGTGATATTATAATACATCTATATATTTTTATTTCTATATACAATAACTGAAAAGTTCGTTTTGTCTGAACTCTAGATATTTCTGCATATAATTAGTGTACATTATGGCTTCTGTTTTATCTGTGGCATTGGTTCGAAAAGAGGTCAAATATTCCTGCAAATACCCGTCCTGTAAAAACTCTTATTATATCAATAACCCCCCAGGTAGTGAAAATAAAAGATTTTTTCGTTTTCCGACAGACCCTGCTGTTCGCACAATTTGGAAGGATATTTGTGAAATTAGTCCTTCCAAAAATGTCAACAATTTTCATTTATGTAATGATCATTTCACAGCCTCTGATTTCAGTAAGAACTCCATTAAAGGTCATCTCTACAAAACAGCTGTCCCACAATTATCTAATTCCCACGACCAAACTAGAAGCAGCAAGTTCCAGCCAAGATGTCTATTTCCTAATAACCTTCCACAATTGCAAACTGTGAATACCACTCCAAGTTCGATTGCCACCAATGTTCCAGTTCGTGATAATTCAACTGCCTTGAATAGTACCCAATCTAGTAGCAAGTCCTATGAATTTTTACTGGCTGATCACGATTATGCTGCTCATTTGAATCCTCAAGGTCAGTCAAATTGTTCAGTATATTCCGAGTCCTCTGATGAAACTTTTGTGGTGGACCAAAGTTGTGTTGGTAATAGAAATCCTCCTAGTACAGAACCACATCCTAATAATTCAACATGTTCCAAGACTTGTACTGAAACTTCTGACCCCTATTCATTTATTTATGAGAAATGTGGTAACCCAACTGGTATTGGTTCACAAATCACAACACTATACAAATACGTTAAATACTATTTATTAAATAAACTTTTCAGAACAATAATAATATAACACCCGAAATCATCCATTATCTGACATCGACTGACTCGATCGCCTGTGTCCGTACTTCATATTCCGGATCACATCCGTCAGTCACTCACAGGCTGCCACAATCCGTCCTTTCTTTTCAGCTTCAAAGGTTTGAGTGGACCACATCCTTCTCCAAGTATCTGCTTCGGGGCTGCACCTGAGGTATCTGTTGATGCTGAAAATGAGGGAGATGAATTTTTAGGTGGTGAGGAATCTGAGAGATGACTTTCTGATTCGTCTGGGACCTCTTTTTAAATGAGAAACATGGCGCTTTAATATTTCGTCATTCCTCAATAAGGTGGCTTCATTCCCTTGAATTTGTATTACCTCACAATCCTGTTGATTGTACCTTGGTGTTAATTTATGAGGTTTCAATGTGTTCTGCACTAGGTCTCCTGGTTTAATGCAGTGTTCTTTGGCTCCTCTGGACCTGTCTTCTTCGTCTTTGCCCTTTTGCTTGTTCAATATGTCATTGTCCAGTGCCTCTTCGTCTCCTCGTTCTATTATAAGGTCTGCTATTGATGGAATTTTGTCGCGGATATTTCGTTTGAATAGCAGTTCTGGTGGAGATTTTCCAGTGGTTCCTTGTGGAGTCACGTTATACATTGAGGTGAACTTTTGTAATTCCGATCTGTAGTCTAACTTATTCGCGTGAGCTATCTGTAGCCTTTTTACTAATGATTTGTTCATATTCTCCACTAAGCCGTTCGCTTGGGGCCAGTAGGGTGGGGAGTGAATGAGTTGTATGTTGTATTCACTACAAAAATTTTTAAATTCCTCACTCACGAACTGTCTACCGTTGTCTGACCTTATTTTGGAATGCCCAGTCTTGAAAAATTTCTTTGAGGTGACTGATTATTTTAGCCGATGTTGTTGTTCGTAGAAATTTGATTTCATGATACCTGGAATAGTAGTCGATAATAGCTAGAATCAACTCCTGATTTGGTAGGGGCCCCAATAAATCAATTGCTAGACATTCCCAAGGCCCCTCGGGAAATTTGTGCCTGGTCATCGGTGGTTGTTTGTTTGGCTGTCCTACTAGAAGGCAATCGCGGCATTGCTTGACAAATTTTTCGACTTGCCTATCCATCAGAGGCCACCAGACTTTGGACCTTAATCTTCTTTTCATGACAGTTTCACCAGGGTGTCCTTCATGAGCTAACTGTAAAGTGTGCTGTCTCAAGCCTGTGGGAATTACTATCCGGTTTCCACGCAACATAACTGGGCCAAATGTTGTGAGTTCTAGTCGAAATGGAAATATATATTCCTATCTGAGCATTCCCATGAGTTATCATTGATCTTAGCTACTGCATCAAGTATCTGAGGGTCCAATTTGCTTTCTGCTACTATTTGTGAGATGCGCATGGCAGTTGGTGTAAATTGTTCTACGATGCTATAAATGTGTTGTTCTTCCTCCTTATCAAATGATGACTCATCCCCCAACTTGCACAATCTCGATACTGAGTCTGCAATGTTGAGTTTACCCGACTGAAATATGACCTTGAATTTGAATGCCTGGAGCCTAAGCACCCATCTTTCGATTCTCGCTGGTGGTCTAGAAGTTGGTTTAAAGATGGCTTCCAGAGGTTTGTGGTCTGTGACCAACTCGAATTCTAAACCGGCGGGGTAGAAGTAGAACCGCTCTACTGCCCATACAAGTCCAAGGCTCTCTTCTCAGTTTGAGAATACCGCCGCTCCACGCTTGACAAACTTTTGCTTGCGAACGAAATTACCTTTGGTATTTCATCAACGAACTGTAGTAGGACAGCTCCTAATGCCACTGGACTAGCGTCGGCAATGAGTCTTGTCCTCCGTTCGGGATCAAAATAACCTAATGTAGGCGGCGACGTCAAAGCTTTCTTAAGCCTTGTTAAAATTTGCTGATGAGTGTCATTCCACGTAAATTTTGCCTCTTTTCTTGTAATTTGTCTCAATGGATCCGTTAAGGTGCCCAAGTCTGGGATGAATTTCCCGACATAAGTTACAAGGCCCAGGAAACTTCTTAGTTCTTCTTTAGTTACCGGTGGTCGAAAATCCAATATAGTTTTTATTTTCTTCAGATCTGCGTCAATTCCATTGCTTGATAGATTATGTCCAAGAAATTCCAGTTGTTCGACTTTTGTGAGGCACTTCTCTTTATTTAATAGAACGTTGTTCTTTTCAAAAACGTTCAACACGTCTTGAAGACATTTGTCATGTTCTTCCTCAGAGTGTCCAAAAACGATTATATCGTCCAGGTAATTAAAACAATTCTTAAATAGTGACAGGAATCCTTCGAAAACACGCTGGAATATTTCTGGAGCTGAGTTCACACCTAGCATCAGTCTTGTATATCGGAACATCCCTTTATGTGTGATGAAAGTCGTTATTGGACGACTCTCCATATCCAATTCTAATTGATGGCAGGCATTTTTCAGGTCCAGTCTAGAGAAGAACTTCGCATTCCTCAGCTTGGTAATCAAGCTATCAAAAGTTGGTAAGGGGTAATTTTCCCTTAATATCGCCTGATTAGCGCGGCGCATATCGATGCATATGCGGATGTCCCCATTTGGCTTGAAAACGATAACCATTGGTGAAATCCAAGAACTTGGCTTCGTTACCTTTTCGATGATGCCTGATTCTAGTGCTTCTTTGAGCTTCTGCTCCACTTTTGCCTCGATAGAAATTGGAACACGTCTCACAGGTTGTTGCACTGGTTTTACTGAAGGATCAATGGTAAGTTTCACAACGATATTATTGATTTTAGGAAATATTTCCGTAGCGGTCACCTGATTAACTTCAAACCCTAGTTTTAATACGCCTAACCGCTTTGCTGTGTGTTTTCCCAACAAAGATATGTCACCTTTTTCTACCACGTAAAATTGATCAATTAATTCTCGTGTTCCTTGTAGATCTATTGTGGCTTGGAATTTATTTTTAACTTTGATAGGATTTCCTGTTGCATATGGTTTTAATACATCTCCAACCTGGTCATCAACATTCCATATTGTGGCTTCCTCATTGGTGAGCCGATTCCAGTCTAAACCACATATTATATTAGCTCTAGAACCAGAGTGGATAAGGAATGTTATTTTAACTCCACCAACAATGCATATGACCATATCGTCGCGTGTCATTTGTTCATCTTCAATCCTGAAGCATTCAAAATTATGAATTTCATTATCAGGGTCGTGTGAGTCGATTTCCTCGGCGTCTACGAAGTTGACTCGCCGCCGCTTACTACTCGAATAAGATGGTTTTGACGCCGATTTACCTGAAGCTGTTTTGCAGCAGAGTGCAAAGTGCCCTTTTAATCCACATTTGTTGCATTTAGAGCCTCTGGCTGTACATGACTGAGAAAAGCTGAGATGACCGGACTTCCCGCACCTTGTACATCTATCTTGACGTCTTTCATTTCTAACTGAGAGTTTGTTTATAGGCTGATACGAACTACTTGTTCCCGGGGCTGTTAGGTTCATAGCTTTCGACTGGTCACCTATCTGTTCGTGAACCTGACAAATCTCCATAACTTCTTCCAACGTAAGTTCTTCTCCAATAACTTTTTCTTCAAGTCAGTAGAGGCCCAACAATCGATTATTTTGTCTTTCATACTAATCTCTGTGGATTCCTTAGCAGTGTTTCCGAAAGAGCATTTTGCGGCCTGCTGGCGAATTTATCATAAATGTATTGAAACATTCACCATCTTGGGGTTTAGGACTCCTAAAAATATGTCTTTCGAATGTCGAGTTTTGCTTCGGAGAGAAATAGCTTGTTAGTTTCTCAATCAGAACTTTGAAAATGTCATTCTTTTGTGTAGGATCATATGTTTCTATTGCTCTCGGGATATTAAACTTCCTGCAGTTGTACACCTCCCAAGTGTAGAAGTTTATTCCTCTTCCTGACGACATCGATAATGTCTTCTGACGCAAGGTAAAGTTCCAACGCTCTCAACCACTTTTCCCATTCGCTCCTTAATACAGCCTTGTCTATATTTTGACACAAAAACGGTCGTATGCCAGGCTCTGACATAGTCGTATTAGTTTTCCTGAAAGGCAAACCAAATCTCTCTTTTAGACTTTATACATAATATGTATGTATTCTTGAAGGAAAGGGTACAGAGAGTGGAGATAGAAGTTGATGGGAAAACGTTTTTGTCGTACGACGAGTTATTGGAAGGTGGTGTGATCCAGGGAAGTATACTTGGCCCATTCCTCTTTTTAATTTATATGAATGACCTCATCTCATCTGTAACATTTGCGGATGATACAGGCTTTATTAGAAAACGATGTAAGTTCAGTCACTTTATCGGCGAAACTAACAGCAGCGTCTGTATATGAGTGGTGTCAAAGAAATGCATTAAATCTCACCAAACTCAATGCATGTTTTTTTCCGCAAATAGAAAGCCGAATTATCCGAATTCGATCGATCTTCTGGATCACACTGTTTCCGTTTCTCTCCAAGGGCGTAGCCAGGAATTATTTCGGGGGGGGGGTTTTGACATTTTGGCAATTGACTTTGTAGGTGCCGGGAATTGTGAGGGTCGCTTTCTGTAGCAAGTATTTGTTGTTTTCAAGAAGTCATAGTAATATGAATAATTTTAACTAGATTTTCGAAGACAAGTTAGTTTAAGTGCAAATGAAAGATTATTTTTGCAACAAAAAATAACTCTGAAACATTTCGGGGGGGATTTGAACCCCCAGAACCCCCCCCCTGGCTACGCCTTGGTTTCTTCTAACATTAGATTTTTAGGCGTAATTAGATTCAAATTTGGTTTGGAATGAACACTTAGCGTGTCTCAAACGGAAACTACTCTCAGTCGTGTATTCTTTGAGAGTAATGGCGAGGCAAGTAGATCAAAATGTACTAGAGATAGTTTACTACGCTAATTTTCAAGCACTTCTAACTTTTGGAATCATTGCTTGGGGGGGTTGTACTGGTGTTGATCAAATATTTATTATTCAAAAATCGGCTATCCGCGTGATTTATGGTATATCTCACAGGCAGTCTTGTCGTGGTCATTTAAAAAAAAAACAAGATTTTGACACTTACTGGGCTTTTCATCTACAGGTGTCTCTTATTTTTTCATAAAAATAGAGAAGTTTATTTCAGTCAATATGAGAACATAAATAGAACCAGGCGCATGTTTCCTTTGCATTATCCAAAACATAATTTAACTCTAACTGAGAGAAATGCCGAGTATATCTGTATTACCCTTTTCAATAAAATTCCTAAGATCATACAAACCATAAAAATTTTCAAGTTCTTCAAATCTACCTTGAAAAAATTTCTAATAGAAAGAGAACCCTACAGCATTCAGGAGTTCCTCTCATCTTGATCTGAGCGCTCTTTATTTACTTGTAGGTTAAGATTTTATACTTTTTTGTTTTTGTTTGACGTTATCTCTTCACATAATGTATATGTTTATGAGAATATGAATAAATCTATCTATCTATCTATCTATCTATGCGAAAAATAAGTATCTGCTATTTTCTTATATGCAAGTATGTACCTATTTTTTTTTCAAACTTAACAAAAGAAAGGTGGATACTATGTTAACAGCTGCCCTATTTATTTTTCCTGTGGCTCATATTATTTTGTGGCTCACAGTACTCTATGGCTCACACCTTTCTATGGCTCACATATCTATCTCTGTGGCTCACAGTACTCTATGGCTCACATATTCCTATGGCTCACACTATTCTGTGGCTCACACTATTCTGTGGCTCCCATATTCCTGTGGCTCACACTACTCTGTGACTCACAACTAATAGATAATCTTTTGTATTGAGGATGGCGATAAGGCCAACTAACACTTCTTTTTATTCTTTCTCATCTCAGTATTGGTCTGCCTTCTATAGATTCAATATGCTTAGGTATCTAATTGATTATTTGTTTTAGATATACGTAGGTACTTACTGTGGGTTTAACCGAAAAACAAAAATGTAAATCCTCGTCGCTAATTGTGGTAGCCCAACTGGTATTGGTTCACAAATCACAACACTATACAAATACGTTAAATACTATTTATTAAATAAACTTTTCAGAATAATAATATAACACCCGAAATCATTCATTATCTGACATCGACTGACTCGATCGCCTGTGTCCGTACTTCATATTCAGGATCACATCCGTCAGTCACTCACAGGCTGCCACAAGAAAGAAAATGGTTTTCTTAAAAAATTGAGTTTAAATAAGTCCGAACAGTCACCCGAACAGATGTATGTATAAAATTCACAGAAATGTTACTTCAAAACTATCCAGATTAAAATCATTATTGAAAAATCAAAGAGAGGAATTCAAATCATTGAAAAACTTATACAACGATGGTAGATTTCAGTTGATAGAGGAAGAAGTAAATGAAGTAACCAAGCAATTTATAAAGTCACAATTTCGAAATTTTAATGAAGCCCCTACCAGTCGTAGATGGACTATCCAAGATAAATCTTTTGCCCTCTCTATTTATAAAAGGAGTCCTAAATTATATAGATATCTGAGTGCCTTTTTCCAGTTACCATCCATAAGAACTCTAAAACATTTACCAAGTTCAGTACCGTTTGATTGTGGGCTAATCAAACCTGTTTTGGAACATTTGAAGATACAAGCAACTAAAATGGACGAGCTTAATAAATGCTGCGTACTCATGTTTGATGAGATCAACTTGAGTAGTGCCTTGTATTACGAACCAAAGCCCCAGAGAATTTCAGGTTTGGTAGATTTGGGCCCACTTGGGAGAACATCGACCCAAGCCAATCATGCCCTGGTTTTCATGATTAGGGGCATTAAAAAAAAGTTCAAAATGCCAGTGGCATATTTTTTCACGAGGGACACTGTCAAAGCTCTAGATCTCAAACAACTCATTATAAATGTTATTGAAAAACTTCAAAAGACTGGGATGAAGTTTTGTGCCACAGTATGCGATCAGGGTAGTACGAACAGAGCAGCAATTGCTTCTCTGACTCAATCTCATACTGACAACAAACCTTCCCCCTATCATTTTGTTATTAATGGCGATCCAGTTGCGACGATTTTTGATGTCCCCCATCTGTTGAAAAATACCAGAAATGCCTTAATAAACTGCAGGATAGAGTTCTTAAAAGGAAAGTTTGCTAGTATGGATCACATCCATGAAGCTTTCCTTTCAGACAAAACAAAACGAACGTATAAATGTTTAATGAAATTAAAAGATAGTGATTTCGATTTCGAAACAAATGGGTTCATGAAGATGAAAGTTAGTGTGGCTGCCAAACAACTGAGTCACACAGTAGCAGCTGCGATTGAAACTTTTCATGCTTCTGGAGATCTATCTCACGAAGCATTACATACAGCTGATTTTTGCCATATCATAGACAATCTTTTTAATTCTTTGAATAGTAATCACTTCAGAAATAATGACGGCAAGAAATTTCGGAATGCGTTATCAGACGAATCACCTCATTTGCAATTATGGTCGAACATGTTGCCACAAATCCGTGATTGGAAAATTTTTGAGAAAAACGGGAAAATTAGGAATAATTTTAAATTTGTTGAGGGTTGGCAAATAACATTAAGGGCTGTGATGCTATTGTGGAAGAATTTAAGTGGAAAGGGATTGAGATTTTTGAATTTGAGGAATTTAAATCAGGATCCAGTAGAAAATCTGTTTGGTCAAATTAGGCAACATGGGGTTTTCAATACAAATCCAAGTTGTCTCCAGTTTGTGGCTGCTTTGAAAACAATAATGATTAATAATTTAAGCGCACCAGTTAATAATAAAACTTCTAATTGTCAAGAGGATTATTGTAAATCTTTAGGAAATTTTGGGGAATTTTTGAAAAAATATTCAGAGGATATTGAAAATTGTAATGGGGAACAAAATTTTTCGGTAGATTAGTCTGAAAATGTCGAGGAAATTTCAGAGGAAAACATTGCCACACCATATCTGGCAGGTTATATTTTGAAAAAGTTAAAAACTTCTTGTGAAGAATGCCGTAGCAATTTATGTTCAGATGTTACATCCAATGAACATTTATACGTTATGTTCAAAGAAAATGATGATACCAAAAGACTTAACTATGCCAGTCAGAAATTAATAACATTTGTCGATGTTGTTCATGAAACCTTTATAAATTCATTAAAGAAAATTCAAGTATTATTGGCATAGAAAATATATTTTATGAGAAATACAATGAGGCATTTTCTAAATATAAATTTTGACAACAGCATGATATTTATAGAGAGATTTTGAAAATAAATTTGAAAGTAGTCATTTACAAATACCTCAAAGATAATAATTGTCAAACTAAAAATTCAAGTAACAGTAATTCCAGAAAACGTAGGATGTTTGAGGGCAGCAACATTGTCCCAAATAAACAAATGAAAATATAATTCGTCATTTTCTTATAATCTGTTCAGATATTGTATCATTTTACAATATGATCTGTGATGATAAATCGATTTATTTTTATATATATATTTTATAATTTATTTCTGATTTTTTTTCAATTTTGTATATAGTGTTCTGTTTTTGAGTTTTATTTGACTTCACAGATAATGAATGTACCTGAGATGGATCGTTCGTACCTGACCACCACAGAGTGAAATTCTGTATTCTGTTGATTCACATGTATATATGTTGTTGATTTATTTTTATTCATGAGTTTATTATATTTTTGTTACAAAGTATAGTACTAGCAAATTCTGTATTCCTATGCATATTTCTTTGCTACATCGGTTTGTTTTACATGTATATATCTATATATTTTGATGAATTATTTTTGAGATTCTTCTTTTTATTTTATATTTATAACTATGTATATATCAACTGAGTGTACCTGACATCAACTGACTCCACCAATGCTGAGTGTACCTGACCACAACTCCACAAAGTGATATAATACATTATTTTCGTTAACATGTATATATGTTTATATTTCGTTGATACGTTTCGATATTATTTCAATTTCTTATAACTTTGTTATTACCTACTAATATTCCTAAGGACCCCTTTAAATACTAGTCCAATTTTCAGGACTGCCACCTCCAGTATCGAATGTACCTGAGTTGAATACATTATTTTCGTTAACATGTATATATGTTTATATTTCGTTGATTCGTTTTGATATTATTTTGATTTTTTTATAACTTTGTTGTTACCTAATCTGTACCGCAGTAGTTTGAATATGGAAGAAATAAGAAAATGTGTTTAATATATACGAAACGAGGCTTCTAAGGTAAACATTTCTGTGAATTGTTTGTTTATCAATTTTAATAAGAATATCAAAGAAATATAATCAAGGTAGGAAGCTGGTATTCATTCAATATTTATTTGTCTTCTCATGAAAGCAAACAATATAACTTTTTCATTTTGAATTAAAATATTATATATAAAAAACATAATTAAAAAAAAATTATAATTTAGATATAGGTAATTATGTAACCAGCCCCACCAACAGATAACTATGTTTATCTCTGTGGGATTTTGCACCGATTCGATGTAATTTGTACTGGTTTTAAATAAATAAAATAAAAAACATGCTAAAGGTATAACAAAAGAAAAGTTTAGAGAAATGTTGAATTTTGTATTGGAAAATAATGTCTGTGTTTACCAGGGGAAATTCTACAAACACATCAAAGGTTGCGCAATGGGCTCAAAGCTCAGTCCTATCCTACCACAATACTGCATGGACTTTGTATTCGACAAAATAATACCGAAGTTGAGTTACAAACCATCACTAGTAAAAACATTTGTAGATGACCTATTCATAGTAACAAAAAAAGAAAAAATAGAAGAACTTATTGAACAGGTTAATAACGGTGAGATTGATGTGAACTTGAAGTTCACAGCTGAACTAGAAAATCAAGACAATTGTGTACCATTCCTGGACACAAAGGTAACTAGAAAGAGTACACAAGAAATAATACTAGATTGCTATAAAAAAACACAATATACCAAATGCAAGAAAGAATAAAGAAGTTATGCCATGAATCATTTATCGTGAAAAATCTAGTTTTGAAAAAACATAACATCAAAACGGTTATCCAAAGAAATTTATTAATAAAATTATGAACTTACCACCGAATGTTCAAACAAAGACAGTAAGAAGAGAAACTGATGAAACAACAAATGAAAAGAGGAAATTATATTGCACACTACCAAACATTGAAAAAAGTATACTCTCAAAGTTGGAAAATTATTCTCAAAACCCAAGGGCAAAAAGATAAATCAAGAACGATCAAATGTTGTCTGTAAAATACCATGTGGACAATGTGGGGAAAAATACATACGACAAACAACCCAGTTATTGAAGAATAGAATCCAAGGACACAAAAGCGATGTAAGGAACCATCCAGAAAGATGTGCATTGGCAAAACACAGCAATGAGCAAGACCATCGAATTGACTATGAACAGGCGACAATAGTAAAATCAGAAAAAAAAAACTTTTCTTTTCTTAGAAATGTACCACATAAATGAAGAAAGGGTCTGCTTATTTATTTATGTGGTACATTTTCCTAAGAGTCTATGAAGGGAAAATAGAATCCACAGCTAACTTGATCACGAATTTTTTTAACGCACGTTACACGGGACCAGTGGATGCTTAGAATGAAAACAAAAGGCCAAAAATACGAGGCAAGAATTAATGAAGAAGAATTGTGGACAACAGAGGATTGACAGCTGGAAATGAATGGAAGGTTATAGCAGATAAATTTAATGTTTGACGTTTTTGAGAAAGATAGTGGTGTTAATTAAATGTGATTTTTTATGAATTTTATAAAACAAAAATTAAAATCTCACTTTGTGTAAGTATTGTAGGGTTAATTTGAAAAATGTGAACTGAAATTCGTGATTGTGATGGTTGTGTTCGATAGTTTGTTTTTCCATTTTAGAATACCCTGAGGAAGAATAAAATATTATTCGAAAGCTTGGTAAATGAAAAAAGAGAGTTTTAAATTTCTCTTCTATCCTGTTCAGTCTAATTTCCCTGAAAAAACAAAACTTTATCTATGAATATCTAGACATAAAATCCAGATATCGCTGAAGTTGTTTATTTACAACCCATTCCACCGAGGGGTATTTCACCCTGGAATTTTAGTGTACAAAGCTTAGAACTATTTGGAATTATATGAAATTATTGGAATGTTTCGGAATTATTTGGAATTATGGGAATTATTTGGAATTATTTGGAATTATTCGGAATTATTTCAGATAAAACGTTACTGGTGCGCATGCGCCTTGATCCTAACCTAACATTTTCATATTGGTCGGCGCTCGTTGCGGTTAACGCATTACGCAAGTTGTATATCCATCTTAAACCGAGTATTGAATTATTTGTAGTGAAATTTTTATTTTACCACTGAAGCTATCCAGTGAGCTGAAAAATGTAAAGTGTTACTGTATACATTGGGAATAGCTTTGAAATATCTTTGAATAAGACTGTTGGGTTGTCGAGTTACTTTCATGTTTTTCTTTTGAACTACTTTATCTCATTTTCAAGTGCTGCGCAAATGTCTGTAATTTTCGAATTTCGGGCCGAAAATGGTTTCAAACGATAAGGTTCGACTCATCGATTCATTGATGACGTATCCGTGATCAAACAAACTGTAAACACGACAACGCTCGAAAAGAATGTCAAGGGGCTTGAATTTTTCAGTGTAGATTCGCTTCCTTAATGTGTTTAAGTTCGTTAACCAGCAAAATCGTACAAGGTGTTCCATGAAATATGGTCATTCGAATTTTTTTCCTCCATGTCTTGAACAGAACAGAAGCGATCGAAATGAAATTCATGAGATGCCTCATACTTACGGAATTTTGTAACCATAGAAAATTTTATCGGAATATTGAAAAGAGAAACCCTCGGAAAAACCCTTTCGAATGAAATTTATTTTAAGGGTGAAGATTCTCATACTTAGTGTTCATGTAGAATTTCAAGAAGATCGCATGATCAGACCCATAGAATTATATTTTTTCCTTAATTCAAAAAGATTGTGAAATCAGAAGCATAAAATTCAATTTTTTTCAGTCATTGATTATTCACATACATATTTAATTTGTTGAACAACTTCCAGCATATGATTCCGATGAAGCTCTGATTTTTTTGAATTATTGGAATTTTATGGAATTATTGGAATTCTCTGAAATTATTGGAATTTTCTGGAATTATTTTGAATTTTCGGGAATTATTTGGAATTATTGACCGATTTGGAATTTTAGTGTACAAAATTTTGGGGGTGAAATACCCCTCGCATTCCACCTACTTTGATACCACAGGCATATCGCACCAAATTATTTTGCCATTAAGCAGTGAATTAATGTAAACAACAATCGAGGTTCTTCTATTTGGTCAGATTAATGACTTTCTACAACTGCTTTTCTCTAGGTATTTCTCACTTCAAACCGTTATTTATTTACTTTAATATATACAGGGTGTTTCATCATAAACTGGACAAACATATATTTTCGTGTAGAGGACATCGGGAGAATCATTTTTGCCTTATACAATATATCCCGTTTTCGAAGCATAAGCGAGATACAGGGTGTCGAATGTCATTTTTGAGCAAGAGTGTGGTCAGTTATGTATAACACTTGGTATATCAATTTTTGGTCAAATCTCAGTATTTTTGGGTCCTCTATTCAGAAAAGTTGACTAACTCCGAAAAAAAGTTTACAAAATGGCGGAAGACCTGCAATGTTCCAAATTTTTTTTTGCGGTTGTCAAATTGACTTTTGTTTTCTGAATGAACACAATTTTCTAAGAATTTCTGTGAAAAATTTTTTTCAAAAATCGAACACAAATTTTTTTACATGTCTACAGCGATGAAAAAATTCACTCGAAATGGATGAAATTTTGTACAATTGTACTTCTTGAATTATCAATCACGAATATGAAACCAGAATTGTAAAATATCGAACGGTTTAGTTACTACAGGCATTCAAATGTTTCGTTCAGACCTCTGAAATAATGAGGTATCAAATAGGGAAATGGCACTGGCGTAAAGATAATAATATTCGTTGCCAGGCAACGGTAGTTCGTAGTTCATAGAGTTTGACTACTGGCTAAATTATATTCACTGAAATTCAAAAACCAGTCCAACTCTATGAACTACGAACTACCGTTGCCTGTCAACGAATATTAATATCCTTAGAACAGTGCCATTTCCCTATTTAATACCTACGTCGGTTCGAGTCCCAACTAAGTTTCACTGATTTTTTTTGTATAAATTCATCTAGAATGTTTTGATATGCCAATAATTTAATTATTTTGACTCTAGAATTCAAAAAAAATTTTTTTCATTATTTCAGAGGTCTGAACGAAACATTTGAATGCCTGTAGTAACTAAACCGTTCGATATTTTACAATTCTCTTTTCATATTCGTGATTGATAATTCAAGAAGTATAATTTTACAAAATTTCATCCATTTCGAAAGAAATTTTTTCATCGCTGTAGACATGTAAAAAAAATTTATGTTCGATTTTTGAAAGAGTTTTTTCACAGAAATTCTTAGTAAATTGTGTTCATTCGGAAAATAAAAGTCATTTCGACAACCGCAAAAAAAATTTGGGACATTGCAGGCACCATTTTATAAATTTTTTTTCGGAGTTCGTCAACTTTTATGAATAGAGGACCCAAAAATACTGAGATTTGACCAAAAACCGTTACTTCAATTGTTATAGATGACTGACCACACTCATAAGAATCTTGCTCAAAAATGACGTTTGACACCCTGTATCCCGCTTATGCTTCGAAAACGGGATATATTGTATAAGGCAAAAATGATTCTCCCGATGTCCTCTACACGAAAATATATGTTTGTCCAGTTTATGATGAAACACCCTGTATATGAATCTACACATTTCCATATTCTAGTATTAATTATCTGATTCTACCTCTTGAGTTGATTTGGTCTACTGTGTGAGTTTCTTGTCTTTATAAGGGATCTTCCAATATAGGTATTCACTGCGTCTTATACCTTAAATGTTGATCTGGCATGCGCGAATGGTAGATCCGATTAATAAGTGACTTTCAAAAGTGCCTTGAGTTCGTCGAATCGGCATTTTTGAATTGGCAGTGTTTTCACCAAGAGATCCGTAGACAGTCTGGTATCCGTTATTGCTGTTCATTCAGAATTACCCTGGAGGCACGTGTGACATTATGTCACGGACGCGAACAGCCTTACCCTCATTGAAAAAAGGAAGAAATTGATGAAAAAAAAATGAAAAGACTAACTTGAAATTGTCACTTTGACAATTTATTTTATATAATGAAAATTGCCAAGCAGAACCATGCCCCTAGTGTAAATACCAATTTAAATGCTTTCTTTCCCATATCAAATTAGCAAATTAAAACAATTCTGGAAATGGTATATTCCAATGCTTGAAAATCGGAAAAAATTAAAAAAATAAAATAATAGTGAGATAAAGATCTACCTGAACTTTCTTTGAATACTGGATCAAAATTTCTAACGAAAAACAATTAAAATAATTAAGCTCCAAAATTGGAGATCTACAAAACTTCCGTACGAAAACAGATTAATTAAGGCCAGTGGAAAATAACACTTGAAATTATAGCGAACTTCGAAAAAAACAATATCTTTTTGAACGGATGGTTCAATAAATTTTATGGATACTGTAAATTATCAAAATAATAAGATTTCTCATTTTGTTCACAATGGGGGGAAGTCCCTGAGATATTCTCAAAAAGCTCGCAATGCGGAGGTCTTCGGGATATTCTCACAAAGCTCATATTGCGGAAGTTATTGGGAAGTTTTCATACTTGTCATAATGGGAGGTTTATGCGAATATTCCATTGACCTCCAAAATTTGAGCAGTTTGAGAATTTCGACAAGGGATATCTTTCAGAGCTATCTGGAAATATTCCTGAGGCGGAAATTTGGAAGGGATATAGAGCTCCCAGCAACCTCGCAGACATCACAAAAGATTTCCTGAAAAGAAATCGCTGGTATATCTATGCGACGTCTCTGTATCGACTGGGTTAGTGACGTTTAAATTGAGGAATGGAATCGGATCGACCAAGCTTACAATCAAAACATTATTAAAGGCATGCCAGAACGAATTACAGCTGTTATCCGTTCTGATAAAGTTCCAACTAACAAAATTCGTTTTTTGAAAGCAGCTAGAAATATATTATTTGTACAAGGTGTCCCGAGATGTATACGACAAGAAGATACCATAAATCAAGGACATCAAGAAGGACTCGCATCAAGTGGTTTCAATCGCTTGAGGGCCTTCGTTTGGTATGAACCAGAGACAATAGAGACCGTCAACTTCAAACTAAAATGTTGTCCGATTTTATTTTCTATCTCTTTCCAACTTGTGTCGGGTTTTATGCAGATGGCACTTGAATCGGTGCAACAAACGATTTAGCGGTAAATTTGAATTAGTTCTATTCATTGTGGCTTTGAATTATTGTTTTGTTGTTTGCAGACATGATGAAAAAACTTTCACTTCTGATATTTTAGAGAATCTTTTTTAAAAACACAAGTAGAGACAAATATGAGATCATTAAAATCCCAATTCAGAAGTGAAAGTTTTATTCATCATGTGCAAACTTTATAGTATCAGAGAGGAATAAACTAACTCTGTAATTCTAACAATAAAAATTTTTTATTCAACGATAATGAAAATATTGACATATTTACATGAAAATCTGTGCAATAGATTGAAAGAAATAGCAATTATTAGAGGAGGAGAACTAAAATATATACAATGGAATGGGATTATTAAAATATAAGATGATTCCAAGAGAAAGGAATCAGGAAATGAATATATGAACATATTTACATGAAAATCTGTGCAATAGATTGAAAGAAATAGCAATTATTAGAGGAGGAGAACTAAATATATACAATTATTACAATATAAGATGATTCCAAGAGAAAGGAATCAGGAAATGAATATATGAACATATTTACATGAAAATCTGTGCAATAGATTGAAAGAAATAGCAATTATTAGAGGAGGAGAACTAAAATATATACAATTATTACAATATAAGATGATTCCAAGAGAAAGGAATTAGGAAATGAATCAATAATAATTGATGTAACAACTTTTTCATTTTTCTTTCCATCCCTTTCCTCTTGGCCTCAGCTTTCACTTCCTCACATTTCCTTCGGCACCACCAAGGAATGCCAATCCTACAGATAGCAGCAATTGTTATATTCCTTATGTGATTTTGATGACTTGGACATCCAAGATTTTCAAAATTGACCCAAGACTTGAGTACTTCAAGTGCAGTCACTGTTACTTTAGGATGGGAAGGTGACTCATCTAAAAATTCCTCCAACTTAGTAATTCCACAACCTACAGCAACAGTGTAACTTTCACTTGGGTACGTCAATACAGACCTCGTCTGTGAAAATTCTTTATTCATTATAAATAAATTTTGTGGTTCTAAATTGGAACCAGTTAGCATAAAATCACATAAGGAACATGATAGGTGTTTCTTCACCACCTTGAGGATTGCACCTGCCACATATGCTACGGACAGGCCACTGGGGCTTCCAGAAGAAACTTCTTTTGCAATTTCTACAGACAGTATCTCTGTAGATAACTGCGGTTGCAGTACCTGATTAGTCTCTTGTAGAGTGTCCGTTTCATCACTGCGTTGGGGGATATTGAGGAATGACTTCAAATTACACAAAAGTCGTCATTCTCACAATTTCTCCCCCGAAAGCTTTGGTTCACTAACCCATTTAACAATTGCGTTTTCAAACTGCCAATAAATTGCTGGACTGTAGGATTGTCATTGCATCCACAACCATACCGAATTTGGCCAAACAGGTTCTCCAATGGATCCTGGTTCAAGAATCTTGGTTTCAGGGAAATCAAGCCAATACTCCTTAAATAAATCCAGATACCCTGAATTGCCTTGATCGATTGGAGCCAACCTGTTTGAGAAGGGGGCCTGGATTGCCTGATGGTGCCATTTTTGGTATATCGGAGAAACTTCCAACCCTTTATTCTCTCGTAGTTGTTCTTCCAATATCTCATGTGGGGTGAGCCTACTTTTAAAGGTCCCCGCAGCTCCTTCCCTTCATGTCCTTCATCTGCTTTCCCATTGAAACTGTCAAAAAGTGTGTCCACCTCTTTAATGAAGGAAGCAGTAGATATTGCTTCAGGATTGAGATGCCCTAGAAAGAAAAATATTTAAGTTGATTGAATTAAATTACATCGAAAAAATGTAATTACCTCCACTGACCAATGTAAATATGTACGCTGCAACTGTGTGGCTCATTACTTTGGCAGCTATGTGTACCTTCATTGCATACTGCAACACCGGTTTGAGGTACACATCTTTTATTCTGCAAAGTGACCTTAAGACAAGGGTCCTTGATTTGTCTATTTCGTAAGCTTCAATCACGTCTTGAAATTTTGCTCTGCCATCCATTATCGTTTCCCCAATATTTAATGGAAGGCAAACATTGTGCTTACGAAATAGAGAATAGGTGCATTTTAGTAAGTGAGGTGGGTCGAACATGCTATGAACTTTTTTCCCTTCAAATAAGAAAAAGGCGTTTCCTTGGAAGTCCTAGCTCTTTCATGCACCTCACATTACTTGTACCCATGTCGCAAATTGTGGTCACAATGTCAACTTTGGCAACATTTTTTGCTGCAGAGAGAACTTCTAACAAGCACTTTTTCAACTCTGCAGCATTACATCCCCGGTGAGAAAAGTAATAGGCCACTGGCTGCTTCCAATTTTTGCCTAACCCTACCAGCATGAACACTAAGGCTTTTGTAGCAAGCTTTTTACTGTAATTGAAATCCCCTAAGTCCTCAAATCCAAGGATTTTATCCTGTCGAATATCATAATGGACACCTTCTTTGATGTCCATTTCGTCGAAAAGAAGGGCACAACATCTTTCCTTGCCTTTAGGGAGATTTTCATCTATTTGAGTAAAAATATTTTCATTGATTCCAACATGGAAGGGGACCATTTTCAACAATTGCAGTATTGTGTTCTTGCTTGGCAGAGCGGCAAATTTCCTAAGCAGAGAGTAGCAGTTCCTTGAAAAAGGAATTCGGGAATTCAAGGAACCAGGTGTTCTATTGGACCCAAAAATCGTGGTTGCATAATTCCTGCACAAGGTAAAGAATGCTAATGGTTTCTTGGCATTCTTCACTACAAGGACAACTTTACTCTCGAAACCGAGATCAACGAAGTTTACACTGCATCTTCCTTATGTATTGATTATCCCATTGGAGAATAAAATATGTTCACGAATAATCTTAGTTTACTTTCAGTTCTCTGCGTTAAATGATATATGTGATTTTTGTTTAGAGAGTCGACATGATAGATCATGTAGGGAGCCCCATAGGAAGAAGGAAAAACACTCTTTCAAAAGTCCTTCGTATTTAAAAGAGAAGAAAGGAGACAATAGTCTCTATTCTACAGAACAACTTGAGAAAATTAAAAAAATGACATTAGCAGAAAAAGGAGAATCCAGCTGTAAAAAAATGTGGTTTATTGTTCTATCGGTCAGCTGCATGTACAAACACAGAGAGATTCTGCATTTACTGCCATAAGAAAGGACATGAAAACAAGGATTATAGGAAACTGAAGTAATACAAATCTAGTCACTGTTTGATCTAAACAATTTCTGTTCAGTTCGCACATTGTTCATCTAGCTAATGTTCAGTATGTCCCAGTAATACGGAATTATGTTCTCAGCGTCCGTGCATTTAACGTTCAGTTTGGACAAGTCTTGTACTTGCTTATAATGGTTTTATTTTTTCTAGAAAATTAAAAAGAAAAATATCTTTAGTTTTTGTATCGAAAGACGTGTACAGAATATCGGCAAGAATAAATTCAAGAGGAACGAACAATGTTAATGAAAAAGGGTCTGTATTCATGATCAGTTGTCCTCTCCCAGATCTATCAATAGTGGTGTGCCGCAAGGATCTGTCTTGGGTCCTCTGCTTTTTGTCTTGTATGTTTCTGATTTGCCTTCTCTTCTAGTTCTCTTCTAGCTTCCATCTACTTGTATGCCAATCATCTTCTACATCATTATATCCTACAGAAAGATCTTGAGACGATTTCTAGGTGGTGTACTGAGTGGCTGCTCTCCTTGAATGTGGATAAATGTGTAATCTTGCATGTTGGCAAAAATAACCCAAGACAAAGCTATGTTTTGCAGAATACTGTTTTAAAAACAACAGACAGCCATAACGACTTGGGAGTGATAGTGACGGAGGATCTATCGTGGTCCAAGCATGTTGAATATGTGGTATCAAAGGCGAGACGATCTACCTACTTGATGAGCAAGGCTTTGCATGGATGCCACCCCGAGGTTTGTGCCAGGATCTTTTCAGCCTACATTAGACCTATTATGGAGTTTTCCTGTCCAGTATGGACCCCCCCCCCCTAATGCAAGATATCAAAGCACTTGAGAGGGGCTACAAGGATCCTATATGGTCGGTCAAGACTCACCTATAAAGAACGATTCAAACTACTCTACCTACCATCCTTTGAGGAGCGTCGCTTGAGAGGAGATCTAATAGTTGCATATAGAGCAACTCACCAAATTCTCCACGAAATCGATCATGTCAACACCTTTTTCCTCAATTTGAACCATCTACGTGGTCATGAAACGAAATTTCAAAACAACTGCTATATTATAGACAGCAGTTTTTGCCAAATCAAGTGTTCGGCGTCTGGAACAATCGCTAGCGGATATTGTTGCCGCCCCTTCTGTGAACTCGTTCAAGTCAAGATACCATGGATGGTGTACTCGGCAGTGACTGCGTTACTTTAAGTGCTCTTGCAGGAACGTCCATTAAAATTTAAAGGTCCATTAAACTCTTAATCCTCCATTATTACAAGGAACTAATGGAGGATTAAGGGTTTAATGGACCTTTAAATTTTAATGGACGTTCCTGCAACTGAGCATTGGTGTATTACTTTGGTTTAGATTTATCAAAACCAATAAAACCGTTAATAATACTAGAAGAGAAACACGTAAGCTACGTAAAAGATTCACTCGTGATTAGTTGAAAAGAACTCAAAGAAGGTAGTATGTGGCACCGTAGAATGAGTCATAGATTTTCATCTTATTTAGGAACTCCCTAAAGTTTTTCATGGAGTTAAAGAACTCACATATAATTTAAGCACTGGTAATTGCACAATTTGTTCAAAAGCAAAATGACCAGAAAAACATGTGCAAAATAAAGAGATAGAGCTTCTAGAGCTTGTGAAATTCTTCATGATCATCTGTTAGTTATCAATCCGCCAACACAATACACTAATCATTCTTGATTATTATTCTAGATATGCACAAATTTTCCTGTTGAAACAAAAGTCTGAAACTTCTAAGTTTTTGAAATCTGCTCTTAATAGGCTTCAGTCATTATTTCCTGGTCCTGGTCAAATCAGTAAGTTACTGTCAGTATCAACAAGACAACTATAATCTATGTTCCATAAAAAAATAATTTTCATAATATCAGAGTTATCTCGGATAACATATGAGAAGTGTCAATCAATATATTAATATATCAAAATAGAAACTTCAAATAATTCTTCAATCTTAAATGATCCAATTCGAATATAAACTTTAAATACAAAATATAAAACAAAAATAAATACAAAACTGCCAGGTTATGGGCCCAGGCATCGTTTTTTGGTAGGAAAACTTATACATTAGGTATAGTCTCCAATTCGACGCCATGTCCAAAGAAGATATTGAAGTTCTCAACGGTTTATCCAAACTCAAAGATATTATCACCTTTCCTTTATGGGATTTCGATTTTAAACTCATGGCAAATGCGGTAAAGCTCATGGGTGTAATAAATGGGTCTGAAGCATTGCCTACAGGAGATCAAACAAAAGTGGAAGAATGGAAAACTAAAGATGCTCTTGCACAATTCTACATTTCAAGATCAATAGATGTAAGTGTGAAATCACACATCTTATCATGTGATTCGGCAAAGAAAATGTACGACACTCTGGTTGCTATATACATACTCTGAAATATTGAAAATAAAATTGTTTTGGGTTCTAGAATCAAAATAATTAAATTATTGGCATGTCCAAACATTTTAGATGAATTTAAACGAAAAAAATCAGTGAAACTTAGTTGGGACTCGAAACGACGTAGGTATTAAATAGGGAAATGGCACTGTTTTAATGATATAAATATTCGTTAATCATTTTGACTCTAGAATCCAAAACAATTTTATTTTCAATATTTCAGAGGTCCGAACAAAACATTTGAATGACTGTAGTAACGAAACCGTTCGATATTTTACGATTCTGTTTTCACATTCGTGATTAATAATTCAAGAAGTACAATTGTACAAAATTTCATCCATTTCGAATGAAATTTTTTCATCGCTGTAGACATGTAAAAAAAAATTTGTGTTCGATTTTTTAAAAATTTTTTCACAGAAAGTCTTAGAAAATTGTGTTCATTCAGAAAACAAAAGTCAATTTGACAACCGCAAAAAAAAATTTGGAACATTGCAGATTTTCCGCCATTTTGTAATTTTTTTTTCGGAGTTCGTCAACTTTTCTGGATAGAGGGCCCAAAAATACTGAGATTTGACCAAAAACCGTTACACCAAGTGTTATACATAACTGACCACACTCATAAGAATCTTGCTCAAAAATGACGTTTGACACCCTGTATCTCGCTTATGCTTCGAAAACGGAATATATTGTATAAGGCAAAAATGATTCTTCCGATGTCCTCTACACGAAAATATACGTTTGTCCAGTTTATGATGAAACACCCTGTATAGCAGAGATTCAGAACAACAAAAATTCCAAATGCTAACTGAGTTTTACAAATTCAAGTTTGACGCATCGAAAGATATGGTTTCTAACTTCGCAGTACTTCAAAACCTTTTCCATAGATTGAATCGAGTGAATGGATTGAGTAATCAAATCGATGAAACTATGTTGATGACAAGGTTTATGAGGGCATTGCCAAAACAATACAATTACTTTTGTACAGCAGTCTAGAAAACAGAACTGTAGAAAAATTAATGTCAAGACTTTTATTAGAGGAAGAAAGACAAAAGAAAACCGAAGATGAACCAAAAACTGCAACTGCTTTTAAGACAACTTTCAAGAAAAGAAGACAAAACATCAAGAAAGAAGAAAGAAGTTCATTGTCCAAAGATATTTTCTGTAATTATTGTAAGAAGAAAGGACACGAAGAGAAAAATTGCTGGAAGAAACAGAAATTTCCACCATGCAAATATTGTAAAAAGGAAAATAGTCATCCAGAAGAAAGATGCTACTACAAAACAAAAACAAAAGTGCTTTTCTGGCCGAAACTTTCGCTGTTGATGAAAAAGTAGAAAAGGATACCAATTTTATATGTGATAGTGAAAGCTCAGGACATTTATCCTATAATAGAAATATAATGACAGAAATAAAGAAAACCAATCCAGTAAATATAAATGAGCCAAGAAGGGACATTGCATGACTGCCAATGAATTTGGAACAGTTGAAGGTGATAGTGTCATACTGAAAAATGTTACTTATGTCAAGGATTTGTCCAAAAATTTACTATATGTAAATCAAGTCACAAACAATGGTGGAGTGGTGGTATTCGACGAAACATCAGTAAAAATACTTCCTGCAAATGAAATAAGTTATAATAACAAAAATGTTATACTAGAAGGAAAGAAAACACATCAGGATTATATGAAGTTGATCTGGAAAACACAAATGAAACTTTATTGACTGAAGAAGAGAAAACACTTCAGTGGCATTACAAAATGGGGCATCTAAATTTTAATGACATTAAAAAATTACCTGATTTGTGTGAAGGTGTGCCCAAATCTCTTGCACATACTAGAGCAGATCAGTTCTGTGAATCCTGTGTGATGTCAAAGAAAACAAGACATCCTTTTCAAGATGGAAATCTTACATACAGACATCTGCGGAAAAATAAGTCCTCCAACAGTAAATAATGAAGAGTATTTCATGTCATGCATGGATGATTTCACTGATTGCTTAAAAGTGTATCTTCTAAGACACAAGAGTGAAGCATTCAAATGTTTGAAAGAATTTATTGCTGAAGGTAAAGCCCATTTCAATGAAAATACAGAAATAATTCGTTGTGATAGAGGTGGTGAATACAGAAGCCAAGAATTCAAGGAATGGTGTGCAAAAAGAGGGATAATAATTCAATATACCATAGAGCATACACCCCAGCAAAATGGGAAAAGTGAGCGTGTCAATCTAACAATTATGAACAAAATAAGAGCTATGATACATGCTGCAAACCTAAATATTAATATGTGGGGTTTTGCAGTAGAAACTGCAACTTACACTCTTAATAGAAGTCCTACATCTGTTCAGGATGTAACCCCAATAGAGAAATGGTCTGGAAGAAAACCAAACCTGAACAAACTTCAAATTTTTGGTACCGAAGTATACACCAAGAATTTGGGCAATTTGAAGAAATTAGATGCTAGAGCCTAGAAAGGGATTTTGATTGGTTACTCTTATCATGGATATCGAATTTGGGACCCTGTTCGAAGAAAAGTATACATTTCGAGAGATGTTACTTTTACCAATAACAGTTCTCCAGATGAACAACAAGAAAATCCTGGCTACATCATTATTGTTGAAGATCAGATTGAATACCCTCAAGAAAACTCTGAAAATGAACACAATCATCAAGGAGAAGACTCAGAAAATTATCAAGAACAAGCCTTAGCTGAAGATCAACAAAAGGAGGAATATAATGAAGAGAACCATGAAGAACCATCAGCTAACAAAAGACCCCATAGAGAAAGAAGAAAACCGATTAAATATGATGATTATGTATTGGATCTTGATTCAGATGAAGAAGCAGTATTAGCCTATCAAGAATGTTTTCCAAGTTCTGAAGATTGTCAGAAAAGCCCTGATAAAGAGAAGTGGATGGAAGCTATTAATGAGGAAAAACGTTGCCTTAAAAAAAATAAAACTTGGGTATATGTAGATGAAGATAGAGCAAGAGGAAAAGTGCTATCAAATCGATGGATTTTTACAGTTAAAGAAGATGGAAGATTTAAAGCACGACTCGTAGTGCGAGGATGTGAGCAGAAAGGTGGAATCGATTTTGAAGATGTATATAGCTCAGTAATACAAAGTACCTCTCTACGTGCCATGCTGGCTATTTCTGAACAGAAAAATCTACACGTTGTCACATTCGACATAAAATCTGCATTCTTACATGGAGAAATAGAAGAAGAGATTTATATGAAAGTACCACAAGGTTATGAGGAAAAAAGAAAAGTATGTTTATTGAAAAAGGCACTGTATGGTCTCAAACAAGCACCACTTCGATGGAAAAAGAAACTAACTGACTTTCTCAAGCGCAAGAATATGATTGAACTGAAAACGGATCAATGTACACCGGTCTTCAAAAAAGGAGACAAACTATCACCGCACAATTACAGACCTATTAGTGTACTGTCTTCGGCTTCAAAAGTCCTTGAAAGAATCGTGTCCGATCATATCACCCGGTTTGCTTTAGCCAGGGACATTATTCCTAAAGAACAACATGGATTCTTATCTGGTCGCTCTACACTTACCAACCTTACTCTATGCATCGATGAATGGACTAAGGCGTGAGACCTGGGGGTGCCCGTGGATGTAGTTTACCTCGATTTTTCCAGAGCTTTTGATAAAGTCCCCCACCGTCGATTGCTTGCCAAGCTTTCTCATCTTGGAATCAGGGGAAGTGTTCTTGCTTGGATTGGTGCTTATCTATCTAACCGCACTTTTCGAGTTAGGGTCAATCGTTCTTTCTCCGTTCAAGATATGCCTTTAACATCTGGTGTCCCCCAGGGTTCCGTTCTTGGCCCTATTTTATTCTTATTGTTCACTTCTGACCTCCCCAGATTACTCCAATCGGCATCTTCTATGTTTGCAGATGACTCTAAAATTTATAACTTTCCACTGACCCACTATTATACCCTGCAACGTGACCTGCACGAAATAAGTGTTTGGTGTGACAAATGGTTGCTCCCTTTGAATGTGAATAAATGCTGTGTGCTGTATATCGGTAAAAACAACCCAAGAAGAGAGTACAAAATCAGTGGCATAACACTGGGAAGTGTTTCAAGTCATTGTGACTTGGGTGTGACTATCTCCGAGGATCTACGCTAATCTGACCATATATCTAACATCACAGCCAAAGCCAGACAATTGACATATGCCATCCAGAAGTCATTTAGCGGATGCGACATCAAAACCCTTAATCTTCTTTACACCAGCTTCATTAGACCATCTTTAGAGTATGCTGGCCCGGTTTGGTGGCCATCGACACGTGCTGATGAACACCGTCTTGAGTCAGTGCAGCGTTGGGTCACTCGTATCCCATTCGGAATAACTCGTCCGTCTTACGAGGAAAGACTCAATCTTTTTCGACTCCCATCCTTTCTCTCACGACGTGAGAGAGGTGATCTGATATTTTCCTTCCGATCGCTACGGGGTGATTTCGGTGATCGTATTCAAGGCCTATATACCCTGAATACCAACAATTTGAGAGGCCATCAGTTTAAATTGTCGAAAGAAAAGTTTAGAACCCCCCAGCGCCACAGCTTTCTCACCAACAGAATCTTCGAGAGATGGAACCGTTTGCCGAGTGCCGTGATAAGTGCTGGGACCGTCAACGGATTTAAGAATGCCCTGGATTTTTTCACGTCAAGGTCTACAAATGTGTGAACTTTTTTATGTTATTTCTGTTTGAGTTTATAGGAATTAATTCCTCTAGTCTTATAATTGTATTAATAATAATAATAATAATAATAATGTGTTTTTAAAAGCGCAGCCAAAGATGGACTGTTGTTTGTGGAAATTCATCTTGATGATGGACTTGTGATGGGGTATGATCTTTCAAAAATAAATTCCTTGTTGTTGCAACTTCAAAAGAATTTTGAAGTAAGAGTGATGGAAGATGCCACTAATTATTTAGGCATTGAAATAGTCAAAACAGAATGCAAAACTGCCATAAAACAAGAAAAATATGTGAAGAAAATACTCCAGAAATTTGAAATGCAAAAATCAAAACCCATGAAAACACCAATAGCATACAAGAAAGAAGAAATACTGCAAAAGAAGAATTTGCTTATAGAGAAACCGCAGCTGTACCTCAGCTGTAAAATAAGACCAGATATCGCATATGCAGTGGGCTATGAGAGTCGTCAAATGAACAATCCTTCAGAAGTGGATCTGAGAAATGTCAAGAGAACATTTCGTTACCTAAATGGCACTCAAGAATATGGTATCTGTTATACAAGACAGGAAGAAGATGATATAATTCTGGAAGCGTTCACGGATGCTGATCATGCTGGATGCACAAAGACCAGGAGAAGTACAACTGGCTACATGATAATGTATGCTGGTGGACCTATCGCATGGAGTTCGAAGAAACAGAGCCTTGTAGCAAAATCAACCACAGAGGCTGAATATGTAGCAGCAGCTCAATGTGTTTCTGAATTAAAATTCATAAAATATTTCTTTGAAGAACTTCTCAATAGAACTATCAAGGTGATATTGAAAGTAGATAACATGAATGCCATTAAAATGATCAAATCAGGTCAGATTGCAAGACATAGTAAACATGTCGAAATAAAATTTTATTATGTTCATGAAGAATGGAAGAAAGGCTGGTTCCAGATTGAGTATTGTAATACAGCCCATCAGCTAGCAGATGTTCTGTCCAAACCTTTAGGTTTAGAAGCAAATAAATTCATCAGCTTCAAGAATCAATTGGTTCAACGTATTACTCAAGTGAAGTGATATAACTCAGGCTGAGGGAATCAAATTCATTGAAATTTCTAGAATTAAGTTTTATTCTGTACCAGTTAATATTAATAGTTATTTCGTTGATGTGAATAGTTGTCCTGTTGGGAGGGTGTGTCAGTATCAACAAGACAACTATATTCTCTGTTCCATAAAAAAAATAATTTTTTATAATATCAGAGTTATCTCGGATAACATTTGAAAAAGTGTCAATGAATATATTAATATATCAAAAATATAAACTTCAAATAATTGGGGAAATTCTTCAATCTTTAATGATCCAATTCGAATATAAACTTTAAATACAAAATATAAAACAAGAATTCTTGTTTTATATTTTGTATTTAAAGTTTGATGACAGTTTTTGTATTTATTGATAAATACAAAAACTGTCATCAAACTATAATATAATGCAATAGTTAGAAAAGGAAGCTTGTTTACCTCAAAATGACCTGTTGACCCTCCTGTAATATCACCCTTGCCGAACAGAATGTATCTCTGCATTTGAGGTATGTTTTGGTACCAGCACTCTTCTCTTTCAAATAAATGAAACTATCTGGGCCAACGAAAAAAATAGCTTTGGGGGTTTCAACTTGTTCCATCTGAAAAGTATACATTTCAATAATTAACAAAAGTAATTAATTTCCTACATAAATATGTGTGGGGGTGTGGAATATTTGCTGGTCAAAATATAAACCGTACCTTAAATATAATGAAATCTAATCAAACTTTATTAAAACATAATTGGCGCCAAAAAAAAATTATTATCATTTTCTCCTAGAGCTTACTTTTCTCTAGTAATTTCTCATGAAACTCTGGAAGCAGGGGTTTTATATATAAGTATACTTATTCCGATTCTTCTTTCATCGATATATTTCAAGTTATAAGGGGCTGCCAATAGAATATATCTATTAGAAGGTAATTCTGTGGAAGGCACTCAAAAGGTATTAAGTATAGTATTGATAGATTGGAGAAAATGGCACCCTCAAATTTGGAATTTCAAAATGGCCATATCGAGAAAACATATTCCCGAAATGAAGATATTTTAATGTGAATTATTGAGAAATAATCCTTTCTTTACATTTATTCACATAATTGAAATAAGAAGTCAACATTTTTCGCAATATGGTGGACTTTATATTCTTTTTGTCAAACTTATCGGGCTGATCTGATGCGGCAAAAACGATATAAGTACAATAAATTACGATTGTCCTCAATGTCACTACGCTCAAAAAGAAATAAGTCTACATGTGAAAATTTTTATTTGTTTCAAAAAAATATAAGAATCAAACAATTGAACTCAAGTATTAACAAATTAACTGTTACTCATTATAAACGTAAAAAATAAAAGAAACCTTCAGGCAAGGTTTGATTTTTGTTCAATAGGTACCTAATCGCATTCGTCAACTGAGGCAATAAATCTATCAACATCTGGATCGGTATCTTTGAGATTTTTGTCAGTTGGCAAACTGCGATAAAAATCTTGTACCTCGGTGTCGAGAAGATTAACTATCTCTAATAAATTTTCTTTTTTTTTTTTGAACTGACTGGTCTTCGAGTTTTATATAAAGTACTCAGCTCAAAACTCTTGAGAGTGGTTATGGACTGATTTTTCTTTAGGAAATTAATTTCTTTGAATTCCTCCTCTTCTTTCAAACTATTTTTGTATTTAATGCTGCTTTCTCATATCTCAACCAACAAATATTCCTAAATTTGAATTCTTTATTCTTGATATGAAGGGGTCCTGTCCGTGCTGAGAGATCAGAAAATGAAAAAAAGTTTTCTTGATTCATTGTTTCCACTTTGAATTTCTTCTTTTTGCTCGCAGATCTTACTAACTGATACCAATCTCTAGGCAGATGTATATTAATTGAAGTTTTTTTCTTCATTCTTTCAATGAGAGCATGATCGACGTCACACTCTAGATGCGTGTGACTGGGCACCAAAAATTTATGATCTATAACTTCTATTGAAGGATGTAGTTGAATGGCATATAGGAACATTGAGCAGACATATGAGTTCTTATTCTGTCCCCCACATGTGTCTGAGTAAAACGTGTTTTATTCCATTCGGAATATTTTTTAAATGTGAATACAAACATGAGGCTATTTCATTTGCACCCCTGCCTGCAGTACATTCTGGCCACATGAAATGTGTAGAATCACCTGAATTGCAGTTTTGAATCGTTAGATTATATGTCGCAAGTTGACGTAAATAAAACATTTTATTTGTTGATAGAAAAGGAGTATGTAAAACTTGTTGTAAGTCAAAGGCGTAAGTTATGTGAGACGGATCTTCTTGTCCTTTTTTCTTATCAAAATCTTTGGCTTTATATGCTAAATCTGCTGAAGTGAGGTGTTCGTCTCTTTCGTTTCTGATATGAATTTTTTCTTCTGAATCTTCACAGTATTTTTCCTTGGCTAAAAGCGTATCACGCTTTGAACAAGTGTCATTTTTTGGTTTTTTGAATTTCAAATTCATTCTGTGGAATTCGCGGGCATATATATCTTCATGGAAACCGGTTTTTTGTTATATTTCTCGCAATATAAGCTGTACATTTTACTCAAGTTCAAATCAGCAGCCAGTGTGCCTCCTTGAATAGTGACTCTCATAAGCAGGAAATGAATTGATATGTGATATAACTTCGTTTATTTTAATCTGGTCTGTTTTATGAACAGGTGTATGTGTTCCTCTTTTGTCCGGATGTGTTATTCCACTATTTGAAGCAAGATTATTATTGACAGTACATGAAATGAATTTTTCAGTTTCATCTAATGTACTTATAAAACACCTTTTGCACACTTCTGTTCTTCGACCATTTATTCCAAAGTGGTAAACATATGTATATAACCTATTTTTCATGGCTTCGCCATTATTCAACTTTTTTCTTGTTATAGCAGTTTCTCTTACATTTATGAGACTAGCTACATACGCTACTCTTTTATTATGCGTTCCTAGAGACCAATATTCATCGAAAATTTTTTGTCTGAAAGAATCATCAATTTTCTCTTTGCATTTATTCCTACAATTTTCTCGAAGTTGTCCCATTTTCTTAGCTCGTTTATTCTTATTGTTACATGTAGTGTATTCTTTTCCTGAGTTTTTCCTCTTTTTTTCTGTTTATAACTTCACTTCGAGCAAATGGTTTGCTCAAGGTTGTTTCCTGTTTATGTTTAAGTGGTCCCTCATCATTTTCCTTTTCGGAGCTTTCGCAATCTTCTTCATCAGCGTTGAAATCAGGATTCTTTTGACAATTATTATTGTTATTGAATTCAACATCTTCGTATCTGTCTGAAATTTCTTCCGATACTAAAACCAAGATATTCTCTTCAGGAGGTTGTTTTTCACTTACAGAAGCTGTGTCTATAACTCCAAAAAGATGTAGATCATTTTGAATGAAGTTTTCTACATCTGGAATATTAATGGATTTGGTAAATGTTAAGGAAACGGAGCGTACACATAGCGAATGTATTTTAGTGAAAAAGAGTATTTACCCATTAAATGTTGGTCCTAGATCACGAATCCGTTATTGAAAACTGATTTTTCCTTCTAATTTCTTGAAAAAAAAATTCTCAAATTTAGATCACTCAACCTCACTAACTTCTTTATTTCACTTATTTCGAACCTTTTTTGGTACTATATTGACGTCAAATCCAATTTTTCGAATAAACACAACAATTTCACAACTTACAACTCCACAAATCAGTCAAAATTCAAGAATTTTCTTATTTTTACGTTTCACATTTGTACGCTAAATAATGCTGCCATCACAGACAAATAATTCATAGTTTATTTATCTATGGCTACCATAGTAACAGAAAATGCTAGACATGCGATGTTGCCGATACCAGGTGACACAGAACAAAAATAACGCAATATTCGAACAGATGTTTTCTGTGGATTAAAGTCAAAGATTATACGATCACAGATATAATATATTTTCTGTGATTATATTTTTTGTTTTCCATTGTTTTCCTGCTTTTGTTTAATAAAAAGCGTAATTAGTTCATATTTGATATTGTCATCTCATATATCAGAAAATCTTTGATATCCACCAAAAATGGTTTGCAACGAATGTAAGTTGTCTTTAACTGAATTTTTGGGTATGAATGGTGATAGATTGGATGAGTTTCTGAGTGAGCATGGAGTGTTTGGCTTTTCCCGAGAATTGGTCTGTCCAAAATGCAACAATCCATGCATATTTTATGAAGATAGAATGAGATTTATGTGTAATCGTTCAAGTTTGGTATCCAGAAATGGTAGGAATATAAGAGTCAGATGTCGTTTTTCACATTGTTTAAAAAAAAACACTTTCTTTTCAAAAAGCAAAAAATCAATTCATGAAATATGCAGGTTTGTTGCATTTTGGTTAGTTAACATGAAGCAAGAGTTTCTAGAACGTGAATTAGCATGGTCCAGGCCGACTGTAGTTGACTGGACGAGTTTTTGTAGAGAAGTTTGCTTCGTCATTATTCATGACAATTCCAGACCACTAGGTGGAGTGGGAAAGATTGTCGAAATTGACGAAGCTAAATTTGGCAAGAGGAAGTACAATAGGGGGAGAATTATTGAGGGTCAATGGCTTTTCGCTGGGATTGAACGAGAATCCAAAGAAATATTTATGGTTCCGGTTGCTGATCGGAGCCAGAATACTCTATTGGAACTCGTAAGGCAGTGGATCCTTCCAGGCACCACTGTGATGTCAGATTGTTGGAGAGCTTATAATTGTTTAGACAATGAAGGTTTCCAACATCTAACTGTCAATCACAGTGTTAATTTCGTTGATCCTGATACTGGGGCTCACACCCAAAATGTGGAGCGGCTGTGGAGGGATATAAGAAATGATATTCCTAGGTTTGGTAGACGAGAAGAACATTTTGTCTACTACCTTGCGCAATACTATTTCCATAGAAAATTCCCAAATCATACTGAAAGATTCCACCAATTTTTCAAGTATATCGGGGAAGTCTATCCCCCCTCGGACGCTACAGGTGGTGGGGATGAAAACCAGTAGATTCACCCTATTAAAAGTTTTCAAAATTTATAGTCATTTTTCATTAAATTCATTTTCAGATTCAATATAATAATTAAATTTTTTAAATTCATTTTCCAAATTCATAATCATTATCTGTTAAATTTATTGTTACCTAGATTCAGTATATTTAAATTCTCAAAATTAATTTTCCAAATTTGTGTTAATTTCTCGTTCTAGTCACTCTTGTTTGATGTTTTTCCAATTTAATCCCTATACCTGAATGAATGCTTTAAACCTTTTACCTTACCTAACCTAAACCATATACTTATATGGTTAGGTTTCATTCCCATCCCTGAATGTTCCTTTATTCCCCAATCCTTTCCTGGCAAAGGTGGCCCACACCTCCCCGTGGTCTTTGCTGGATAGCTTTTCTAACATCTCATTTAAACCTAACCTAACCGACTAAGGCTGGGTTAGCTAAGTTAGCGTTAAGTACTAGGTACTTGCTTGATCATCACATCAATAACAATTTGAATGCAGTTCATTAAAAAATGATATAGTTTTCTAAATAACCTAGCATGATGAATGTTGGAAATTGTAAACTGAGTTGGGCCTATAGATTTGTAATTCTGTATTTTTATACACATAACTATTTAAATATATGAAAATTTCATTTATACTCTGTTTTCAAGTTCAAGGTCCGACAAATCAGATGATACCTGTCTACTTTTGCAGTGGTTATAGCGTTTTCCATTGGAAGAACTGGTGCGCAACAAAATTGCCCCATTGAAAAATTTTTTTTCAATGATACAAAGAACGATGAAATGCCCATAAAAAATTAAATATTTAAAGAGATAGTGTTTAATTCTGTTTATTACTATAACTCATCATCAGTATGATGACTAATCGCTAAGGTAACATTACAGGATGAATATTTGTTTTCCTGCTTATCATTAACTGATTTTCATAATATTTGGCATATTGTTTCGTTATGATTTTTTGATGTCACATTTAAGATTTTATGGTAAATATCTAGTTTACCGCCCTGTTATCGATTTTCAAAATAGGAAAAGTGCAAAGTATTTATAAGAATGGAAATCAACCAAAAACATTCAATTTAAATAAAAAAAAATCAGGTTAACTTATTTTTATTTTATCTTCTCATATCTTTTTGTCATCAGATTTCTAATTATCGGGATGTATCAAATTTTATATAAGCATCAGCAGATTATTTCAAACCAATTCAAAATTATTAATATTTATTAGTAATTTTTCTCTGATGAATTTCCTTCGAAAGATTTAACAATATCATTTGTACTTACAACATTACGTTAATGCTATTTATTAGCTACTCGATAAGATTCAGTTCAACAAATAATAAGAAAAATGTGCAATTTTTCACTCAACAATTATTTCTAATCGGAAAGTTCAAATTACCTATCATTAGAAAGTAATGTATTGTAGATTGGCAATAGAGTCAAGAATTGAAACATTCTCTAAATTGACATTCGTGACTTTCAACATTGCATTTAAAATCAAGTCTAGAAATCAACTCTTTTCTTAATATGACATATTTTAAAAATTGATTGAATAAACTATTATATTGATTCTTAATTAATTATTTATTCATCTCAATACAATCAAATGACAAAATTTATATTAATGACAATGTACGTTCTTTCATTTTTCAAAATTTTAACATACAAGTTCTTTAAGAAGAATACATTCTTCTTTCTCAATTGCATTCCTTCCTTCGATAAAATATTTTTTCTTTTTAATTTTCACAAATCTTTTCCAGTTTCATCATTATGATGTTTTATTTCATTATACATTAGACTCTTGATAATTTGACACTCGATAAATTGAATCTCTCGATTATTTAAAGTTCTTTCCAGGTCCCTTGAATAACTCTTGATAATTTGAAAAACATCAACTTATTCTGACCCCCTCGATAATTTGAATTTGTAGCTATGGTATTTTGGTCAATAACAATTTTTAATTTGAAGTCAAATCACCCAAACACTCTATAATTTGAAGTCCCCAATCTTCTTTGATCCGTTTCATATTATAACCGACTTGTCTTAATTGAGCCATCACAGTCGTCCACTGTTATGAATTCTCTTCCACAAGACTCAGAATGGAGCCTCCTACCATACTGTGAAGAGTTAACATTTGAGGATTATGTTCAATTTGATGAAGATGTCCACGGCATCTTAGTCCTTCTCTTAACACTACACTCCTACGCCCTCAGGGCAGAAACAAACAATGATTTCTTCTCAGCTCTTAACATTATGAAAAATACCCTCGACTCGATAGCAATTTACGAACTACTTTTCGAAATGAAATACTTATGTTATCATATACGTACACATAAAGATCATGTATGAAGAATGAAATACATAATTACATATCCAAAATCATTAGTATGTAACTCAAACTCTTGTTTATTTGAATTTCACCTTACTCCCTCTTGTTTATTTGAACTATTTTTATTTTGAACTCTTAGTAATTTGAACATTTGCGTTGGTCCCATGAGTTTTAAATTATCGATAGTCGACTGTACAAGTTTGGAAATTCATACCTAAAACAAATACAATGCATCAGACAGAGAATTCTTCCGTCCAGTTGCAAAGATGAATAGTCGAAACAATAACATGCTGTAACATAATGAATTCTGTTGTATTATTGCAATAATCTATTCTTGTCTCTCTCTTATCGTTGGGAGAAGAATAATTCATTTAGTATGGTAGGCAACAGTAAATAATGAATCAAGTATTACTGGCAGCCTGACAAATTAAATAATTCTATACCTGTACAGCAGGTTTCCTACCATGTTATAAGAGAGAGACAAGACTTGGTTATTACAATAAGTCAACGGAATTAATTCAGTTGCAGCACGTTATTATCTCGACTATTCATCTGTGCAACTAAACGGAAGAATTCTATGTCTTATGCATTGTATATCGTAAGTTTTAGGTGTGAATTTCCAAATCTGTATATCAAACATTAGTGACCAGACTATTTTTTCTTTTTTGTTCTTTTACCGTTCAATTTGAATGAAATCATAGGGGTTTAAATATTGAAGTCTGAGTTTTAGTGGAGAGAGAGTCCTATGTAATATGCACTTGCTGAGGAATTTGTATTGAATCACTATCTAACAGCAACTCTTGTTGTATTTTTTTTTCTTATCATAAATTTCCTGCATTTCTCCAACAGAAATTAAAACATCTCCGTCAATCACAATTATTGGGAAATATGGACATACTCAAATAGTCCTTTATTCCATAATTACTTAATTGCCATAAAATCTTTAAATTTTTGATTCTCGTCTCCAAAACATTGTCGTCTAAAACTGAAAAAGAATAAATGAGTGAAATATTCAAAAGACTTTAATCCAATAAATCAATATAGGTTTGTTAATGAAATACTAACCTATATTTGCACCAATTTCAAATAATATTTAAAGCTTCAAATTTTTTCAATTTCGATTACAAACATTTCATGGTAATCATGTAGAATCAACAAATGACCTTGAAATCTGAGCGCGCGTTACGGCAAATGCACAGCTACGTTGCCAGATTCGATAATACATCAGGTATTTAACGAATATCGTAAAAATAATTTAATTTGTCAACGTTTGATACTTTTCACAGTTTCTATCTGATAGACAGATGATATATTATATTCTTCCTGAAACGAAAATATGATTATGTATATTTTTCTGTAACATAGGGCGCTTGAGTGAAATAGTTCTTTCTTTTAAGAGGTCGTCGAACTGAGAAATCATAAAATTGTGGTAAAATTATTATACCAGAATTCAAATTCATAAGTTATTTTTCATTTAAATTATGACCTGAAATATATAAAACTAAGATTGTCACAGCTTTTTACACGGCAATACATAATAACCAAATTTTACTATTATAATTCTATAAGAAAATGTGTCGTTGTTGTTTCAGACCTAGATTGAAAAAAGGTTGGAAACTGAAATCTAATAGTTCTATTCACCTACATATTATTCCAGTTTTTAATTTTCCGATGTAAAAAAATGATAACCAATTTCAAGAATTAATTTTCAATTGGCGATTGATTACAATAAACTCCACGTGCACAGTCTGGCAACATTAACGCATAAATGACGCTGTTTCCGCATGCGCAATACGGCATTTAAATACGTCCCAAGGTCATTTGTTGATTCTACAGGATTACCCATTTCATTCATCAAATCTTTGCAAACACTGCTGGACATTAAAAATTATCGGTTCTATGTTAGTAAGGTTATGTTTTGTTTTGTTATGTTATGGCCAGTGAACTCTAGAATATTATTTTAGAGTTCACTGGTTATGGCAAATGACAGAATTGCAACCACAGAATTAAAATAAAAATTTACAGTTGAACTCTTTATTTTCTAAATTGGGATTCAAAATAATAATTTATAATCATTTCAAAAACAAGAATAAGCAGCAATGTATGTTCAAAATTATATTGAAATTGATTCTGAATTGTTTGTTCGAATGAACATATCAATAGCGATTCTATTATTCCAGGAATATACGATAAATTTTATGAACCGGCAACAGCTTAAAAATCAACAAGACATAGAAAAATTATGTTTCCGCCATTTTCAAAAGCAATAAATAAAAAGTCAAGAAATTCATATAATTTAGTCAATTTGTGGAGTTTTGAATTGTGAAATGGCTTTATTTGATTGAAAAATTAATTTTAGCATCGATAAAAAGTGCAACAGAACAGTACTAAATAAGAGAAATAATCAAGTTGATGAGGTTAAGTAGTCAAACTTAAAATTTTTTTTCCTGAAAAAACTAGAAGAAAGAATGAGTTTTTAAGGAGGATTTCCAATTTTGAACTAAAATTCAGTGAGTACATATTTTTTTTGATAAAAATACATGCACTATATGTGCGCTCCGTTTCCTTAACATTTACCATGGATTTATCTGCAGAACAAAATAACTCAAGTCATTATGTAAATAGGTAATAGACAAAAAATTACATGTACTCAATCACACAAAACTCACCACAAACAGTTGAGGCAATCTCACATGGAAAAACACCCTCCACATAGGTGCCTTGAATATTTTCTTGAATAATGTTAATTTTTCTATAAGGTCAAAAATAAAAGGTGAAGCAAGAGATTTCGTTGCTTTCCAAAACGCTCTTAATTGGAGTATATATATATTCTTTTGAATTGAGAGCTAACAAAATACAATTCATGAAACAAAAAAGTCCCTAGCTGAGGTTGGTGCAAAACGGGGTACCATACTATTCTGTCGTATGATATCAGAGCACAGGGAAAAACCTCAGTAGAAAAAACCCTGCCTCGCCGTTTTTACAAAATTGAAACTTAAAACTATTCGAATAAATACCTTCAATATTTAGACACAAAACACTTAATTGATGCTCTTGGGCCAGGAGGGTGTTTTAAACCAGGTCTGGCGTTCCAAGTGATGATTTTCGAATCTTCCGTTCTTCTAAGACCGCTACAGGACCCTACTGAAGGGTAATCATCTCCCATAGATTTAAATAGTGGTATTTCATCCTAAATATCGAATTCAATTTCGGAATAATGATAAAAAACGTGAAATTAGGAGAGCGCTCGTACAAAGATATGGAGACCAAAGAAACGAAGATTTATTGGTCTCATGTCTAACACAATGCGTTCAGAAAAAGAACGAAAACTACTTAGATTTTTACGGTAGAATAACTAAAAACTTGAATGACGTTTTGCAACATCTGACTTCAACATGTCAGGATCAAAATTGTTTAAGATACAAAAAACTTGATTTAGAAAAATCAGCCCTAAAAACATTTCAAATTGGACTTATAGAACCCTATAGATCTTATATTAGTAATTTTGAAATAAATTCACTAAAGCAATGCATTAATAAATGTCGATATTACGATAATAGGAAACAAGAATGGGAATATTGTGAATTTCTCCGGAAATCACAAGAAATACCGAAAAAACCATTTTATAATCGTACTCCACCTATTTATTCTAATCATAATTATCGTGAATTCCCAAGACCTCAAATACGGAATTAAAATTTTAATCAAAATTTCTCGAGCAATTCTCAAAAGTTTTCCAACCCGGTACCCAATATTCAAAATTTTGTAAGTAATAAAATTCTAATAATTCTGGAAATCCAACTGGTTTTCCTTATTGTATAAATACCCCAATTCCGAATAGCGGAAGATTTCCCACAAGTCGTGAAGTCTTTGGATCCAAACCAGGCTCCAGTATGACCAAATCGGCATCGCTACCGAAACCAACACCAATGTCCATTTCAACTAGAAATACATTCAGGCAACCTGCCACCCATATGTTTAATGCGACTAGAAAAATTCCACGACACCAACAATCGCGAAATTTTATTTCAGAAGAACTATTTAATGTTCAATCGGAAATTGAAAGTCCTGAAGAATTTGAATCTCAATTTTACGAGTATAATGAAAACGTTAATTCTCAAGAAGAGTTCGAAAATAATTTCGAAGAAGAGAAAAAATTTTCAGACGGAAGCTTCGAAACTCGAAGAAACTTAGACTTAAATTGTGTGAAAATAAAATCTAAATTGCCTTACATTTACCTTCCAGAAGTAGATTTAAAAATTCTTATTGATTCAGGCGCAACAAATTCAGTAATTAATACTAAACCAGCTTTCGAAAAATTTTTCAACTTTTTATATAAAAAACCTTTCACTGTTTCCGGACTAGGAAATTCTATTGAATCAGACAATAATTTGAAAATACCCATTTTATACGAGCTTGGAATTAACCAAAATATCCACTTGCATGTTCGATTCCGTGAATGGGAACAAAGAGAGGGCAGATCGTGGAAAATCATTCCTATGTGGCATCACGGATTCAAGCCCCCACATCGAATTCTGGAACCAGGCAGTGAGAACTTTGCAGTCTATGGAATTCTGTCAACTTCAAAGTTCAGACAAAAAGAAACCACCTAGTTTGAATAACTGGGTGTTTTCTCTACATAATTTTGTTAACATTTGGAATTATTTGAAGGGTGAAGGATTCAAGTACATGCTTGGGCGTCAGTTCAACCAAGATCCACTAGAAAATTTTTTGGTCAAGTTAGGGGCCATGGAGTTTTTTCCAATAATCCGACACCTTCATCATTCTCACAAACTTTCAAAACGATGATAATAAATTCAAGCATATCAATGTACAAACCGACATTCAGTTGTGACAATGATGAACTGAATTTTCTATTTGTGGATCTTGAGAGTGTGGCGCCAACTCAAGCTCCATTGAATACTGGACTAGATTTACCTGGCCCTTCAAATATACTGCCACATAATTATCAGGGGGTTTTATCCACCCAGATGCTGGAATTGGACCTGATCCAGTTATCTAATAATTATGTGGCAGGATTCATTTTAAAGAAGCTGAGGAAATCCATAGACTGCAAAGACTGTAGAAATCGTTTGTTTGCAAATGAGGAATCTGAAAACAATATGCTAATCAAATATAGGGAATATGGTAACGGGTGGGAAAAGAGATTGAAATATCCAAGCGATGGGTTCTCTCTCTATTTCAACAATCTCTTCAAAGTTATTGAGAATTTTTTAAAAACGAACTCAAAATCCGAAATGTTTCTCAGCAGCTTGGAACTCACCCTGGAAAATACACCAAAAGGATTTTTGAATTGCACCATGCATGCTGCAAAAACTATTGAAATTGTCAATAAATTCTCGATAAGAACTATTGTGCATGCATGGTGCCGAGGTGTCAATAAAATTTTAAACGGTAAGGATCGAAGACCTTACCTAGGTACAGACCCATAAAAAATTGCCGCTAAACTTTTATTTGATAAAAGAAAAAAAAAGGTAAGAAAGCGGTACAAAAATTTTATGAGGTTGATTATTATTTGAGCTTTTTCTATTATCTATGTGGTTTCTGGTTTTTCGGTATGCATTCGCATGCTGTCTTCGGTGTTATCAGAAGAACTATATTCGGATATCTCGATTGAAATGCTGAATAGATAAACTGGCATGGATAATGGAAATAGCTCAAGTAATTATCAATGAAGATTTTATTGGCACCAAAGCATATTTTTTTTCTTATTCCTCATTTTCAAATCAAATATAGATTTCATGTGAATTTATGTCATTTCATCTTATTATTATCTATTTTTTCATTTCATTGTGTGGTCTCAAAGCTACCAATATTAAATTTATTTCATTGATTTATTATTTGTTTATTTTTTCATAGGTATCATTGTTGTGATCTTAATGCCCTCCATATTTACAATAAAGTACATATTCAATATATATTATTTTTTTTACCAAAAACCCTACTCCTTTACACATGCTGGGAGTCGGTTCAAATATTGAGTGTATACTTATTAATTATATAACAAATATTATATTATTATTAACACTCAATATTCGAAACGCCTCGAACTATTCAGCAAAATCACTCTTTGAAAAATAATAAAAGGTTTTGAAATTCCCGCCTTGTTGCTAATGGTACGGAGCGCGTTGTAACACCATGTATGCGTTGCACTATAGTAAATAATGCCAATAAGCCGACGGGCCACACGATAAAGAACTCATTTGTTCATCCGGCGATCAAGTTATTCGAAATAAGTACAATGTATGGCTTCTACACTTAAATGATTCGAAATTCGATTTACGGTAAGAAATAGAAAAAATAGTATCGAGAAGAAACATTCAGAATTAATTTATCTTTTGAATCACACAATAGAAAAGGTATGTTCCTGGAGAAGAAATTTTGGATAGAGCCGTGGCTTAATTCTTTTCTTCGACTTGTATGCACATCTCAAGTCAACATTGACTTTTACCAAATACCGTCAACAGAATGAGAAATATTCATCCCTTTTCGAGAAAAATCAGTTTACCAAGATACGTGAATCACCCTGAACATGTTATGAATGAATGATCAAATTATTTTCTCCAATCAAGGTTTCAATCTATTGATCATTACAGAAAAACATCCAAAGAATTATAGTATATTATGCATAAAATTATATTCGATGAGTCCTTTGCTGATAATACATTTTATTCCCCCACAAATGGAATCTTTCCATGTCGTTGTGATGTTACTCATACACATTTTGAATAGCTGAGAACTAATTGATAAGTTTTTTTTGTCATAAATCCCCCCACTAAGGAGGCGCTTTGAAAGTAGGAATACATACCTGTATTGTGCGTCTTAAGTCCTCTGGTTTTGCCTCTTCAGGTTGTGAAGATATAAGTGGTAAAGATTTGATTGAGGTGTTTGGAGAAACCATTGATGGTGTTGAAATGTACCTTTGGTGCTAAGAGTGTTCTTTAGCTGCTTCCACCTTTATCTCCTTGTCCATACCGCACTTACGATGGAGGAAGTGATGCCTTCAGAATCTACAATGACATCAACACTGTCGAATGGTTTTGCGTTGGTTAAGATAAAAAGATGGTCTTTGAGCTGTTAAGAGTCTGAAAATTTAGCTGTGCATTAGTCGCATGTGTAATGTCTTTCTGCTGTGAGAACCCTGAAATGTCTTCTCAAGTTAACAACGCACAAACTGTCGATCACAAGGTTCACAATCAGGGGGGTGAAGGCCTGTCAGAATTATTAGTAGGGATGGAACCGAACCGGATCCGGACTTCTGAATCCGGCCGATCCGGCCAAATTGGCCGGAATTCCGGTCCGGCCGGATTTACATGAAAATCCGGCCGAATTTTTCAAGATTTGAATAGTATATTATACAACGAGCGGAAATGTAGGTCATAACCCAGTTGTATGAATGAATACTTTACTTGAATGCTATACTTTATCTAAGGCTTCTTCAGTGAAATTCGAATCATTCTGCATTTTCGAAATTGAGAATGTCGAGGAGAATATTTATCAAAAGCGTTGACATTAATCGTACTCCCCTCAATATCAATATGTATTGCTTCCTTTTGACCATTCGGTGAGGTCTGTTTGATCTGACCTTTTTTTTTATTCATTTTGTAAGTAATTCCGAGAATCTTTTTCTATTTTTTGAGGTGAGTTCTAGGGATGAGTTATTACAACCCACGATGTTGGTTTATGGATACTATTGCTGCTCAAAATCAGTTGAATTATGAATATATTATTCTTTAGAAGTAGATAAATACTTCGGCAAAGATCCGGCCATGTTACTGGTCCGGTCCGGCCAAATCTTGAATTATACTGAAATCCGGTCCGTCCAAAAATTGCCGATCCGTTCCATCCCTAATTATTAGCAACACGAAATTCATCTCAGACATACTTCTCCAACTGGAGTTGCTCTACCCTTGTTTATGACAGTAACGTTTGTCTTGGATATGTTCAAGTGGCAGAGATATGTCAACTGTCCAACCCCAACTTGATTGAAGCGTTGGTTGGAGATGACAGTTTGGTTATTTCGTGAATATTAATTTTTAATTTCTTTCAGATGACTGGAATATGGTTGGTGAGTTTATTTTTGAGTGTCTATTCATACTGTAAAATGAGTTTAGTCTTGTTTTAAACTGAATTCTGCAGATTTAATCAGTAAAATGGCTTCTTATCTTAGTAATTACTTTTCAAGTGACTGATACTAGTTTTTTGTTTTCCAGGCAAAGAAATGATATTTCTACAAATGTTCCAGGTTCCTGAATTGAACTGTCCTGCCAAGGACTTCCCGATGTAAGAGTGTTATAGTGAAAGGTGTTGTGTGTGATAACTGACTTGTTGAATTTTTCATGAATATTTTTATACAGACAATTTATTAGGATTTTGATTCAAATTACTGATATTTTGTTTGACCTGTGGGTGGTCAATAATATGTTGTTAGTATATGAATTTCATGGTATTGGATTTCTCTTGAAGCAATTTTGTTTCGTTGAGCCTTGACGTAAGTTGATCCAAATTTACTTTACGATTAGAATACGTTCATTTCTCATTTATTTATCATATTTATTACTACAAAATTGACCTTAATAAAGTTATTATTCATGAAATCTGCGTATGATTTTGAAAAAACATAGTAATTATTTTTAAATGTAGAGAATTAAAAAGAGATGAATAATAAAGAAGCATTTTCTTTCTCTCTCTATAGAGGAGTTGCGAACACAGAAATGTTCAAATCTAACCACAGAAGTCAAAAAATCAAGTGTCAAGTCTGTCACTGGAACCATGCGGACACCCCTCGAAATTCAATAATTCCATCGCCCCAACTGGTTTTTATGAACGTGAAATGTCACGCGTGTTGCCAGTGTTTAGTAGGCAGCTCGCACTTCTTATATTTATGTTCTGTGGTTCACAATGATATAGAGCTCTTTTAAGTTTAGTTGCATGTGATGTGGCTCTCAAAGGGTGGTTCCTGGTAAATCTCTTGTGGCAATCCGGCAAATGGCTTCGCTCCAGTGTGTGTCAAATTATTTCGGAGAATATTTTGAAAATTATAATAAAATTTCTAAAAATATTTATGAGCGAGAATAAATTTCCGGATTTAATTCGACCTAGTGTGGTATTTGGTTAGAAAATTCCACAACAAATGTGTTCATTTCCAACAACACCAACTTTCGTCATCATCAAGTACTTGCAAAGCATTTCATTGAGAGACCGTCCTCGCGACCTGAGGTCAATAGACTTCTGTTGCTGGAGAGGAAACAACTCGGTCTGGTGACTGTTTAACAAACATTTGAAGAGAATGGGATTAACGAGCTGCTCCCTATGGGGTGGTGCAGGAGCACTGATGAAACGGTTGAGCAAATTTTGTTCAACTGTGGCAACCTAACTGAGTTAAGGTCAACACACCTAGGTAATCCAACACCTACTATTCCTATGGTGAGAGGGACCACTTCTAGCAGACTCGCGACATTTCTGTCTTTGTGTCTGAGGAGCTGAGTCTCTATAGAACGATGCGGGTGAACAATGGGCCACTAGGCCTCAGTTCGGCCGGAAGGCACCGCGCGAAGAAGAGGAAGAAGAAAGCAAGTTTTGTCGACTTGATTATTTAGTGACCATGGCAACTCAGTGTAACTCCAAGCTAGAGTCCATTCACCAAAGGTTGAGCTGTCGGTTGGCCGTCGAAATTTGATATATTTCACTGTGTATATCAAAATTTTAGGTAATGTTCTTTATTTTCTTGTCATATTGGTACGCAATGTTGTCAATATTGCATAGAGTTCTCTGATAACTCGCAAGCTCGTCGGACGAGGCCGGGTACATTCGGCAACGTTGACTTCATTTCACGTTATGTCAGCAAATACTGCCAACATCAGATAAATAAAGAAACGCCTACTATGCGCTCAACCTTCCGTGAACGGACTATAGTAATAGCCTCGCTTCGGTCAGGAGATTAAAGAATTCAACATTTTTGTAGAAAATAAAATATTGTCGTTACCTTGTTTGAATAATTTAAGATGTCTAATGTATGCTAGGGAAAATGAAACCGAATGGAAACACTTTCAAGTTTTCACAAATATAAAACTAGAAATTCAAAAACATCACTTGTGCCAAAACATAATCCTTATTAATTTGAAGGTTCTCCACTTTATTGAATTATTCTTCAATCACTAACCATTCTCTGTGTGAGTTTAAGAGAGAATTCAAAAAATGTAATGCTGTTGATGAAATGTTTCTATTCGGTTGAAGAATATTTTTCTGATCCCCCATATATTTGAGTTGAAATCAGTCTGTATTTTTTTCTTCTTAAATATTACCTGTCCTTCACACCGTGGTGTAGTCCTAAAAGATCCATAAGTAATTATTAGTATTACTCTTAGACTAAGTAGAGACACGTTTATTTACATTCAAAAGTGTCGCTTCTGAAATTTCAAGCTGGTCCACTGTATCGTAGACTGGTCCACTGGAATTGTGGCAATGTTTTCATGTTGCCAAGCTGAGCAGATTGTATAGTTCTCTAACTACCTTTCATTATAGACAAAAACTATTTCTTTCGTATTATAATAAATATTTTATGAAATTTGATGATTTTTCATTAAGGCAGTCTTTTCGAATATATATAAACAAATAAATAAATGAATATAGGTAAATCTTATAATTTATGTTAGAGGCCATAATTCTTAAGAAATCCAGATCGAAGTTATGGCAACACCGCCCATCTCTCTGCTCGAGATTTGAAGAGAGATGGAGTATTTATTATCTATGCCTCTTTCTCATCACCTGTTCTCGAAGCAACACGTTGCCGAATTAAGTTCAGTTAAAATTACTACAATCGCAGGATATTTTTGAGAATCACTATTCAGTTTTCCATATTTCTTCTGTTATAATCTCTCATTGTACCAAAAATGGTTCGTAAGTGTGAAATTTGTGGCAAAGACAGAAATTCTGATTCGAATTTATCGTTCCATAGGTAAGTTTATTGTTAGAATTAAAGCATCAAGTTATTTATGAGTTCAGTGGCGTAGAAATAGTGAATACGGAAGTTTCAATGTAGATTGTATGTTTTCTCTGTTTCAATGTTAATACATAACATAACAAGATAATTTTCTTGAATTCAGGTTCCCAGATGACAATGAAAAGAGAGGTGTTTGGGCTTCCCATTTAGGTTGGTCAAGTATCTGCCCAAAGAAAAAAATTTTCATTTGTTCAGATCATTTCAATCCTGAAGATATCGAAACCAGAGTAAATGGGAAAAGATATCTTAAACAAGATGCCAATCCTTTGCCACAACATTCTATATTTGAAAGGTAATTATAATCTATTAATTTTTAATCCCAAAAACAAATATTTAATCTTTTTAGCTATAGTTTTACCATTTTTACTTATATTTTACCTGTTTCAGCTATAACTCCTCAAAGGCAGAAAGCAGTCTTAGTGAACAAGACAAGTAAGTTATAATAATATAACTTTTTTTTCCTGAAATTTCACTTCAAATTCATTATATTCAATTGAAAATTCATTCAAGAATTCCAGCAATTGCTTTCAGATGTGTTTGTCCACTATGAGAATGATTAAATATTACATTGTTTTGTTTTAAGTGTTCATTATTCATTTTGATTTTTCCAGAACATTGTGGACATCAAGTTATAATCCTGATGACAGTAAAATGAGTGACCCTGATGTTAGTAATATGAGTAAACCTGATCAGAGACATTCTTCTTCCACACTCACTGCGTCAGAATTTGAGAATGATGAAAACAAGTCGGTGTTTGTTGAACCAAATACTGATAAAAGGCCGACAAAAAAGAGGTAAAAATTAAGTTCTTAATATTTTGAAAGAATTGAAATTGTGAACAATATATGTCGATTTTTTTGAAACTCAGCTGAACATTACATCATTACAGAAAGAGGAAATACATTGGCGATTTGTCCAGTAGTGACTTTTCAACACCAGAGAAAAGAAGGCGGAGTCTGCAAAACGTGAAGAGGGTGATTTCTTATCAGAGAACAAAAATACGTTCATTAACAGCGAAAGTCAAAAGACAGAGAAGTAGAATTACAACTCTGAAGAATTTGGTGTCATCGCTGAACAAAAATTTCAGCTCACAGAAGGATCACAGCAGGCAATAATGGTGAGTTCAGCATCTATTTTAATTAATTGAACAAATGCAAATTATTCTTCACTCCCTGACTTTTTCCTTTTGTTGTAGGCTCTTTGCCTGTTTCTTCTATCTTAATCGTTCATGTCATCAGATGTTGAATCTTAGACTATAAAAGCAATTTGTGTATGGTTGAAATCCAAGACTGTTTTCGGTACTATGCTATTCAAATAGTGCATTGTTTTCATCACAATTTTAACATTAATATTTTACTAACATTAAAGTCGTAGAAATCCAGATTGAAGTCATTTCAAAAGTTTTTCCACTGTGCAATTTTCGATAACAAAAAATGTGATGAATATGAAATCTGCATTTCTAAATTCAGTTAGTAAAAATTACCGGTAATATGGGGTAACTTGGCCACCCGGGGTAACTTGGTCACCTATGATTTAATTTTTGTTTCGGTTAATACCTTTCCTCCTGTTGTTTTTTAGTTGGATTTCAGGTGCCCATCTTTTATTACAGGTAACTAGTAACTAAAAATGTGAGAAACTATCAGAGAACACCGGGCAAAGCCCTACAAAGACTACTCAGAAGAGAACATGCAAAAAGCCGTACAAGCTGTTAAGGAGGGGATGTCGAAAAAATTAGCTGCGAAAACGTATCAATACCTCGGACAACTTTGGGTCGTAAGATTGGCAAAAATTCTGGAGCAGTGGGCCGCCCAAGAGTCCTTTCATCCGAGGAAGAACGCAGTATATCTGTCTGTTTTTGTCGTTTTTTGTGTTATTTATGAGATTTTCGAACTCAAATAAGTAGCTGCGGGTTCGTTTTATCAATTTCCAAACGAATTCGGGGTAACTTAGCCATGCACCATTAAAACGTTCATTTCATTGAAATTAGCAAAAGTGACCAAGTTGCCCCAAACCGGGTAACTTGGACCACCCCACATATATATTTTTTCTTTTATATTAAACAAAACATTACTTTTTACGAACTTCAGCTCTTTCATTAAGTGAAGTCGGTTTAAAAATTTGGTCCACATGCGTCAAAATAATGAAGATTTTGAAAAAAGTCTGAAAAGGGTGACCAAGTGCCCCGTTTTACGGTAATGCTTTTGTCCAGTTGGAGGCATAATTTCAAATAAATTTTTCTCATATTGTTTGAACATTGTATTCAAGTCTCATCACCAAATTTCTTCTCTTCCTATAGCGGCTTTTATTCCATATTAATACAATTCATGAATTATCAAATGTGTTGAACGTGTTTTAGAATGTAATATTCAAATTGATTACTATAGAAATATATTCTAGTCTCATCACCTTTTCTTCCTACTATGGATTTTATTCAGTAATATCTTTTTCTTGCAGGCATCTGTCCCACAAACAGCAAGAGAGTTATTCAGACGGATGATTAGAGGGTCCAGCAGGCAAAATATGATCCAAGGTTAAGAACATTTGCCCTGACTTTGGCTTTCTATTCGCCAAAAGCATACAATTACGTTAGAAAGACTTTCAATGGCAGTCTTCCCCATTTGAGAACTATTTCGAAATGGTATCAGTCGGTGGATGGAAGTCCAGGGTTTACGAAAGAATCGCTGATGGCCATTACTTTGAAAAAGGAAAACTCTTCTGGTCCTATACTCTGCAATTTAGTGATGGATGAAATGTCTATAAGACAACAAATTGAGTGGACTGGAAAAAAATTCAGTGGGTATATCGATGTAGGTACCAACCTCGACTCTGATAATTTACCAGAAGCGAGGGAGGTATTGGTATTGATGCACTTTTTACAAGGGTATGCCCGGTCTATCGGGATATAGTCTAAGGTATTACTCATCTGATTATCTTAAAAGGCTGCTGCTAATCCTTCACCACTGAGGATAAAATGCTAAAAACGGGAAAGATTTTAGTACGGTCAATAGAGAAGATATTCTAGGTATTAGCTTGTGGATAGTTCATTTTAAGAGTCTCCATTCTCTTCAAAGATTGTCTAAATTAAAGCTTGGGGGTATTTTCACCATTGTTGCAAAATGGCGAATGCATCTGGTCCGTTTTATTCTTCAAGGTTCATTAAAGGGATATTCGTGTACTCGCGACCTAATCGTTTATTGTACCTCACCGTTTCAGTCTTTCTTGAAACGTTGTCTAAATCAGAGCTAAAGGTAATTTTCATTCTAGTTGCAAGATGGCGAAAGGCATTTCCTTTTGATTCTTAGTGTCTTCATTATCTTGAAGCATTGGTTCATCTAAGTTTAGCTCGTGGATAGTCCCCTCGAGTGGGTAATTATAATGAAAGCTTCTGGATGAGAAGTTAATGAGGAAAGAGTAGTGGTAACCCGTTTTCTATGTTCGCGGAATTATGGGAGGTTGACACACAAGAAATTGGAAATAGCTGAAAAAATTTGGAACATTATCAACCTGAACACTCAGTGGCCGGACCTTAAAAAAAAAGAAATCCAAAGGAAATAATCCCTGAATTGTGTGAACATTGAAACATCGATGAATATTTCTCTAGAATCATGTGGAAAAAAAGGCTAAATAACAAATATTTGAATAAAGTATAATAACGAAACGTAGAATGGACTAAATGTTAAATGCGTTTAAAATTTGTTATATCATGAGCGAATATTATTAACATCTTAATATATATATTTCTTGTGTGCGTGTGTATGTGACTGAACTCCTCCTAAACGACTGGACCAATTTTGATGAAATTTTTTGTGTGTGTTCGTGGAGATTCGAGAATGGTTTAGATTCACAAATCAGCCCGACAGGTGGCGCTGCAGTCGGTATCTAGGTTATTTATAATTTATAAGGCAAGAAACGATTGCCGGATCAGCTAGTATGTTTATATAATTCGAAGTTCTGATTTTTTTATAATGATTTTATTAATAGTTATAGATTTCCGTGACCAAATATCCAGCAGAAAACGTGCAGTTGTGTATTTATTTTCCACATCACTCTCCTATATCTTCATATTCTTCCACCAAATAAAGCCTTTTTGCAGTCAATGTTCGAGAAATTAGCACTAGTAGCTATGGAATTTTTATAAAGGTTGACGCTCACTTGGACGAGACGAGACGAGACGAAGCGACGCGTTAGTTAGATTCTGATCTTCGCTTCGCGCCTCCCAGTGAGCGTCTACCCATTTGATTCAGTGCAAATCGTGATAACATGATACCTCTTTATTGATTCAGAAAGTTTTTTATATAGATATTATTCTGAATAAATCAGCAAAATGAATATCAGATAAAAATATACTGAGACGGTGAAGTATTTCCTGATGTACATCAAGAATATGTATGTATATACTAAATGTCACCTTATTGTTCACGAAACGTTGAGCTGTCGGTTGGCCATGACAATTTGGCATATTCCAGTGTGTATATTAAAATTTAAGGTTATGTTGTTTATTTACTTGGCAGATCGATGAACAATGTTGTCAATATAACATAGAGTTCTCTGATTACTCTGAAGCTCGTCGGACGAGGCGGGTACATTCTGCAACGTTGACTTTATTTTACGTTATGACAGCAAATACTGCCAACTTCAGATGGATAAACAAACGCCTACTATGCTTTCAAACTTTCGTGAACGGACTATACAATTGATAACGTTTTTTTATCTATTGAATGACAGCAAATAAAAACTTTTTTCGATCGCAACAGACACGCACGTAACGGATAACATTTGAATCTCGCCTTCATGAGTTGAGTCGAGTTATTGCGAACAATACAACTAAAGTAAAGGATTGAATATGTATATTTATTGGTGCATGGGTACATGTAAGTCAAAGAAAACAGCATTGCATGAGTTACATGTACTGGGCCGGAAAGCGAAAAGTGGACGAACCTGCACAGGTTCATTCTACAGAGGGGTCAGCAAGCAATTTGATGTGGAGTCCGAATACTTTGCCTCATTTTTTTCACCATCATTCAAATGCTGAAGCATAGAACAATTATTTTAAACTTCTGTTCCTTCAAAATCGCCACAATAAATTTTGAGGATTTTGATGTCAATAGCTGTGTTATGGTATAGCCATAGATATTCAAGGATGGAGCCGGATTTAATATGGGAAAAAAGTCGTTTACATTTCGCTTCACGCCACTGTGAATTCATTTCAATCTAAACTGAAATCTAAAAACCTGAGAAATGCACAAGTATAAAAATTTGACTAGATCATTAAACGAAACAGGGAGTTTCAAACATTTTTCGACAAATTCAATATCCAATTTTCAATTTATCCTCATTTACTCGACACATAAATATCTAGGTTTTTAAACTACGATAAAAACACATCCCCTCGAAAATATTTTTGAGGTACTTTTTTCATTGAATCGTAGTTGACGTGTTTTAATCTAATTACATGAGCAGCCGCCGGCGCCGTTCTGATTTTTTCTGTAAATTTACAGACGAAGCTTCGGAAATAACAGAAAAATAAAATTCCAAAAGTAGGTAATAGGGATGTTGACTACTTTTGGAATTTATTTTATTTTATAGATAAACCCTATACAAACACGAAAAAATTACTTTTCCTTAAAAATATAGTAGTTGCCAATAAAAATGAGTAAATGAAAAGACAATTCAAAATTCCCGCGGAAATGCTCAATTTGTCACGTTCTGATGATTACGTCATAATACAGTGAACATATAGTTCATTTCAAAATGATTGGCATCTCGGGCGGCTGTGAGAAGTCGAAAATATATTGGTATCGGTCCGTTCGGTGAATTTCGATTTGCCGATTTTAGGTTGGTGTTGAAAATATCACTGACTTTGACTTTTCCAAATTTGTAAATAATCTAAGAGTTAACCTATTGAAAATATTTCGAATTTATTTGTTAATATCAGTTTATATACTTGATTTAATCGACAAGTGGATTTAAATATCTCTTAAATCTACTTTGATTTGATTACTGAATTGAAAGAGATTCCTCTCATCTTACTGGGAACGCCAGGCAGTGTATCGGTGTTAGCAGATATTTCTGCTAGTATTATGGCATTGCGCTCGTTTTTCAGGTAAACGATCATGTACAATGTGTTTTCTGATTAAGTAAGTTTTAAAATTTCAGATTTCTCCTAGAACTGTCCGAAGAATTTCGGAGAGAAAAAAGTAGAAGGCAAGTTGCTAGAGGCAGAGTTAGCACTGGAAGGAAACCTATTCCACATGATTATACCTTCAAAGAGACATTAAACGACTTTATTTTTTCTAAAATCAAAAACAATGAGTGTATTTGATGGATTTTTACCTGGATGTGATCTAATTCTTGACAGTGGTATCAATGATACGGATTAGCATAAAACAATGAATGGGGAACTATTTCATTAGTGGATTACTGAACAATTAATACCTTCTCTGCAGTTATTCGATACAAAGTGTGTCATTATCATGGGTAATGCACCATATCATTCAATCAGAGTTGATTATATACCTACGACTGCTTCTCATAAAAAAGTAATTCGGCAAGGGCTACAAGAACATAAGTTTCCTATAAATGATAAACTTAAAAATACTTGAATCCTTTGTTGGATTTTATAGAAAGTTGAATTGTTAATACAATTTTGATGTTTACTCAAACAGTTATTTTACATGTTATGTTCGCTTCGGAGCACTGCATTCAGAAGATAATTCTAATATGTAAATAAATAGTAAAATGTATAAGTCTATAAGTATTCCACTGTACTTTTAATAATAATTTTCAATGAATCTATGATTGCATATAATATTTCTGTCTCCAATTAACAATAAAATTTTTGAATAATGTTCTGAATGAATTTTCTCAATTTTGTACCGAAGCTTACTTTAGTTTTTCACTGTAAATTGTCAGTTTCAAGCAATGTTAAGTGTGTTCCTTACCCATACGATAAGGATTGAAACAAAATTTTAACTTTTGCTTCCTCTGAATTCCAAACACTCAAAGGAACTTAATCAACTTTTATCTAAAATGACACCGACAAGACCTACAAAAGCTAAATTGACAATCGTTCCAATAAAAGCCAAAATATTCACCATTTCTCTATTCTAGACTTAGGGAAAACTGTGTGTCATCTTTTGGGGATCTGAAGAAATAGTACTCAATTAATATAATGGATATGTTAAATCAACAAACAAATACTCAATTATTCATATCAAACCTAACCAAGGCATATGAATGAATGAAATCATTATTTAATCTGTGCAATAGTATATTTTAGAACAAGTATGATTTTCATACAAAAATGATAACATCTTGTGGTCCACATGTTTCACTTTAATTTTAACACCTTTGCCACACACACTCGGTTCATATTTTGGCTATTCAATGAAATATTCCTCTTACTAAAACAGACAGAATCGGTGATAAGTTTATTAAAGTTATACAATGTGGTACAATTAATGTACATACTGAATAAATTCTTTAATTTGTGTTTTTGTCTTATTATGTATGACAAATTGGTCCACACCTTTCAAAGTATCAACAAGTTCTTTTTGTTTCGTTTCACCAGTTTGGCTATCTCAGTTGAATTTCAGTTGAACACACTCATTTTAAGTTATAATTACAAATAAATTTGTCAGAGAAAAGAAAATATATCTTAATTATCTTCAATAGAGTCTCAATCTTCATCGGTGAATTATATGAATGACATCTCATTAAAGTACTTTGATAGTTTATAGTTTTGTTTATTGAGGCACTGAGGCAGCGACATAGTAATAAAACCTGAATCCCATTGATTAAACTGGACTGAAATATAAATGACTGTGTTTATTTTCATAATATTCACAAGCTTAGGGCTATACCTATTCTTTCTTCGCTCTTTAGCTGCAAATGATGGTAAATACGAAAATTTGTCAATACAGTGTCAGAAATTATATACTGCTGGTAGGTTTAGAGATTTACACAATCCTAATGGTATTTAAGAATCAGGAACATTCTCAAGCTCAGGAATTTGCTTTGGAAAATAAAAATATTGTATTAAATATATTTCTAGGTTATGTTTATTCATTTCCCTTCTCTGACTGATGAACCCACAGAAATTTTTGGTGACTTTTTAGTAACTAGAAATAAAGCCCCGACTGGACTTTCATGGCTTGCTCTGATGACAATCATTTTGAAACGAACTATACTTTGACTTCTGTCAAAGCGAACTGATTTTGCCCGATCCATTGTGGAACAGTTCATTCTAAGCCTTCAAAATGAATACGTCGGTCTGTAAATGCTGAATGAGGTGCTTCTTTTATTTGTAATAATAAATATGAGTTAAAAGTCTGCTACTTACAAAGACAATTTCACGTTTTTAAGCTCCGCTGCACAAAAATCCTTGTTTTCAGCAAATAAACTTGCGACCATAAGGGAATTATCTTCGGTAAAAGTTACTACTATTACCCTTGATGAATCCTATCTCCATTATAAAGAAAATTGTAGATTATCGTTCTTGTAACGAATTAGGTATTCTGTTCTCTTTCAGCTTTCAACTTCGTAAGTTCGAATCATAGATATGATATATTAGGGGAAAGTAGTTATTTGGGTTCTTCAGCAATTGGTTGGGCAATAATCAACAATCAAGTGTCTTTACATCTATATTTCGAATCGTCTGTGATTCTTCTTCAGGATGCTAAAATACAATGAACATGGTTATATACAAAATAAAATTTTATCAAACTTATTTACTTACGTCCGACAAGGTTGTTTTTTAAATTAACAAAGAGAGCATTGGAAAAATGTTTCATGCGAGTTTTTTGTTTCTTTTGTGATGAAGGTCGTCAATAATGTAATAACAAATCAAGCTGGTATAAATCACAATTATAGGTTAATGTCACAGAACACAGAAATAGTAAAATACAGAATACAGTAAAACATAGAAACAAACAATCAAGTGATGACATCGGCAATATGGTCTTCAGCAGAACGTCGGTCCAAGGATAACAGGTAACTATATATCGCACTTAGATTTTTGGTTGTCAGTCTTCTTGTTGATATTATTTTCATTTTCGTTGATGAAGCACATCTCAAGAAAGGTTCTTTTGTTGTAGTTAGAGTTGACACATAATATTTCGGTCTCATTGAACTTGAATACGTGGTCCAATGATGATGAGTGGCTTGCCAATGCGCATCTGTCAGGTCGTAGCCTGGCATCACTCTTATGGATGGCAATACGTTTTTTTAGGCATTGAGAAGTTTGGCCAATGTATACAGAATTGCAGTTTCCACATGCGATGCGATACACCACGTCTGATTTGGACATGATGTGGACTCTGTCCTTGATCTTTGTAAAATATTCCTTACTGTTAGTGGGTTGTACCTTGCAATTTTTATATTTTCGATCTCCTTAGGATGTGGCTCAACTTATTTGTTAAAGATGGAATGAGGGGTAGGGATACATATTTGATGGGCTCGTTTTGGGCTGTTTTATTACTTCTTCTGTTGGTGGTCTACTTTGAATCTGGTCAAGGGGCAGGGCATGGAGGCATTTTTTTAAAAATATCCTAGGGTAGCCATTGTTTTCAAAAATGTTGAGTAGTTTTTCTTCCGCGGATTTCAGGTAGTCGGGGTGGCAGATATTTTTTATTCGTTTGAACATTCCTTTGATGAGGTTCGTTTTCATAGACCAAGAATGATTGGACTTGTAGTGGATGTACCGTCCCGAGGAGGTCGGTTTCTGGTACCAATCGAGTTTGATCACATTATCTGTACATCTCATCACCTTCGTGTCTAGGAATGGAACACCATTGTCAGTTTCCTCCTCGACCGTGAACTTGATGTGTGAATTAAAGCTGTTAAAGATTGTTAGAGTTGTAGAGGTCATGTCTTCAGGAATAGCAAGCAGGAGGTCGTCGACGTATTGATAAACCACCGGTGGGTGGAAGGGTAGCAAGGGGATGCAATAATTCAGAAGTACTGTCATAACAATAAGGGCCAGGATGGAACTAATTCATTACCCATTGCACACCCGAAGATCTGGGAGAAGAAAGATCCCCTGAATGTAAAATAACTGGAGTCAAATAAGAACTTGATGATCGATATGAACAAAGACATTTCGATGTTTGTGATCTGTGTATCCTATTCCAATCAGACTGAATAATTTGTATGACTAGGTCCAGTGAAATGTTCGTGAACAAACTGATGGCGTCTAAAGAAACGAGTTTGTACCCTTGAGGCAATATGAGGTTGTTTATTTGTCTGCTAAATTGAAAGGAGTCAGCTATGGAATATGATATATTATATATTTACTATGGTTCAAGTCACAGAACCGTGGGTTTCACAAAGCTTGATTGGCAATCAAATCGTTTATATTGAAGTAAGTCGATGGTTTATGTCAAAAATGAACTGAAAATTGCAGAGAAATGATGACATTTCAATAATCAAGGTGATTGGAATTTTGTGGAACCCGGCCTATGAATGTATTTTGTTGATCTGAGCACCGAACATTCGAATTTGCAATGACAATACGGATAGTTTGACGTCACTATACGGATTACCTCTGATTGGCGTTCGCAGTCACGTGATAGTTGATAATAAATAACATAATTTAAATCAGCTTTATTTAATTCAACGAGAATAATAAGATCACTAAAATGGTTTTTTAGGATTGCAAAAAATTTCCTTCTATGAGGAAAACCTCAATTTATATGAATTCGTAACATGAGTCAACATCCCTATTGTGTAACATTAGAATCGAACTGGCCTGTTCACCAGCTCGTCCGAGATAAATTCACTCGGAAAAACTCACTTCCCCTTTCTTGCACTCCAGATCTTTCATAGTTTAGTCAAGCCTATATATCCTTTTTGTGACCATTTCCATCTTGAAATTTCACAAATTGAAGTCATTTGGGCGAAAATATAGCGAGTTGTCTGACGAGTAACAAGCGCGCTGTTCAGTTTTATCACCTCATAAGTTGAAAATAATGGTGGATCCTTACACAGGAAAAACTGTAAGATGTGACTGGTGACAAATGCAGCAATAAGCCAACTGAAATAATATCTCCTAATCTGTGAATCCATCATTACTTTAGAACATATCAGTGCATCAAAAATACAGCTAATTTTGCACGACAACGTATTGCAAGAAAACTGCGAGAGTTCATTGATATTTTTGTAGTAGTGCTCGATTCCAAAGATGGAGGACTTCTGACATAATTGATTTTTAGAAAAATCAACAGACGAATCAGAATTATTGTATTTTGCAGTATAATCTACGTCACAACTCTTTTTGGAAAACTTGTAAGCTTTTTCTGATTTTTCTTTCGAATTTTATTGCGTTTTTCCTCAAATAAACAACAATCACTACTCGGTAAAACTCATGACGTGATTAACTAGTTTTTCGAAATTTAGTTCAATTATAAGTCAACAGTTATTTTCTTCATTAAATACTGGATTCACGGAATAACATCAGAAATGTAAAGCACGGTGAAAAAACAAACAGGCAGAAATTTGTGTTCGAAAAATACTCATAATCCAACAAGTGGGCAGCACACTTACACTCATATCACCTATCATACACATGAAAAAAGGATAGGATCTATAACCAGCGTCAAGCACCTGCAGTCATAGTTTCTAAGTTTATGAGAAGAATGAATACTTTGTGCCGTGTACTTAGATAATGTATATGAGTACTATTCGAACAATAAAACTCTCTGTGAGCTCGCTTTAATACATTGAGCGTAAAAAAGTTAACTGTGCATAATACGCAAAAAGTACATCCATGAAACTAGTTTCACATGTCTTTGGCTTGAGAATAAGAATGAACTGGGGCGTAAAAATTAATTTTTCATGAGATTCAGAGTGATTGGAACTATTCTTCCTTATATGTTCCATAATTAATGATCGACTAATGTAGAGGATATATAACAAATAAAAGAACAGAATTTATGTGATTAAGAAGCGTTGTTAAGCACTTCATGCAATATTTCCATATAAGTTATCGATTTTTTCACTCATTTCGTATGATGTATTTGTTTCTGTTGTGTTGATTTCGTTCAAAAAAACAAATGTTTCTCCGAAAATTATCACAACTGAAAGGATTTTTACCTCTCGGCTATAATATCGGAATTGAACTCCATCGGTTTTTTTCTCCAAATCTATACAACACGGTACGTTCCATTTACGGAACAGAAAAGTTTCAGAAGTTAATATCCAATTAAAAGAAGAAGACTGCTCAGTAACTACTAGATATTTTAACGACACGTAAGTGAGGTATCCCTAAATCGAAAAATACATGAAATTAGGATAAGAACGGATTGAAATACGATAATCATAAAATTTAAAAATACCAATTCCAGAGAATAATTTAGGTGTTTGCATAACACTAGATAATTTTCAACGCGCTTGTTCCTAGGTAAACAATGTACCATAGTTTCGACCAGAAGACTGTTCAAAAAATTTTGAAGCACTTTAATTTCGAGCCGAAAGTGGTCTTAAAAGAGTTCGACTCACTGATGAATATTCCGAGATCAAAAACATTTCTGCACTACTGGCCGCGGGTGCATGGTCAGAAAAGCTCGGTTAAACAGACCAAATCGATCGAATAGTTTCGAGTTATGATTTAAAAGTCAGTTCGGTTTTACTCAAAACTGGAAATCCTATCGGATCTATATTTCATATATTTAGATGTTCTATGATGATATCGACACTTCTGAGGATGTTTTAAATAGAAAAATATAAAAACTGACCAATGATATCAGGACAGGGGCACATGTGTGGTCGTCGACCTACTTCGTAAATGAGTAAAACCAAGTGCTTTTCTTATAAATGTACCGGGTTTTTCACTATAATTTGACCCCCCCTTCAACTCTGTTACTAAAGGAGATACAAAAAAATGTTTCGTATAAAAGTTCACGAAATCAACTGAGGTTTTTTTATATGAGTCCAGAAACTGAAATAATACAGGGTGACCAACATATTAATGGCCAACTTCATTTTTCCAAATGGAACACCTATATATTTTTCCATGTTTGGCTAGCTCTTTATCCCCAGATTTCGAATATGTAACATATGTTGGTCTATCTCTTTTATTCTGAGAACCATAGAGTTTCAAATTTTAAGAACCACCTGGCAAGATCTGTAATCATTTACAAGTGGCAGAGTGCGCTTACTGAAAATGCTCATTTTTGGAGTTATAATAACGTCAATGGGAAGATATACAGAGTGAAAACATTGAATGCAATATATTTTTCAAATGGGACACCCTGTCCTGTATATTCTTCCTTTTTTTGATAGGCTATTTCTCCTGATCACGAATATAAATGCTAATGTGGATGTGCCTCTTCAATTTTCAGAGTTTCAAAGTTTTGAAATGATCACACCGAATAAAAAATATGTGAAATACTACGAAATTCTTTCTATCCAAACAATCTACTTGGAAGTAATATTAAGGGTTAATATTGGTTGATTTTATATCCCTAATATTATTCTCCGCTTTCATTGATTGTCATTATGGCTGAAGTCATTTTTTTCCTTCAGGAACGGCTATAAAAACGTGTTCAACGGTGTTAAATCGGAAATATTGGTGGCATAAAATGGGTGCGCCATTACCAATCCAAAGATCAAATTAGCCACTTGAATATTCACGAACTTCCAAAACGCTATGCCAGATGGTTATGAAATTTGAAACTCCGTGGTGCTCAGAATAAGAAAGATAGACCATCATATGTTACATATTCGAAATCAGGAGAAAAAGAGCTAATCAAATATGGAAAAAGATTGTAACGTTATTATTTTTGACTTTGTCATAAAATGTAGTTTTGCCATTTTTTTCTAAAAATTATTAGTTAAGTAAACTTATTGGGAGTTCATTTTCTAAATTTCCTTTATTTTGTGATTATTCACCTCGTTTCCTACCTGTTCGAATTGTTTTCCCTCAGAGAACGGTTTGTTTATTATTTGAAAATTGTGAGGTTAATGTTGTTTGTCATTTTGGTTAGTTCATTATTATTTGGCCTCAGTAGGGTTACGTGGAAAATCGTGGAAGAATTATAGAAATGGATTTATAGGGACCCTTCTCTGTATAAACTGCGTAAATTCAACAGTAACGTAAACGATTCGTTTTGTATTTTGGTTTTCTTCTTCTTCGCTATGACAACCATGACAACTGATAGGACTCTGTGAACTTTGAGTTTCTGGAAATTTCTGTGCGACTGTCAGGGCGGACATTTTGTGATACGAGGTTTCGTGGTGCGGAGGAAGTGCGTGTGAAAGGTTGAGGCGTTTTCGAGGAGAATTATGAATCTAGATTCATCCTCGTTGTGAGGGATATATCTTCGAGCGTCATTGTTCCCTGAGAAGTATTTGGAATATTTTGGAAATACAGACTTTTCCACATGGAGTCCGTACGGAATCTGTCTTCACCTCTAGGTACGCATACATTTTCTACCTTGAACCAGTTGTCTACCATCTTCTTTATAGGTCGTTGTGTAGTAGCGAATATTATTGGAATTATTTCGAACAAATTCGACTGCACTGAATTGGAGGTTGAACCTATCTCCCTCGAACAACAGAGGTAACTAAGATATCCTTTTATAACCTATGAACCGTTTCTTATAGTATTTTGTTAGGGTTCACGTATCTGGCTGTAGTTCCACGTATCTGGGTGTATCTCCACGTATTGGGTGTACCTGAGTTCCATGTGACAGGGGTTGAGTACAGTTTCCATGTACCTGGCGTATTGGGGGTAACCTGTCAGTTATTCCACGTTCCTGGCATGTCTTCTTGGCTGAATTCATGTATGTACTGTCAGTTAGAGGTACTCACGAACTGCCAGTTAGAGGTATCGATTGGCATCCCCTTGCCTGTTATCTTGGAGCTATCTACGTTCTGGAGTATTTTGTGAAGGTAACCAGTGTGTAGCACTGGCTTTAATATGGTAAATTGTTGGCTTTTTATTGTGATAATTTGTGAATTGTTTTGTAAGGTAATGTTATATATAGTTGTGAGCAATTATAATGAGGTGCACTTCATAAGTTGCGTTGGGTACCAACCAGGGTGCTCGTGTATCCCTTCAGGATTTGTGTGATAAGATAATTGATTGTTGTTCCCTTCAGGAACCATTGTTGATGTAAAGTAGTTGTTGACTTAGGTCGGTTAGGATTTCGTGATAGGATGATTGCTCGGTGTTCCCTTCAGGAACCATTGTTCATGTAAAGTAGTATGGACTTAGGCCGGTTTATATTGTTAGCTTAGATTATTGGTTCTTATTGGATTAGTGTTTATTAGTGACTTTCTCCTTTGACTACCCCGTGGGGGATATAATTTATTCGTATTGTATCAACCACTGCACATACATTTTTGTTTTGTTAATAAATTAATGGACTTGAATTTTGAGGGATTGTTGTTATCTGTTACTCTGGTAGAGAGAGGTAAGCAGTTCATTTAACTTGAGTAGGCAGGCATTACTCTACCTGGCGCCCATTTTATTCTATCATATAATATTACTTCTCCCTTCTCCACTGAGTGTGGCGCGAGC